>VWZV01003839.1:39528-73191 GCA_013397155.1 Irena cyanogastra | reverse complement strand
GCAGTGTCCAAGGCCAGGCTGGACACTGGGGCTTGGAGCAGCCAGGGACAGTGGGAGGCGTCCCTGCCATGAGGGACAAGCCCACCCAGTGCCACCCCTGCCATGGCAGGGACACCTCCCACTATCCCAGGCTGCTCCAAGCCCCATCCAGCCTGGCCCGGGGCAATTCCAGCTGATTGTTCACTCCCTCTTTAAAGTTATCTGGAAGGAATTTGAGGAAACCCTTCCCTGGATTGCTTCCTCCTACCTGGCTGTAGGTTCCCACCCTCCGTGGTAATTTTCCCTGGAGAAGCAGCCCAGGAGCAGTTGCTCCCGGGGCAGTTACGAGCAGTTAATTCTGCAGGCTCTGACGGCTTTAACACCCTTTGCTCTTTGCAGAGAGCGGTTTCCGAGCTGCCTCGTGTGAAATAATCCCCATTTGTTCGGGGCAGGACACCAGCTTGCTCTGGGGCCCTCTGTTTGCTGCTTTGGCCAATCTTAAAATTATCCCAGCGTGGCTAAAACGGGAAAAATCCCCGCCTAAACAAACATCCCAGGCTGGAGATGTGCGCGCGCATGTGGCGTTTATCTAGGTGTGGATATCTCCAGCTATCTATAGGTCCAGGCCTATTTCCAGAGATAGCCAGCAAATCCATATATTTATAGCCACAGACAGTTGGTTTTGTTTTTTTTTTTCCCTAAAAGCCCAGTTTCTTAAAATTCCCTCTGGTTGCATCTGCTCGGAGTCAGCCACGATCTGCTGGCAAATCGTTGGGTGAATGCAGCTGTTGGTGGTGACGCAAAGATGCTGCTCCCCAGGGAGGGAAATAATAATAGAAAACGATCCCTCGCTCAAGACAACGGCTCCGTGTGGCCAAATTCCCCCGTTCTGAGATCTCTGGATGTATTTACTCCATGAAAAAGAGATATCAAAGGAAGGTTTGTTAGTCCCAGGGCTGCAGTGCCACATGGAAGCGTGACAAGAGGCCTTGTGTGCTCTCCGTGAGTAAAGGCATCAGCACACTGAGGGAATAATTGCCTTTTTTCCCCCTCCTCTTTTATCTCCAGAGCGGTTTTCACACCCTAAGGCCTAAGAAACCTGCAGTGGATGCACAGAATTCATTTGTCACCTGAATTCAGCCACCTCTGTGATAAAATCAGGGAGCTCCATGACAAGGCACAGAATCGCTGAGGGCAGGGCAGGTCTGAAGAAAAGACCTCTTGCAAATACAAGGCTAATAATAATAATATTAAAACTAATAAAAAGATGTTGTTGAAAATCTACTGCATGAAAAAAAGAAATCAAAGGAAGGTTTATTAGTCCTAGGGCTGCAGTGCCACATGGAAGCGTGACAAGAGGCCTTGTGTGCTCTCCGTGAGTAAAGGCATCAGCACACTGAGGGAAAAATTGCTTTTTTCCCCCTCCTCTTTTATCTCCAGAGTGGTTTTCATACCCCAAGGCCCAAAAAACCTGCAGTGGATGCACTTTATTTGTCACAATAATTCAGCCATCTCTGTGATAAAATCAGGGAACTCTGTGACAGGGCACAGAATTGCTGAGGGCAGGGCAGGTCTGAGGAAAAGACCTCTTGTAAATATAAAGTTAATAATGATAATAAGAATAAAAATTAATAAATAGATGCCATTAAAAAGCATTTGTTGATCAAGATACGATTTCAAAGCTGGCAGCAACATCAATTTTTTTCCGTGTTCTTTGCCCTGGGTAAGCATCACTTAAGTAAGACCAGCCTGGTAATTTAATCTGAACAGTGATGATGGTTTAATTTGTCTTAATATTAAATATGATTCCATTCACCTTTGTAGCTATGACAGAAAATTCCTGGCAAAAGATGCCTCAGCTTTGGCTACAGGATAACGAGGATGGGGATTTGGGGATGGGTTATTATAACATCTCATTAATTAAGGGAGAGCTCATGAGGAGCAGTAACTTTCCAAGAAGTGGAGAATAAAAGCGAGGTGACACCTCCTGGAAATGTCTCTGCTGGGAAGCACAGCCCGAGTGCTCTGTGCTGTGACCCCCTGTCGCTGGAGCCCTGGNCTTCTTCTTCTTCTTCTTCTTGTTCTTCTTCACCTTCTCCTTCTCCTTCTTCTTCTCCTTCTCCTTCACTTTCTTCTCCATGGGTTTGGGTGGTTTTGTGTCATCGGATAAAAAAGTCCCCATTGTGGGCACGGGTGGTTGGTGATTGGGTTAAAAGTGAAAATAATTTGGGTGTCATTTCTGAATTGGACAGTTTATCCTTAAAAGGCCTTGCAGAGAGAGATGGGGCTCCATTTTGAATTTGTCAGAATGAAGTGCTGCAGAACTCAGGGTTTGTGAGATGTGACATGGATAAGAGCTAACAAACATCTGAGTCCCAACAAGAAACACCATCCTGAACACTTCAATCCTGACCCTGGCAGAAAAGAAGCAAAGACTCCACACCCTGAGACCACTCAGGGGACACGGACGAAGTCAGGCACATCAAATCACCACCGGAGATTTTGCTTGCAGCCTTTTAAATCACCCTGGAGGCGGAAAGTCTCCATTTCTTCCTTGTGGTGGAAAAAAAAAAAGGGCAAATCTGTTCTTCTTTGTGCCCTTCCTTTAGCAAGTCACCCTGACCAGTCCTGCCTGTGGGAGGTTAAAAAGGAAGGGGAAATCTTGGATTGGGGAAATCAGCTGGACAAATCCCACCCCAGGGTGAGGCTGAGGGCAGCGGGACAGGGGAGATGATTTAAGAGAGACCAAAAGTTTGTGCATTGATCAAGGTGCTCCATGAGCCCAACAACTGCTACAGGACCTTCGCAGAAAACTGTGGGAGTAAAAGAGTTCCTTCCAGTATGAACTGGGAAAAATCCCAGTTCTGGAAGGGAACGTCACCCAGCCCTTTGCTGGAGTGGCTGGAGCAGCACCCGGGGCACAGAACCTTCTGCTCCTTGTGAGAAACAACACTCAGCAGCTCAAAGAACTCATTTCCTCCTTTCCCTCATTTCCTTATTTTCCTAAACCACTTCAATTCGTGAGTTGCTTCACTCTTAAGGAGAAAAAAGCAACAACAACAACAACAAAAAAACAACAAAAAATGAAAATACAAAAGCAAAATGAAAACCAAACCAAACAAACAAACAAAAACAAACACCCCCCCCAAAAAAAAAACCACAAACAAAAAAGCAAACAAAAAAATCCAAAAAAACAACCCCAAAAAAATCCCTACTCTGTGGTTAGATTTAAAATTAAGAACATTGTCCCAAAGGGGCCCTGGATCATCCTCAAGGAAGCTGTGGTTAGATCCTTATCTCCAGCTGTCTGGATAATCCTCCCTGCAGCTGATCAGTGCCTGCCCCGTGTCCAAGGGGACTCTTCCAAGAACCACTGGAAAACCAGAGGGTTTGGGTAAATTCTTTGGGAATTACAGGTGCGTGTGGGTGGGAACGTCATCCTCTGTGGGACAAGGAGGTCACATCCTCCCAAGCGACATCAGGGACAGCTTTGCTGTCACCTTAGCACGGAATTCCCTCCAGACTTCCAGCATTGCAGAGCCCCAGGCTGGCTCGTGGGGAGGCAGGAAATTTCTGGCAGCTGCTATTTTATCGTTATCTGAATTTTTGTAAATTTATGGCTCACGGATTTTATTTTTTCCAGAACCACACCAGACCCTCTCCATGTGCTTTGAAACCTTTTTCCAGCTTGGTGTCACTTTCCAAATTGTGAAGACAGCAGGATTAATTCGAGATCATGGAATACCAGTTAGGTTTGGGTGGGAAGGGAGCTTAAGGATCATCCCAATCCCACCCCTGCCATGGGCAGGACACCTCCCACTGTCCCAGGCTGCTCCAAGCCCTGTCCAGCCTGGCCTTGGGCACTGCCAGGGATCCAGGGGCAGCCCCAGCTGCTCTGGGTACCTTCACAGCCAGGAATTCCTTCCCAAAATCCCATCTAAATCGACTTCTTTCAGCTCAAAGCTGTTCCCCCTTGTCCTGACCCTCCATGCCTTGTTCCCAGTTCCTCTCCAGCTCTCTTGGAGCCCCTTTAGTCTCTGCAAGGGCTCTGAGCTCTCCCTGGAGCCTTCTCCTCTCCAGGCTGGACACTCCCAGCTCTCCCAACCGGTTGCTCTGGGTTTGATTCCAAATGTGTTTGGACATCCCCTCCCACAGCCAGCCACATAAACATTGGAATTTTTGATAGCAGCCTGGCAGCAAAAGGGTTTCCTGCTGTGGCAGAGGGAGTCTCAGTGCCATGGAACAACCTCCAACCACTTCTGAGCGTCCCCGAGGCCGCTCCAATTTTCCCCACGATCTCTTCAGGAATGGGATCATGGCAGCTGCAGGAAACTTTCCTGCCTTTGAGGACGATTTTCCAATCAAATCATTGCCCATCAAAGTGCGATGTGGCTTTGGCAAGCTCGGGAAGGGTTTCCAAGAGGAGGAAGATGAGCTGGGGTTTTAAATGAGACAGAGGTCCGCGGGTTAGCCCGGCGTGAGGCCAGAAATTCCTGCTGCGTGCAGGAGTGGGAATGCAATGGGGATGCCTACCCTTTCCCTCGTCTCGTTGGTGAGGAACTTGGCACACTCGCTGTAGTTGGCCCAGGTGCGGTTGTTGCCCGGGACCAGCTCCCAGCTCCCGTTCAGGTCACACCGGCGATAAGCGTGGCCTGCAGAGAGAGGAGACACGGGATCAGTGGGAAAAGGGCAGGAAATTCATCCCAAATCCATCCCTGCCGAGAGAGAGGAGACACGGGATCAGCGGGGTCCAACAAATCCAGGTTTGGAAATCCTGGAAATTCCAGGATTTACAACTGGGAGCTGTGAGCAGGTAATTGGTGCTGAGAACGTTTCGATCTCTGCGGGAAATTTGTCATTATTTCAGTTCAAACTGAGCTTTTCTTCCATTATCAATAAACAACAACCTCTTCTTTCCTTCCTTCCTTTTCCCTGGCTTTACTCCTGCTTGGAAGGAAGGCACCATGTGAGAAAAAAGAAAAAAGAAAAGAGAAAAAAGACAATTTCTAATTTCCTGGCTGTCAGAGATCCCCTTTGTGCATCCCCCAAGCTCTGCTGGTACTGACAGGGAGGAATTCCCACGTTCTGCTCTCAGACCCCCACCAGGGCTCTGGATACAGGATTAACAAAGCCCGAGGCGGAGATTAAAAGTTGGAAGGATATTTTGGGGTTCTATTGCTACACAGAGTCCATGGGGTCCGACAAATCCAGGTTTGGAAATCTCCAGGATTTACAACTGGGAGCTGTGAGCAGGTAACTGCTGCTGAGAATGTCACAGCCTGCGAGGGGCAGGTGGCAAATTCGTCATTATTTCACTTCCAGCTGAGCTTTTCTTCCAATAATTTATGCTTATCAACAGACAATGGCCGCTCCTTTCCTTCCTTCCTTTTCCCTGGCTTTACTCCTGCTTGGAAGGGAGGCACCAGGTGAGAAGAAAGGGAGGATTTGGGGAATTTTTAATTTCCTGGCTGCCAGGAAGGGCCTGTGCTGGTGCTGGGGACCACACCCACCTTTGTGGTTGAAGTCGTAGATGTACTCGGGGCAGGGCATGGCCACCACCTTGCCGGGCACGCCCTCGGGCCAGCACACGATGCCGTCCCACTCCGGAAGGCAGAAGCCATCTGTGGGAGAGAACGGGGACAAAGAGGAGTCACTGCACCCGCGGAGGTGACACCGGCGCCACCCTGCTTGGAGAGGGCTCTCCGTGAAGCATTCCATTGGAGAAACCTGTCCTAGGAATATTGCCGATTCCTTCTTAGTGTGTGGCTCTAGAATTATCCCAAGTTTTATTCCACAAGGACAAACTGTGTCCAGCTCTGGGATCGCCAGGATCAGAAAGGCGTGGCTCTGCTGGGGAGAGCCCAGAGAAGGCAACACTAAAAAGTTTCTCCAAGGGCTGGAGCCCTTCTGCTCTGGAGCCAGGCTGGGAGAGCTGGGAATGTTCCCCTGGAGAGGAGAAGGCTCCAGGGAGAGCTCAGAGCCCTTGCAGGGCCTGAAGGGGCTCCAGGAGAGCTGGAGAGGGACTGGGGACAAGGCATGGAGGGACAGGACACAGGGAATGGATTTGAGCTGAAAGAAGTCGATTTAGATGGGATTTTGGGAAGGAATTCCTGGCTGGGAGGGTGGGGAGGGGCTGGGCTGGAATTCCTAGAGCAGCTGTGGCTGCTCCTGGATCCCTGGCAGTGTCCAAGGCCAGGCTGGAGCATCCTGGGACAGTGGGAGGTGTCCCTGCCATGCAGAGGTGGAATGGGATGATCTTCCCAGGTCCAGGACCTGCTCTTGCCCTTGCTGAATTCCAGAAGTTTCCTCCCTGCCCATCTCCCCAGCCTGTCCAGGTCCCTCTGAAGGGCTCCACAATCCCCCAAGGTGTGGCTCACTCCCAGCTCCGTGTCCCCAGGGAGCTCCTCTGCTTTGGGCCGGGTCACTGCACCCAGCCAGGAAATTCCAGCCGCAGTGCAATACTGAGAAGGAAACGCTGAAAGTGGCGGATCTGCCCCAAATCTGCTCCCAGAGCTGCATCTGCCCTCAGCCACGAGGTTATCGAGTGTCAGACACGGGAGTTTCCTGGGAATCAAAAGGAACAGGAACCACCTGGTCTTACCCAAAAAACTCCTCGCGGAACTCGCTAAAAAAATCCAAACTCCAAACAGGGCCCAGATCTCTGCATGTTCCATGGATTTTGAAACTTCCCACCACCCAGAAATTCATCCTTCCTCACCAGTGTGATTCCCCAAGCTTAAAGGAAAACCAGGATTGCTTCAAAGCCCTTTGGCTGGCCTAGGGTCAGAGCCGACACGGATTAATTCAGTTTGGTGGTTCTCAGGACATGAAAAACACCGAAAATCTCCTCATTCAGCAGCTGATTTCTTATCTCTAATTCAGTGTGGATGAAAAGGACCAGACAAATCGCAGCCTTTCTTCTAAAGCACCAACTGGGAGTGAGGGTAAGGAGCAAAAATTCCTCAACATCCGCGTGATAAAAAAGAGAGAAATAATTAATTGCATTTTCTCTGCTTAAAGTCCCACTAGGAGAAGAAAAATACATTTTCTATTCATGAAAACTGGGAACATCCTTCCCTCTGGCTTGTTATTTGCAGGATAACTTACATTGGGAAAAAAGAGTTTATTTATTTCTCAGTTCTCTGGAAGGTACAAAAGACAAAGGGAAAAAAAAAACCCCAAACCAACACATGGCCCCACAAAATTTGGCTCAGGACAAAATGTTGATGTCCTTGACGTCTTTTCTGCAGACAAGAAAGTAAATAAAGATTTAATGGAGCCCTCAAAGTGCTCTTGCCTAAAATAAAATCGGTTCTTATGACAAAATAAATCAATTTGAGTAAACATTAAAAGAAACACAGTGGAGAAACAACTCTGAGAGAAAAATATTCCTCCAAAAGCGCTTTGAAATGAGAGGAAAAATCTGCCACTTTTCCAAAATCTTCACAAATTTCAAAGGGCAATTTCACTTTTAAGAGGTTTCATTTCACATCCCACTGAAATATGTGGCCAGAAAAGAAGAATGTGCTAAATTTTGTGGTGGATGCATCCTCCTTGTGCTGAAACATGGAAAACTGATAACAAACCACACAATCACTGATTTTCGGGTACTTGGAGCCCCCAGAATCCTCCCCAAAAGCTGAAGGGAACGGTGGTGGGACACCTCTGGACTGCTGCTTTATGGGGAGCCAAGGGCTGCCCTAGAAATACTTAAAAATATGATTTTTGCATTCAAAATTTTGACCTCTGCATGGAAACGATTCCTTAAATGATTTAATCCTGAGTCATTAAAGGATCATCCTGAGTCATCCTGAGTATTAAGCCCTGATAAGAATCCAGCGGGACTCAAAATTCGGGAAGTGTCTGAGCTCCCCAACAGAAGGATCCGTCGCTGTTACCAAGACCTGAACCTCCCCAGAGAAATCTCCTTCCCCTCCTCTCTGTCACCTCCGGCCTCTCTCTCCCCGTTCCTCGCTCCTCGCTTGGAAAAGCCATTCCAGGAAAACTTGGAGGAGGAATAAAACATCTCTAAAACATCTCAGTGATCATTTCCTTCCTGGAATTCCCTGGTGACGGATGACGAGTTGAGGGAAGGGCAGGTGGATATTTTGGATCTGCCACCTGGACACGCCCCTAAAATTCAGGAGAACACAAGTGTTCCCTGAAAATCCCGGCAGCCACGAGGGAAGGAGAGAGGATTTGGGTCGGGAACAGGGATCAAGGAACATCCATAGGTCAAGCCAGGTGCCTCTGGAGCTCCTGGAAAGATTTGAGGAGCTCCTACGTTGACTGAAACTCTTGGAGAACCTTTTTCAAACGGAAATATGGACTGATATCAGGAGCAGCCTCACTCCGGGGTTGCTGGATCCACATTCCTGGGGTTTAACACAGCCAAAAGCTGTTTGTCCCCTCTGTGTCCTGGAGAGGAGCCTCACACCATCCTCCTCTCCCTCCTATCCCAAATCCCTCCAATCCTCCCATCTAAGGAGACCTCCTGGGAGCACAGGAGGGGATGGGTTTAAACCACAGGAGGGCTCATTCCCAAAAATTACAAGAAATGAATTTTTTATAATGACAATTATAAAAATTATAATTTGTGTATTTTTAATAATTGAATTGTTAAATAATTTTTATTTTTTATTATAAAAAATTATAATTTTAAAATAATTTTAATATAATGGTGGAACACTGGAACAGCCTTTCCAGAGAATTTGTGGATGCCCCATCCTTGGAATTCTCCAAGGCCAGGATGGACACTTGGAGAACCCAGGGACAGTGGGAGCTGTTCCTGCCCATGGCAGGGGTGGAACAGGATAATCTTCAAGGCCCCTCCCAACCCCAAATCACTCCATGAATCTCTGCTAAAACAGGAAGGGAAAATCCCATATTTCCCATTGTGCTGGAATCCAAACAAGCCATTCCTTTCTGTTTGTTTGCCCAAAGAGCTCCTCCAAACATTTCTTCCCTGAATTTATAAAAACATTCACAGTATCAACAACTTGGCTTCTCCCTTTGTTTTCCTTTTCTCCCGGTCATTCCTTCAAGGAGATCCAGGCTGAATTCCAAGAAGAAAGCAGAAAATTGGGGATGTTTGGCCTGTTAACAATAAGTCAGTCCCTCCTGAGACACCAGTAAGAATATTCCAAAGCAGAGAGAATTCCAAAGGATCCAGTTGGAAAAGCTTATTGAAAACCTCTTGGAATTTTGGTGAAAATGAGTTCAAGGGTTCCATTGTGCAGTTTGGATCCATCCTGGTGGTTCAGGACACGGAACCGGAAAAGTCAAATATTTCTTTCCTTGGAAGAAGCAGTAGGATTCATGGATGATGGAAGTCCAAAGGAATCCATAAACTATTAGGAAAACAAGGAAATCTCGCACATATCCCACATCCCTGGGTGTTTTGGGTGTGTATCCATCATCCAGGCAATGCTGAAGGGACAATCCCGATTGTCCCTCAGGGATTTGCCTCCTCCGAATCCACAGCTGCGTCTCTCATGGATGGGGACACGGAAGGTGGGAATGGCAATGGAATTCCTCGTGATTTGAGGACATCACCGACCACTTCAGTGCTGGAGAAATGAGCCCTGAAGGGAAATTGAGATCCCTCCAGGATCCCATTGGCTCTTGTCCACCAGGATGTCTCTTCTCCCTTGAAGCACATGGAAGTTGCAATCATTCCAAGACGGGAACAAGCAAAAACTCTCTTGGATGACATTCCTGAAGAAATGAGTCCTGAGGGAAGCATGGGATCCCTCCAAGATCCCACTGGCTCTCATCCCTGGCTCAGGGACAGCTCCTTATCCACCAGGACATCTCTTGGATCAATCCTTTCCCGTCGAAGGTTGGAATCTCAGGCCATGGAAGCTGAAGTCACTCCAAGATGGCAACAAATGAAAATGATTTCGGATGCCATTGCTGCAGGATTTCCCTCTGGAAGGGAGGAAGGCCAATCCCAGGACACTTTGGGAGGGGCTGTCCCAAATGCATCCCTCATTTTGCTCCTTGACTTTTCTCCCCCACCTGAGCCAAGCCAGAATCCCAGAATCCCAGAGGTTGCTTTGGTAGAAGAGAGAAAAGTAGGAGCAGGTTTGGGCCATCCCTGCTCAGGGTGCACGGAGAGTTATTCCCTCCTTCCTGCTCCTGTCCCATCCCCCTTTTCCTTTCCCTTCCTGCTCCTTGCCTCTCCCCCAGCCTCAATCCCCGTTCCAGGCGGAACGGGACACTCTGCATGTGGAGAACGCATTCAAACCATCTGCGAGGCTCCTTGGCAGCTGCACAAATGCAAACACGGGCTCGAGGTGTTTATCCAGGGGCACGGAATATAAATCAGCCCGGCTCATTCCGGCACCCGGGAGACCGCAGTTGGAATACGCTCTGTGATTGTGGTCACTCCATTACGGGAAGGACATTTGGGGCACTGGAAGCAGGCGGGGAGGAGCGACCAAAAAAAAAAAAAAAAAAAGAGGCAGCGTTTTGCGATAGGAAGGGGGAAAACAATTTTGGGATTGGAAGAGGGAGGAATCATTTTGGCATAGGAAGGGGGAGGAATTGTTTTGGGATAGGAAGAGGGAAGGAATCATTCTGGGATAGGAAGAGGGAGGAATTGTTTTGGGATAGGAAGGGGGAAAATAATCTTGGGCATAGGAAGGGGGGAGAAATGAGAAATTGTATTGGGATAGGAAGGGGGAAAATCTTTTGAGGATAGGAAAGGGAGGGAAATTGTATTGGGATAGAAAGGGGGAAAATAATTTGGGGATAGGAAGAGGGGAGAAATCATTTTGGGATAGGAAGAGGGGAAAAATCATTTTGGGATAGGAAGAGGGAGGAATGGGGGCATGGAGGGGCAGGAATTAAGTTTGGGAGTTTGCAGATGGGTTTCAAACCTGGCTGTGAGGGCAGGGGGGGATCAGGGGCTGCTTTTGGGGCCGTCTTGGGTTAGGGTTAACCTGTAGGGGGTGCAGCTGGAAGAGGAGGGGGTGAGACCCGGCTGTGTGGGTTGTTTGGACAGTGTGGAAGGAAGTGAGGAGTGGGATCTGCACTGACCCAACAGAATCGGGCTGGAAGGGACCACAGTGGGTCAGCTGCTCCAGCAGGGCCATCCCAAGCACAGGGCTCAGGATTATATCCTGACAGGTCTGGAATATCCCCGGTGACGAAGACTCCATAGCCTCTCTGGGCTCTGCTCAGGGCTGGGCACTGCCCAGGGCAGGAGTTCTGCCTCCTGTGCTGGGGAATACCTGGCATCAGTCCTTGCCCATTCCTCTGGTGCCATCACTGGGCCCCCAGAGCAGAGCCTGGGGCCTGCTCTGACCCTCCCTGCACACAGGGACAGACAGGGACAGACCGGGACAGACAGGGACACACAGGGACACACGGGGACACCCAGGGACAGCCAGGGACAGCCAGGGACACCCAGTGACACCCAGGGACAGACAGGGCTGTGGCCCCTCTCAGCTGGGCCTCCTCTCCAGGCTGAGCAGCCCCAGCTCCCTCAGCCTTTTCTGGGCACAGAGATGCTCCAGGCCCTTCCTTATCTCTCCACCCTTCCTTATCCCACTCCACCCTTTCTCCGTGTTCCTTTACAAATCTAAGCCACAGACCACTCACGCCTCCCGTAATTCCGAGATCCGTTCCTCCCGTGTGTTCCAAGCCCTATTCAGCTGCTCTGTGGACAGGCCTCAGTAGGACTGGGTGCCACAGGCCCATAAAACTTTGCAGGTGGAGGCCACATCCCAGTTTCAGCTCCTTCAAGTCCATCATGGTTCNTTTGGGATAGGAAGGGGGAAAATAATCTTGGGCATAGGAAGGGGGGAGAAATGAGAAATTGTATTGGGATAGGAAGGGGGAAA
Source organism: Irena cyanogastra (assembly GCA_013397155.1). NCBI lineage: Eukaryota > Metazoa > Chordata > Aves > Passeriformes > Irenidae > Irena > Irena cyanogastra. The sequence continues at coordinate 61,363 of VWZV01003839.1, read as the reverse complement.
ATCTTTTGAGGATAGGAAAGGGAGGGAAATTGTATTGGGATAGAAAGGGGGAAAATAATTTGGGGATAGGAAGAGGGGAGAAATCATTTTGGGATAGGAAGAGGGGAAAAATCATTTTGGGATAGGAAGAGGGAGGAATGGGGGCATGGAGGGGCAGGAATTAAGTTTGGGAGTTTGCAGATGGGTTTCAAACCTGGCTGTGAGGGCAGGGGGGGATCAGGGGCTGCTTTTGGGGCCGTCTTGGGTTAGGGTTAACCTGTAGGGGGTGCAGCTGGAAGAGGAGGGGGTGAGACCCGGCTGTGTGGGTTGTTTGGACAGTGTGGAAGGAAGTGAGGAGTGGGATCTGCACTGACCCAACAGAATCGGGCTGGAAGGGACCACAGTGGGTCAGCTGCTCCAGCAGGGCCATCCCAAGCACAGGGCTCAGGATTATATCCTGACAGGTCTGGAATATCCCCGGTGACGAAGACTCCATAGCCTCTCTGGGCTCTGCTCAGGGCTGGGCACTGCCCAGGGCAGGAGTTCTGCCTCCTGTGCTGGGGAATACCTGGCATCAGTCCTTGCCCATTCCTCTGGTGCCATCACTGGGCCCCCAGAGCAGAGCCTGGGGCCTGCTCTGACCCTCCCTGCACACAGGGACAGACAGGGACAGACCGGGACAGACAGGGACACACAGGGACACACGGGGACACCCAGGGACAGCCAGGGACAGCCAGGGACACCCAGTGACACCCAGGGACAGACAGGGCTGTGGCCCCTCTCAGCTGGGCCTCCTCTCCAGGCTGAGCAGCCCCAGCTCCCTCAGCCTTTTCTGGGCACAGAGATGCTCCAGGCCCTTCCTTATCTCTCCACCCTTCCTTATCCCACTCCACCCTTTCTCCGTGTTCCTTTACAAATCTAAGCCACAGACCACTCACGCCTCCCGTAATTCCGAGATCCGTTCCTCCCGTGTGTTCCAAGCCCTATTCAGCTGCTCTGTGGACAGGCCTCAGTAGGACTGGGTGCCACAGGCCCATAAAACTTTGCAGGTGGAGGCCACATCCCAGTTTCAGCTCCTTCAAGTCCATCATGGTTCATATCCAAGACTCTGAACTCCCTCACACTCCAGAAGAACAGTCTGGTCTGTGATTCCATCCCCAAAGCTCTCCTGGTCCATAATTCCATCCTAGAAGCTTGCCCAGTCCATAATTCTATCCTTAAAGCTCTCCCGGTCCATAATTCCATCCTAGAAGCTCTCCTGATCCATAATTTCACCCTAGAAGCTCTCCTGGTCCATAATTCCATCCTAGAAGCTCTCCTGGTCCATAATTTCACCCTAGAAGCTCTCCTGGTCCATAATTCCATCCTAGAAGCTCTCCTGGTCCATAATTTCACCCTAGAAGCTCCCCTGGTTCATAATTCCATCCTAAAAAGTCTCCTGGTCCGTGTTGACCCCCCCCAGCTGGTGTCCGCTGGGGCAGTGTCAGCTTTTCCAAGCCAAAACTGTGCTGGGAATAGGTTCACAAGGGATGGTTTGGGTGTTTTTTTTGTGGAATTTGGGCTACATCTGCAAGGGCTGAAAACAGGAACTTGGAGAAGATGGAAACAGCTGGAGAAAATATGGATTTGTAGAGGGCTGGGGTGTTTAGGGCTTAGGGTGCCCGTGTCTCCCTTGATTTCTGAGGTCCCTGAAGCTTCTCCCAACCTCTGGGAGTTCCTGGCATTGGGGAATGGTGCTGGACCCTCTGGAGAGGAAACCAGGAGTGGATTTTGGGGTTCCTCAAGCCCAGTGAGAGGCTGGAATCAGTTCTGGGTCCTTTAGGGACAGTGAAGCCAAACTGGGATGCACAACCCAGGTAAATAGACCCAGATTCCCAACTAAAAATAACACCTTTCCTGGGAAAATAGGTTTATTTATTAAAAAAACAACCCAGTTTGGAGCTGCAGCACCTCATGCTCGGAGAAAGGCTTGGCCATGGCCTTGGCTAATGACAGGGTTCTGCAAAACTCCCTCTTCTTTCCCCACAAAATGTCCCATCTCCTTTTCCAAACCAGGGAAAGACAAGCTTTTAATTCATGGATTAAAAAAAAAAATAAAAAAAATCAGGTCTGATGGCTCAGGGCTGGGAATTTCACTTCATCCCCTTCCAGGTTTAACTTTGGGGTGGCATCAGCTGCCCACCAGGGCTGGGGTGGAATATTTGTGTCGGGAGAAGTGAAATTTTCGGGTTTCCTGTTCTTTCCCAAAGGCTTTCATCTGGAGACTAAATTTAAGGGAAAAAAGGGGGAGGGGGGGGAAAGAAAAGAGAAAAGGAGGAAACCAAATGCTTGTGGGGGAAGAGTTTTGGGGTTTTTTTGGTTTCGTATTTTGGGTCTCCAGCCCTCAGTGCCTGAGCCAGAGGTGGAGATGACGCACGAATCCTGCCGGGGCTCTTTGGAAGCTCCTGGGGCAGCTCAGCCTCGGCTCCCGGTGGCACGGATCTGTGTGGGAGACACACGGATCAGGAGCCAGGGCCCAGAGACACCTGGGATGTGGCCAGGGGCCAGAGGATCCCTGCGAGTCCTCCAGGAGGAGAGGAGGGACCTCATCCTCCCATAAAACATAAAAATTCACTTTTTTTTTTAGCAGGGGAAAAAAGGGAATTTGGCGTTTTTGCTCATACACAGTGGCAGAAGAAAGTCTGAAACTTTAGAGGGTTTTAACCTTTTTGCTCCCTGAGATTTTTCTTTGGAATATCAGCCCTGCTAGCCAGGACATGTTCCCGCTTTCTGGAATGGGGTCAAAGACTCTTTTCCTACGACCCCTGTGGTGAGGAGTTTCCCAGGAGAGATCCCCCTCAAGTCTTTGAGTCGGGTCAGGAATTTTAAGTAGCAACTTTCTCCTTTCCCAAACATCCGACACCGCTGGGCTGTCGGCAGGGTTGGCCCTCGACTGGAGTTGCTCCAGGATGATCCCAGAGGGATTCTGGCTCTCCAGGCAGATCCCTCCCAGCAGAGCTGAACGTGGATCTTATCCCTCACCACAAACAGCTCCCTGAGAAAGGCTGGAGAAATCCCATCCTTGGGTAACTGTGGGATGTGTTTTCCTGAGGATCTCCCCAAAACTGCTGCCTCTTTGTGGGCCTGCCCTTTTCCCTTCTTTGGAATGACAAACCCAGCATGGATTTGACCATGGATCAACTGGGAACCACATCCAGGATTTATTGTGCTCCAAACCAACCTGATGTTTCCTCATAATTTTTTCCTTTTAAATCCTATCTGCAAATAGGAGCTGGAGCATCATAATTGTGAGGATTTTGCACTTCCCAGATTTTTTTTGGGATCTGCAGTGAGGGAAGAGGTAATGGGATGAGATCATCTCTGTGGATGAGGAGGGCACAGGTCTGGATGTCCCTGATCACCAAAGCAGACACCGCATCCCAAATTCTGGATCATCCCAGGAGAAAAGCACTGGATCCAACCGCTTTCCCCATGTCCAAGGGCATCTGAAATCCCCAAATCTGTGGATAGCAGCTCCTCTGAAAAGTGGGAAGAACTTTTCCAAATTGGAAAACTCTTTGTTGGCACCACAAACTCCTTAAACCATCTTGGGGCACTCTGGCAAATCCCTGCCTTGTTTGGGAAGTCCTAAAGAGAATTTCTGGGGTGCTAAATCCTAAAAAAACCCCATTCCTTGCAAAAGGTTGAGTGGGAATTAATTCTGCCTTTGGAATAGTGCAGATTAATTGGATCTAATTCTCCTCTGCTAATGAGTGAAGTCTCCAGAGCCTTAAAGTCCAGGTGATTCCTCCTCTTGGACCGTTTGGGATTGGATTTGCTGTAAAGGATGGAGCAGGGGGTCTGAGGAGCTCAGGAGCTTTTTCCAGGGGCAGGATTTGTGTCCATGGGATAAACCACGGGATATTGGAAATTTTCCGTTCCAGTCCCAGACCCAGGTCTCAAACTGGTACCAAAACCACGGGCTCTCCAAACCCCTGGGATCTGCTTCCTCTGCCGGTGGGAAAGAGCCCAAAATCCCGCTGCCAATCACATCCCCATCCCTGCCCACAGTGAAGGGGGCCTGATCCCAAACGCTGCCCCAGAAAAGCTGGAAAAGGGCCTGGGAGCAGGACCAGGTGGGCAGGAGACACCAGCAGGAAATGCCTTGGCACATGTGCTCATTAACGAGGTGTTAATTGGGCACGGGGCGAGGGGACAAAGGAGCAGCAGAGGATGTGGCTTGAGGTTTCCTGATGGAAAACAGGAGGCCTGGAATCAAAGGAAAGCTGGGATTTTATGGCCCTTGCTGGCGTTTCCGAAGGCACCGGGAGGGCAGGTGGCACAGCTGGATTTGGGGGCCTTGCCCTCGGTCTCCCGCTTTTCCCACAGCTGGAGAAAACTGAGGGAAGGGAGAGCCGAGGTGCTGGAACATCCTGGCTTGTCCCATTTTCCCGGGAAACAGGGAGAAGTGGGGCAGGACACCCACCCCGGGTCCCTCAGGAATTAACACTTGGGAATGTGAGGGAAGGAGCCAGCGGGGGGTGAGGGCTTTGCTCCCCACATCAGAGAGTTCCCTCCTTCCTCCTCCCCCCAGCCCCACAGCTGGCAGTGATTTTCCAGCCCAAAATAGAAAGGAAGGGGAAGGAAGAGGCTCAGCTGAGCTTGGGCCCTCCCGAGGAGAGGCAGTGGGGAAGGAGAAAGGTCTTGGAGCGATGTTTGGTTTTCCTTATCCCTGGTTGCAAAGGATTTTTGGGATTTGGAATAGTGGCTCTCCTCTGGATCAAATCCAGAGGAGGCCCCAGAGCTGCTCCAGGGCTGGAGCCAGGCTGGGAGAGCTGGGAATGTTCCCCTGGAGAGGAGGAGGCTCCAGGGAGAGCTCAGAGCCCTTGCAGGGCCTGAAGGGGCTCCAGGAGAGCTGGAGAGGGACTGGAGACAAGGGATGGAGGGACAGGACACAGGGAATGGCTCCCACTGCCAGAGGGCAGGGATGGATGGGAGATTGGGAATTCCTGGCTGGGAGGGTGGGCAGGGGCTGGGCTGGAATTCCCAGAGCAGCTGGGGCTGCCCCTGGATCCCTGGCAGTGCCCAAGGCCAGGCTGGAGCAGCCTGGGACAGTGGGAGGTGTCCCTGCCCATTCCAGAGGGATGGAATGGGATTTTTAAGGTACCTCCCAACCCAACTCCACCCACTCTGGAATTCTGTGATCCTGGCAGAGCTGGTGGTTAGTGCTCTCTCCTGTGCACTGGGTGTAACAACCAGGGCTAAAATTCCACAAGTTCTGCACCCTCCCGGACCCTCAGCATTTGGAATTCTAGAGCAGAACAAGTCTGGGACAGCTTTGCTTTCCAAACCTCCTCCCCACGGAGTATCCTGAAAAACCGATTCATTGGGATGTTCCAAGTGCCCCCTTCCCTCCCTGTGGAGCTCCGCATGTGGGGCTGAGGGGAAGGGCTGGAGGAGCAGGGGTGGATCCAGCTCCAGCCCCAGAATTTGGCAGCACTCACCGTGCACCTTGGGCACCTTGGCTTTCAGGTGGCGCTCGCACTTGGCCTTGGCCTTCAGCAGGAGGAAGATCTGCTCCTCCTTGGTGATGACATCGTCGGCATCCACCTGCGGGGAGGGGACAGAGAGGTCAAATTCCAATTCCAAACCCTCCTCTGCATCCATAATTTCCTCAGCCTCGCCCTGAGAATCCCGGTTTGCTGTGCGGTTGTGTCCCAAGGAGCAGCTCCTCCGTGGAATTACCGTCCCTGGAGGTGGCAGGGGCAGCGCAGGTGGGGGCTGATCCCATCGTGCACATTCATGTGGAAGCAGCAATTTTGGGATGGAGCATCCCAGATTGCAGCGATGAGGCTGCTATCCAGGAGAAAAACATTCCTAGTAAATAATTTAATGCCAAGGACTCCTCTCCTCTCAGGAATCACAACCTCCCGTGCTGCTCCCTCCTCTGCATGGAGATTTCATCCACAGGCATTGGGCTCCATAAAATCCTGCCTGAATCCCAGGAATGTGTGGAGGGATCTGTCCCGGGCAGGGCTGGGAGCTGGCAGCATCTCCCCACGCTCTGCTCCAGGAGACCTCGGAGCCCCTTGCCTGCAGGCACACGGTTTGTGGTGATCGGGAGCGGGGCTGGAGCCTCATCCCCAGTGGGCACAGCTGTGACACACAGGCGAGCAGCAGTGACAGCAACGGGACACAGCGTGCCCGGGTGTGACCACCCAGGGCAGAGGGCGCACAGGTGCCAGGCAGGAACATGAAAGGCTGGGATAAAGAACGAGAGGAGCAGATGCTCGCAGCCTTCTGAGGTGTTGTGGTGTCACTGTGTGTGGGCTGGAGCTCTCTGATATTGTATGGTGGCACTCTGGGTATGGCAGCTGTCTCGGCTGTGACATGTGCAGTGACACTTGCAGGGCCTGAAGCGGCTCCAGGAGAGCTGGAGAGGGACTGGGGACAAGGCATGGAGGGACAGGACACAGGGAATGGCTCCCACTGCCAGAGGGCAGGGATGGATGGGAGATTGGGAACTGGGAATTCCTGCTGCAGAGGGGCTGGGCTGGAATTCCCAGAGCAGCTGGGGCTGCCCCTGGATCCCTGGCAGTGCCCAAGGCCAGGCTGGAGCAGCCTGGGACGGTGGGAGATGTCCCTGCCATGGCAGGGATGGATGGGATGATCCCTAAGATCCCTTCCAGCCAGCCCATTCCATGATTGCCCTGTGCTCCCCAAGCCACCCCTATCCCAAATCCAGGTTCCTTCCCTCCTTTCCAGTTCCTCCCCTCTGCCAAGTCAGTAACAGGAACCAGCTGAGCGCCAATTAACTCCCGACACAAACTCCCTCCAAGTGACATAACGAGGGTTAATGAATCCCAGCTCCCAAATAAACCGGGATCGGATTTCCCACTGGGCTCCCGGGGAGAGGAGCAGGGGCAAGGGACACGCAGCTGTGGAGTTAAATCTGATAAGGGGCCGGGAGTAAAACGGGAGTTGGGTTTTCGTGTCCTTGGAACAAATCCAGGCTGAAAACCCTTCCCAAGTGTGAGTCGCTTCCAAACCGCGTCCACGTTAATGGGAACGGTTCCAGCCCTTCCCAGATGTTTGGCCTGTCCACGTTTAAGGCACCATCCCTCATTTCAGCTTGGATTGGGAACAGAAAAGCTCAGGGTCAGCTCCCGCTGGCGCTCGGATCCGTGCAAAGCCAGAGCAATTCCGCCAAAGCTGGAGGAGTTAGGCTGGATTTAGAGGGATGGGATCTCAGGAATTCCGAGGGATTCATCCCAAGCACACTCAGCCCTCGGCTGCTCCGGCTGTGCTTGGAGGGATGCACAGAAAACACGTTTTCATTCCCAGAAATAAAAGGGAAAAATCTCCAAGGGCTGGGCCTGGAGCTGGGCAAAGACAGAGCTCCGAGCTCAGCTCAGGTTTAATTTCCTAAACCTGCCTGACCCTTAAAAATAATCCACCAAAACCAACCCCACATTCCCTCCTCTCTTCCCAAAAAATGGTGTAGATGATAAAAAAATCTACTTAGGACCTGACTTTGTGGGTTTCCCCTTGGTCAGAGGGGTTCAAATGTGAGTGTAAATAAATTTATGGATTAAACCAGAGATTTTCACTGAATCCTGGTGTTTGAAGATGTCAGTTCTCAAAAGTTTGTGGGAAAACTGTGGAATGGTGCTGGATAAATCCCATTAAACATCCAGGGAAAACCAGGCTGGGAGCTGGGGGTCAGGACTTGGCATTCCCTCTGTGCCAACCCTTCCTGGGGACATTTCAGTGTCCCCATGGGGCTGAAAGATCCCCAGGGATTGGGGATTGCCCAACCCTGGAATCCTCAGGTTTGGGGTCAAGGGACAGCAGGTGGGACAGCACAAACACCCGGAGCTCAAAAACCTGGAGCACCTTTGGATTTTCCAGCTGCTGGAGGAGTTTCACCTACCTAACTGCACATTTTCCTGATTTTCCTTGGATTTTCCTGCCCTGGACCTCCTGATTTTAAGGCAAAATTAAATCCCCTGCTCCTCTTCACCCCAGCCCCGCTGTCCAAGGTGAAAGGAATCCACGGGAATATTTTCCTTGGGATAATTCCGTGATCCAAGGCACGTTTGGCTTTGCCTGAGCAAAACTTTCCCTTGGAAAACCAATCCCAACACCTGATCCAAAAAAACATCAGGAGACGGCCTTGCTGAAACAATTTGTGCCAATTTTTGGGAATCTGGAGATTCCCGGGCAGCAAAAGCAGTGGCCTCGCTTCTAGGAGTGCCCAGGTGGGGCTGCAGGATTTGGGAATGGGTGGGAAGTGCTGGGAACGAAGCAGCCGCGGCTTTGGAGGGGATTTGGATCCCTTTGGATGGGAGAAAAACAGGGATGGAAATCCCAGGGTGAGATGTCCGTATCCTATGGAGAGAGGAGGGAAATTAATCCCTCATTTGCAGGATTTTGAGGACTGAAAAATCCCAACAAATCCCAACCAGGATCCAACCCGGGATCAGACAAATGAGCAAAGCCCGAATCCAGCAGGAGCTGGGAAAATCCGGAGCCTGGATGCAAATTCTGGGGGTAGGAATGCCCTGAACTGCCCCAAAGCTGGAGGTGACAGCCCTCAAGTGCCACCTCTTGTCCTAAACTGGCACCTCCTGGAACTGGGCTAGGATTGGCCAAAAAGGGATATTCCCATCAATATCCACGGATTTCCTCTCTTTTTAAGGCCACCTGAGAATCCCAAAATCCACATTAATACCCAGAATTTGCTCCCTTTATTCCATGAACTCCCTGCACATTCTGCTCAGGACAGTGAAAAAGGAGATAAAAGCCACTGGGAATTTTTCATCCCAGTGAATTCCAGAGCCAAAACCTTCTCAAGATTCCCATATTCAACAATTCCCTCCCCTTTTATCAAACTCCTGCACGCCTTCACCTTTTTATCCCCCCAAAAAATCTCTCATCCTGGTGAAACCCTTTATCCAACAGAAAGGAATAAATACAGCATGCATTTTTCCCAATAATCCCTGCCTTGATGAAAAACTGGGAATATCCAGGATGGGCTTTACCAAGCTGAGCTATTCCTTCAGAGCTCCTCTTTTCCTGCTCTGAATTTCAGCTGGAATTTATTCCATCCTCCAACCAGCACCTGAAATAAATTGGATCAGCCTTTTTTTGGGATTTCTTTTCCCCCTCCACCCCTTTTTTCCCATTAATTGGCCACTTAGGAGCACTGAGAAGATTTTTGAGGAGGAATTTTTGCTGATGGGAATTCTGGGAGCAAGAGGAGCATCCAAGGGAAGGCAGAAATTGTCCCAGACGAGTCCGGCTCCCAAATCCAGCTGTTCTGGAGGAAGAGGTCGAGGTTATCCTGTCCCTGCAGACTTAATCCCTCTAAAAATCCCTCTAAAAGCTGCCAGCAAATCCCTTTAATTCAGCTTTCCCTAAATTTCCTCAGCAGAAATTCCTGCACCGAGTTCCTTGGCATTCAGTTTATTCAGTTCATCCCGAGGGATGCTTTTCCTTCCATTCCCAGAATCCCACCCCAAGGGATGGAGGCTCCTCCCTGGGCTTCCCGGTTTTCCAATCAAATCCCACCTGCTCTTCTTGCTCTGTCATCCCCTCCTCTCTTCCCACTGCTGGGTTTTGCTGGAAAATTAAAGTTCCTGGTGGAGAAAAGATCTGGGAATGTCGCTTTTCCCTCCTTGGCTGAAGGCAAGGGGGACACAACAACTTTATCCTGAGGCCATAAAATCCTTTTGGATTCCTTTTCCCCCCTTTCCTTGCCCTTCCGGAGCCCCTGGGGTAGGATGAGGATGTCCTCTGGAATTTCCATTCCCTGGCTGATGTCCCAGCCACGAAAGCAAACCGCGAATGTCCCCGGAGAGGTCCCGGTTGTTCTCGTTTATAGGCCCCATTTTGGGGAATATTGGGGTCCTTTCTGTGCCACTTCCTGGCAGCAGCTCCAAAAGCAGCTTCAGGCAAAGGGATTTGTTGAGATTGAGGGTGAGAAGTGCTGGGATCTGCTGAAAGAGCACCAGGGAGTCGCTGGGAAGGGGAAAGGGGTTCAGAAAAAAGAAGGGAAAAGGGAAAATTGCAATTCTGGAATGGTTTGGGTTGGAAGGGACCCTAAGGATCATCCCATTCCCTGAGCAAGGACATTTTCCGCTGTCCCAGGGTGCTCCAAGCCCCAATGTCCAACCTGGCCTTGGGCACTTCCAGGGATTGGGAATCCACGGTTTGCAGTCAGCCCATGCCACTTATCCAGGAGAACTGAGATTTATGGTGCCTTTCCAGGAACAGGGATTTGGAGACAACATTTGTCAATCCCAAAGGATTTCCTGTTTTCCACTCCTGGAGCAAACAAGGTGGGACCTGAGAGGCTGAGCTATGGAAAAATCAGCTTCCAAGCAAGGAGAAAATTCCCATTTTTTCCCATTTTTCCTCCCAAACTCAGGCTGCCTGAGGAGACCTGTCCTTCCCAGAGGTCGGAGCATGGAGCTGGTGCAGAGGGATCAGCAGGGGCTGGAATTCTGTTCCTGGATCATCAACAACACCCACAGCATTCCACACTTCAGGAATGATTCATCCCAACTGAAATGTCCCCGATATTCCCAGGAATCCCATCCTGGTCATCCTGGAGAAGCCCTTGTCCTCCTCAAACAAATTTTTCAAGCCAAATGGGACCTGTGGAGGTGGCTCCAAGTCTCCTGAAGAAGCAGAGCCAGGATTTGGGATCACCCTCTGTGGTCCTGCACCTCCCTGCTCCAGGTAAAAACCTGGAATATCCCTTAAGAGCCAAAACATCCTCAGAATTCACCTGGGAATTCTGAGTGGTCTTGTCATGCAGAACTCCAGATCCTGCACACCTTGGTGACCCCGAGCTCCCTAGGGAATTCTGTCTGGGAATGTGAAAAGTGGATCCAGCCTTCCTGCTTCAGTTTCCCACAGGCCCAGCAAAGCTTCTCCCCTTTCCCTGCCTTATCCCTATGGACTATCCCAAAGCTTTTGGCCCTCTGCCTCAGGAAGAGAGGAGGAAAAAATGGATTTGGGAGCAGGGATCTGGGAGCAATGAGCTGGAGAAGCAGGAAATTCTCTTCCCCTGGGATCGGGGGGAGCTCTGCCTGCACCAGGAATGGGAAAAGAGCTCCTGCTCCCAAATTCCAGCCTTCCCATGGGAGAATTATCCAAAGGTTTGACTGAAATCCCATTGCAGCTGCTCCAGGCTGTGCTGGGATTGATTCCCTTTTCCCCCTTTTTTTCCCCTCCCTATTTTCCTGATTTTTCCTCCTTCCAAAACACCAACCCCTCACCTTCCAGCAGCCCTGACCAGGAATCAACACAGGATCACTCCGTGGCCTCAGGCAGCCCAGGAATTTCAGGAGAGAGGCAAAATCTTGGCATGACTTCCCTGCTGCAGCTTGGAAACCTGGGACAGCACAAATCCTTCAGGTCAGGATAACCTGCTCCTTTCCCTGGAGCGTTTGTTCAGACACCCAGCTGCATCCTAATCCCAGCAATTCCCTTTCCCAGAGGAGCAGCCCTCTCACCTCCAGAGAAACTGAGCTGGAAGCAAAACTCTCCCTTTGCCACCCTCGATGTCCCTAAAGGGGTTCGGGGGATGCTCCCAAGAGATTTCTGCCCGAATGCTCAATCCCACATCCCTGCCCGCTGCCCCCGCGGGGATTTGGGATCGACTCCTGCCAGGTCACGTCCGCCGGTGGGGTCGGCTGTGGGGAGCCGTGGAATCCATGCCCTGGGAATGCCATGCCAGGGCCGTGGGGCAGCTCTGGGCCACGTTCTCGCTGCCCTGCGTGTGCCAGGAGCCACAGGCGGGAGCAGGGAAACCTCGGAGAGCTCCAGTGCCAGCAGCTGCTCCCTCGGGATCACCCGCGTGGGCAGCACTGAGGGCGCGTCCCAGGAGACACCCGGGACAGCAGGGACACGTTCCAGCACGGATTGGGCAGGGAATTGTCCCTCAGGATGGGAGCTGCTGTGGTGGGGGTGGGGCTGTGCCCATCCATTTCCACCCCTGAGCTCCATATCCCGGAAATTTGGAGGTCAGGGCAGGAAAAGAAGGATTTCCAGAGTGGGAGGATGATTCCCATCCTGGCCTGGGTGCCACCCCAACAAGGCCGAGGTCACAGAGGCTGCTGCCTGGCCGAGGTCGGAGCATTGCCACAGCCACGGGAAGGATCCCGGGTCTGGATCTTATCCAGGCCAGGAATCCCGGGAATCACATTTGGGAGAGGGGCTGTGGGTTTGCATCGGAGAATCCAAACATCCGGCACCAGCATGGGATGGTTTGGGTTGGAAGGGACCTCAAGGATCATCCAGTGCCACCCCTGCCATGGGGAGGGACAATTCCCACTGTCCCAGGCTGCTCCAAGCCCCAATGTTCAGCCTGACCTCGGACACTTCCTGTCTCTTCAGATTCCCCCTCTGGCTCCAGCTCCCGGTTTCCATCCCTCTCTCGAAATAACAAATTTCTCAGTCTGGTCAATCCCTGAAGGTTTCTTATTTTTGTCTCCCTGTTGGATTTGGGTGGAAAATCCCCCGGATGAGTCCCTGTGGGACACGAGGCTGCAGGTGGTGACACCTTTGCTCCGTGAGTCATCACTCCCCCGATCCATCAGCGACCCGCATTCCAGGGGACACTGCTGGCCCAGACTGTCCATAAACACAGGGAAAGCCAGGCTTAGGCAGATCTCCGTGAAAAGCATGGAATAAACCAGTGGGGTGAGGGAGATTATCAGAGAAAATAACACATCCTGCTGCTTAATCATGGAATCAGGGAATGGTTGGGGTTGGAAAGGGATTTAAGGATGATCCCAGTCCACCCCTGCCATGGGCACCTTCCACTATCCCAACGCTCCAAGCCCCAGTGTCCAACCTTGGACATTTCCAGGGGCAGCCACAGCTTCTCTGGGAATTCCATCCCAGCCTCTCCCCAGCCTCCCAGCCAGGAATTCCTCCCCAGTATCCCACCTAACCCTTCCTCTCCTCCCTCCACACATGCCTACCCAGCTGCAACTGTGTTTGGAACCATATAAAATAGACCAGACCAGTCCAAATGGCCTAAACCCTTTTAAAAATCCCATTTTGGAGGATCTGGCTGATCCGTGCAGATCCCACTGGAACTGGGCACCTGGGGCCGTGTCCGTGCCAGCCCGTATCTGCTCAGAATATCTGGGATTTATATTCCTGACGGGATGAGTTACGGCTGGGGAACCCCTCTGGCTCTGGAGCAGCACCCAGACCCGTGGGCTGCCCCATTCCTTCATCCCAGATTATTCCTGGGCAGGCAAAAACCCCATGCCTGCCCTGCTGCTGGGCCGGGGCCACGCGCCGCCGGAGGCCGGAGTTTGATCCCGAGTGAAATCCCGAGCGGATCCAGGCGCTATTTGGTTTGTTGGAGCCGCCGGTGCCTGCAGTGCCAGGAGTGATTTATCTCCTCCTAACTCAGACACGTAAACAGGGCCATGAATCATTCCTTAAATCATTCCCTAAAAGTGCCTCTTTTCCCTGGGAGGCCGTAAAGGGAGCCTGGGATGAGCTCACAGAGAGCGGCTCCGCCACCCAAAGGGACTCGCGCCTTCCTCCCGCTCCTCTGCGCCCTCTCTGCGGGCCTTTCCCAGAACTGCCGGTGCCGGTGCCAATCCCTGGCTTTTCCCCGTTAACTCGGGCTTCATAAAGTTAACAGCCCGGCTTAGGCGGGGACAGATGTTCCTGATAAGCCACAGCCTCCTTAAAAGTGTTGCAACCGAGTTTTCCTTCCAAGTGCTCCCTGCCGGAGCCAGAGCTTTGTGGTGGGGAATCATGGATCACCTGGCTGGGGCTGGGATTGATTTCCTGCTGCTGCTGCTTTCCCTAAAAAAGCCACTTATTAATCACCAGCATCTCCTGCAAATGGTGGGGACCCCCCACTTGCGATTCCATCACCTTTTCCAGGATGAAGGATGTGCTGATCCCTCCAGCACAGCCAAAATTTCCCGGCTACCCGTGACCTTTTCAGCACGGGCAGAGGCAGATCCTCATGATTTATGGGAAGGGAAAAAAACCCCAACAACCCCACACTAAAAATATCTCCCTGTGTTTCACCGTCCCAGCTGGAAGCTTTTCCAGAAATTCCCTTTGAATTCCAAAACAAGGCCAGTGCCCATCCGCAAGCCCGTAAAACAAGTAATGAGTTTTTGTCCAGATGAAAACAGACTTTTTCGGGATGAGGTTGGTGCGGGGATTCCAACAAACAGTGCTCACATCCTGCTCTGGAGGCTCCACCTGGCTGTCAACAAGAACCAGAGGGGAAAAAATTCCATTGGAATCACGGGGATGTCGCTATGAGGAGGTGAGACTGGAGCAGGATTTAAGGGATGTCCCATCCCTGGAAGTGTCCAAGGATAAGACTTGGAGCAGCTTGGAATAGTGGAAGGTTCCCTGCCCGTGGAGTTGGAGGTGGTGTTCAAGGTCCCTTCTGACCCAAACCAGTCTGGAATTCTGTGACTCTGGGATCAGGATCACATGGAAATACTGGGAAAGGAAACCTGAGGCGGGCAGGTGCCTCCTGTGCTTTTTCCTGCAGGTGAACTGGGATTTTCCGTCAGAAAACATGAGAAGGAGAACTCTGGGAATCAGAGGCGAAAGGATTGAGTTTTTATGGCTCTGGAAATCTCCCAGTTCTGCCATCAGGGAATATTCTTAATTGTGGCCATTCTTGATTGGGATTTTTGGACACAGCTGTAAAGAGGCTGCCAGGAGCTCTGGGCGTGTGCTGGAAAAGGCCATTCCCTATTTTTTTTTTCTTTTGGGAAACAAAGTGCATTTAAGTTGTCCCCACCAGCTTAAGGTTTTGCTCTCCCTGGGTCTGGCTTAAGTGCCGATTCCCTGAGCTGAGCCTTCCCAGCCATCCCCAGGTGACCACCCCACAGTTTTGGGGTCACCTTGTTCCCCTCCCTGCACTGCCCATCCACAACATCCTGTGATCCCAACTTTCCACCTCTGTCTGTGTTGTTTGGACTTTAGGCCGGACTATCCCAGCTCTGATCCCAAAGCTGAGGCCACCTGGTCCTGCTGGGCTTTCCCGATCACTGCTGAGCTTGGTTTATCCCGCTTTTCTCAGACATCAGAGATACCCCGACCATGGGGTCGTTCCATCCCTGGCCACTGCAGATCTGGGGGTGTCCCTCAATCCATTGCTCATTCCCAGAAGAAATTGAGCCTGGTTTAGTCACCTCAGACCTGGCTGAACTTGGACTGGCTGTCCCACATCAGAGAATCAATCAAGTAATGATTTGGGATGGAAAGGAACAGAGACACTTCCACTATCCCAGGTGGATCCAAGCCCCAACGTCCAGCCTGGCCTTGGGCACTTCCAGGGATCCAGAGGCAGCCACAGCTGCTCTGGGAATTCCATCCCAGCCCCTCCCCACCCTCCCATCCAGGAATTCCTTCCCCAAATCCAATCTCAGTGCACTCTCCTTCACCTTAAAACCAGGGGGAAAAGGATATTTAAGATATTAAGGATATTCAAGCCTCACATTCCCAGGTCTGGTTTGGAGTTATCCAAACCCAAGCAAGTCTGGGGCCCATAAAAACCCAACATCCATTGACATCTTCCCTTTGTGCTCCTCATTCCGGAGCTGGGAAAGGCAGGGCTGCGTTTTTTTCCCAGCCCTTGGTGCTATTTTCCAATCCCTATCACAGCGGGAATGGTGCAAATTCTCCCAGCATTCCCAGCCCCTCCGAGACACGGCAAAAAACCCTGGAATTTTGGCCGGTGGAAATCGAGCCGCCCCGCTGACGTCAGCTGGGGAAGGATCCCTTACTGAGACCCCGGCCGAGAATCCCGCAGCCACAATCCGGGGTTTGTATCCAGGAATATCCCGGCGGATCCAGCTCTCGGCACGTGCGGATATCGCGTTACTGCTGCCGCGGTTAGAAACGCTCGGAGCAGCTCCGGGAATTTCGGGGCACACCCAGGCCCGTGACTTTGGGATGATGAATTTACTCCTGTCTGGGCCTTAAATTTAGCACAGACTCCTCTCCATCCGAAAAAAAGAAAAAAAAAATAGATTGGATGCCTCCCGAAAAAGAGACGGGGATCTCATCCGTGAGAAATGGGCTTTGTTCTGGAGTAACGGCGGGAATTCCGTCTGGAGTTTTGTGTCTTGGAATAGCTCGTGCCAACAGATCCGTGAGTAAACAATGGATGCAGGGAATTTCAGTTTATCCCAACCTGGGCTCTGGGTGCCTCGCTGGGTAATAAAACCCAGGGCAGGTTTGGACTTTAAGCTCTCAAGGTCACCAACGGTTCCATTTCACTCCTGGGGGATTTTCCAGGCTCTGACCAGCTTCAGTACCTCAGATAAAAATCAGATTGATTCCAAGTTTTCCAATATATTCCAAGCTTTGGGGAAGTTAGAGTTGCAAGGGAAGGTCACGGCACGGTCAGGGTTGGAAGGGACGCTGAGGATGATCCACCTCCAACCCCAGATGTACACAAACACAAAATGAAATAAATCAAATTTCTTAGGAGATTCAATTAAAAAAAAATCCAATTTTGGACCGATTAAAGACTCCACGGGATTCTGGTTTTTATCCAGGAGTCGGAGGTTGGAAAATAAACACGGATGGAGGAGAGGGAGGGATGTTACACCACACATTTTTAGTAGTTTATGGAGTTTCTTCCATGCCTCCTGAAATGTGTGGCTCGGCCCCTTTGGAGCCAGGAATGGGGTCGGAAAAGCCCAGCCGGGTTCAGCTGAGCCTGGGCCTGTTTTCCTTGGGAGAATTCCCACTGCTGTCCCCTGTCACCACCATGGGACACCGGGCCCTGCAGTCACGGCCTCCCCACTCCCACAGCAGCTGCTCCCGGCGGGTGACGAATCCCGACTGGAAGCGACGGGCACGGAAGGAGGGCTTGGGAAAGAGAAGGGGAAACGTGGCCTCCGGCACCTGGAGTCGGTGACCCCGAAACAAAGAGCTGCAACGGGAAACCGCTTCTGTTCACACCGACCCAGACAACATCCGAAGGGCTTTAGTCCTGAGCCCTCCTCTAAGCCAGGCTTAGGGAAGCAGATGGAGGAGGGATGAAAGGAAAAGGCGGGAGGGGAAGGAGCTCAGGTTTCCTGAGACACAGGAGCTGGCTCAGGGTCTTGGTGGGCTCACAGAAAACCTGAGGGAAGTCCCTCCACCCCTTCGTCCACCCCAGGCACCAAATGATCCCTTCCAATGGGAATTCAGATGGAAAACTGATGGCAGCATTCCCTCTGGGCAGGGATCCAAGAGCGATTTGCTTCCCCACACCAAATGTGGTGGGATTCAATCTGTGCTGATGGATTTAGGCTTCTCTTGGAGGTTCACAGCCAGGAGATCACGGCTCCTCATGGCTTCAGCCCATCTGGGCGGAATTCCCGCGGCTAAGGAACAGCTCACTTGGCCGCGAGAAATCCTGAGGCACTTGGGAAGAGTTTTGGACATTTGGAATGGCAGAAAAGCGATTCTGGAGTTCTGGGAATGTGGAGGGAATTTTGGATCATGGTGTGCAGCACATCCACAGGAGGTGGAGATGAGTGCTCCAACACCCTGAGGAACCAGGCAGGATTTCCTGGTTGGGAGCACAATATTCCGGAGTAAATTGGGATTTGGGCTTTAACTCCAAGCCGTGGAGATCTGGAAGTTTGGTTTCCTTTCCAAAACACCAGGACCACAGCTCCGAGTGCTCTGATCTTACCTCACCTCCCACAGCACCGAAATCGGGAGCAGAGTTTGTGGCAGCCCCTGCTCACCATGAAGGGCAGGGATGGGCCCTGTGGGATGAGTCAGCCCGTCCCAAGCCACCACTCCTCTTGGAAAAGCCCACACTGGCTGCTGGGAAAAGCTGGATTTGAGCTGGACTTGGGAAGTCGTGGCTGTCTCATCCCTGGGATTGATCAAAGCCAGGCTGGACGGGGTTTGGAGCAGCCTGGGATGGTGGAAGGTGTCCCTGCCCTTGGAATGGGGTGGAATTCCTGAATAGAAATCAGAATCCCAAGGAGCCTTTAATCAGTCCAAAATTGGCATTTTTAAATTTAATTCCCTAAAGAAATTGGATTTATTTCATTAAGGTCCCTTCCAGCTCAAATCATTCTGGGATTTTACAAATCCTGATGGATTTCTCCCTAAGGGCAGGTGTGAACTTTCCTCTTTATCTTTCTGCTGGAATTTGGGGTCAAAATCCACAGTTTCTAGAAAAACACTGACAAAATCATCCCCGGCCAGTTCAGCCTGGAATCCCTGCCTGGATTAGAGAGGAATCCTCAAGGACACTCCGGAGGCATCCACACATTTTGGGTTTGGCTTTTCTCCTGACACGAATAAACTAAAACAACTTCCCAGCCTCCTTTGTGTCCCAAATAAACCCCACTGCTCCCTCTGCACCCTTGCCAGGCCCAGATCCTGATTTTCCACACCTTTTCCAGAGGTTTCTGAGGGAGAGGATTCCCAGTGCCATCCCCACGTGCTGTTTGGAATGCCAGCCCTTCCCTGTCCCCCTGCGGCGTCTCCTGGGGAGCTCCAAAGGTTCTGAGAACTTGGAATGTTGGACCTGGCAGAGGTTTGGAGTTTGGGACGAGAGGATTGAGCTACCCTTGTGGGATTTTATTCCAAAGGCTGCCTTTGGTTCCCCTGTGCCGGGACTAAACAGGGAGGGTCTGGCTGGATTCTGGGAATATTTCCTGTGGAGCCAGAGGAATTCCAGCCCAAAGCTGATCCCTGAGCTTTAAAGGACAACATCTCCTGGAGCTGCAGAACCTCGGAGCTTTGCCCAGGGCTTGGGCAGCACAGGGGGCTCAGAGCTACCCTGGAGCAAAAAATCCAAGGCTGAGACAATCTCAGAGTGGTTTTCATGGGAAAGAGGGAGAACTGACATTTGGGAACCACAATTCCATCCCCAGAGAGTGATCCCAGAGACGACCANCCCACCCCACCCCACCCCATCCCCGAGCAGCCCCAGGCAGCAGAAGGGATTGTCCAATCCCTGAGACACAGGAATGTCTCCATGGCTGGAGACAGGAAATAAAATGGGGAGGAAAGTTTTGGTGGGAGAGGAGAGCAGGGATGAAGAAAACTGGGAGAAGGGAGCAGAGCCATAGAGCTGGGAAAGGGATGAAGTCAAAGTTCATTGGATCCTTTTCAGCTTGGGAGAACATTTAGGGACATTTAGGAACCAGAATCTCTCCTCTGACACAGATCCATGGGATGAATGTGAGCATTTTCCCGCATTTTCCAACTGGAAACTCCCTGGAGTAAAACCAGCCCTATGGCTGGAACGGGGGAGATTTGGGAATCCTAATCAGGACGAGATGTGGAACAGGGAAAGAGGTAAATAAAGAAAGGGAGCAGCCAAATAAACAAGGCAAGTTCGGGGCTGGGTCTGACCCCACGCCCTGACTTTGGAGTGTCCCAATGTCCCAGGAAGGCAAAGGATCCCAACCCTGCACTTTTCCTGATTGGAAACAAATAGACACTGTCCCTTTTCCGTTCCCTGGTTTTACAGCAGTTTGGAATTAGGCTGATGAAGAGTTTCCTTGCCAGCTCTGTCTATCTTGGGCTAATTACAGAGTGAAAATGACGGGAAAATTAAGCTAATTGTGAGACAAAACCTATGGAACCACAGCATTCCTGCTCTGGGCTAATTACAGAGATCCTGCTAATTGTGGAACAAAACCTATGGAACCACAGCATTCCTGCTCTCAGCTAATTACAGAGACCCTGCTAACTGTGGGACAAAACCTATGGAACCACAGCATTCCTGCTCTGGGCTAATTACAGAGACCCTGCTAATTGTGGGACAAAACCTATGGAACCACAGCATTCCTGCTCTGGGCTAATTACAGTGACTTTGCTAATTGTGGAACAAAATCTATGGAGCCACAGCATTCCTGCTCTGCAATTCCAGAGAGAATTCCATGGGGGCATCCACACTCCTGCTCATCCCATATCTCCCCTCCCTGGGTGGTTCTGCTCCTGAAAGGAAAAGGAGAGGAGAAGGGAGCAGGCAGGAATCAGCGTTCCCAGGCTCTGGAGAAGAGCCAGGGGCTGGGCCTGGCCAAGGGAATGCACAACAAAGAGCTGGAGAGGGAGAATCCAGGGATTTGGGGAAGTCAAGGCAAAGGGAGGGGCAGCAGGGCTGGCTCTCCTTGCTGGAGAAGGGGTCGGGGAGGTTTTGGATTCCCTGCTTGGATGGGCTTGGAGCAGCCTGGGATGGTGGGAGCTGTCCCTGCCCATGGCACGGGGCTGGAATGGGATGGGATTTAAAGTCCTTCCATGCCAAACCATTCCAAGATTCCATGGAACTTGGAACGTGGCCCCGCTCTGGAAACGGGATCCAGGGAGCTCCTGTTAAATGATCCCGGAACAGAGGGATGGCTGGGAAACGCTGGGAGCCCTCCCGAAATCCCTGGAGATGGGCCCTGAAAGGACAGCAGGGGCAGGAGAAGGGGAAGGATTGCTCCCAACAATTTATTATTCCTCTTCCCAAGCACTCAGGAATATCCTCTATGGAATTAGGGCCTCGGGCTGGACAGACTTTTCATGGAATCACAGAACCCGAGGTTTGGGTTGGAAGAGACCTTAAAGCTCATCTTGTTCCAGGGACACTTCCACCATCCCAGGCTGCTCCAAGCTCCATCCAGCCTGGCCTTGGGCACTGCCAGGGATCCAGGGGCAGCCCCAGCTGCTCTGGGAATTCCATCCCAGCCCCTGCCCACCTTCCCAGCCAGGAATTCCCAATTCCCAATATCCCAGGTAAATCTCCCCTTTTCCAGTCTGAAACTGCTGCTCCTTGTCCTGTCCCTGCGGGGCGATCCCTCCTGGATCAGCTCCAGGACCATTCCCAGGGATCTCCCCAGGCTTGGCTCCCTCCACATCCCCCAGTTCATCCCAGGATCCAGGAGTGAGGAGCCTGGAGCTGCTCCGGAGATCCCGGGATGGCAGCAGCTCTGATCCCACCGGTGCTCCCTCTCCCTTGGGAGAAGAGACCATTCCGGCACAGCAGAGGGATGCGGGAATTTTCCGGGATGCAGGAATTTTCCCGGCTGCGGCCAACTCAGCGGGAAGCTCCGAGACATTTGCTGCCATCTACGGCCAATCCCAAATAGTGCAAAAGCCGGGAGAGACCTGGCTCTGGCTCCCGGCTGGATTTTCCTGGGCACCGGGATGCTCGGAGAAGGCTGGGAACGGGGAATGGGGGAGGAGAGAGGAGCTGTCTGCAAAGGAATTCCTAGGAATCCTTTTCCATGGAAAACTTCCATCCCAGGACACTCAGAGCCCGCCAGGAACGCATAGGAAGTGCAGAGGTGGGAGAGGAATTCCCCGGGATAATCTGAGATTGGGAATGCCGCTGCACAGCTGAAAGGTTTGGAAAACATTCCTGCCCTTTTCCTTCCTTCCCGTTTCCTTTTTCCCTGTTTCTCCTGAGCACATGCCTGGAAAACTTCCAGTCCTGATGGTGTTTCACCAGCTTTTCCCTGGGAATTTGCATCCCCCCCATCCTGACCCAAATTCCGGAGCAAGGGCCGTGTGAGCACCGGGATATGGGATGGGAACAGCGGGATTTGGGATGGGAACACCATGGATTTGAGATATGAACACCCGGGATATGGGATCGGAGCACTGGAGATTTGGAATGGGAGCAGTGGGACGTGAGCACCGGGATATGAGCACCCGGGATTTGGGATGGGAACACCGGGATTTGGGATGTGAGCACCTGGGATGTGGGATGGGAACAGCGGGATTTGGGATGGGAACACCGCGATTTGGGATGGGACCACCAGGGATTTGGGATGTGAGCACCGGGGATTTGGGATGTGAGCACCGGGGATTTAGGATGGGAACACCGGGGGTTTGGGATGGGAACACCGGG
>VWZV01003839.1:16885-29464 GCA_013397155.1 Irena cyanogastra | reverse complement strand
GAAAGGAAAGGAAAGGAGGTAAGGTCCAGGCTCACCAGGAGTTCCCAGCCTTTCTGGGCGGAGCTAAGGAATATCAGCTCCAGGTCTGCTCCCAGCCCCATTCCCGGGTTTCCTGCAGGGGATGGGCCCAGGGATCTCCTGGGATGCTGCAATCCTGGGAGTCCTCCCAGCCAGGTGGGTAAATCCAGGCAATAAAGTGATTAAATCATGGAATTGTGGGATAATCTAGGTTGGAAGGGACATTTAACGGCCGCCTTATCCATCTGCTCTGGAATGAGCAGGAAAATCTTCAACCACAGGACTTCAGTGGCCCTAAAAGTGCCAGAGATTCCCAAAATCCCACAAATGGCAGTTCATTTGTCCTCTTCCCGGTGGGAATTCCCAATATCTGCTGGAGTGACAGGAGGGATGGGAGAACGGGGGATTCACCTCCGTGGGAGCATGATAGGAAAACTGGGAAGCGGCAGGACATGGGAATGTCCCTGCTTGGGCCTCTCCTCAGCCCTCCAGGGGGTGACAGCCGGGTCACCCTGGGGCTTTGTTGTCCTTATCTGAGCCCTTATCGCGCTGGGGATGCTGAGTCAGGGGAGCTGGCGGAGCCTGCATTGTCCCACATGGAGATTCTCCTCGCGATCCCATTCCCTGGCACAGCCCCAGCGCCTCCCCTGGATCCCAAACACGGGAACTCTGCTGCTCTTCCACCGCCGGAGCTCCAGCCCCTCCCCTTCTCTGGCTGGCGGCACAGAAAATCGGGAATGCGCAGCACAGCGTGCTGATCTCCTGCTTCCCAACCTCCAAAATCCATGGAAAGGCGGTTAAAATTCAATTTATTGATCACAGGGATGTTGCCGATGACACCGAGGCAAAATCAGGAAAAAAAATGGGGAGCGGAGAAGGAAAAAAATCTCCTGACCAAAAATAATTTCCTGCTCTAGATACTGAAACTCAATTTGCCCAAATCTCTGAGATGATTTGGCAGCCCTTAAAAACAGCTCCAAATGCACAGCGGGATCCAGCCCTGTCCTGTGGTTGGGAAAATCCATGATTCCAGGGTGTCCATCCTCCTTCCCAGGAACAGGAGGGACATTCCCATCTCACTGGGCCCCCCACATGCTCTGCTTGGAATCATTTCAGGAAGATCCATTGTCCAGGGCAGGGAGGCACCACAGGAGCTGCTGGAGATCACCAGGGATTGGAGATGTGGCTGGAAAACTGGGATCTCTCCATGGGGAGAATCCTCTTCATTCCCATCCAACTGGGATCTCTCCACTGGGAGAATCCTCTCCCTTCCCATCCACCTGGGATCTGTCCATGGGGAGAATCCTCTCCCTTCCCATCCAACTGTGATCTCTCCATTGGGAGAATCCTTTCCTTTCCCATCACCCTCTCTCTATCTGGAGAATTCTCTCCCTTCTCATCCAGCCTGGACCTCTCCATTTGGAGAATCCTTTCCCCACCACCCTCTCTCTTTTGGGAGAATCCTCTCCCTTCCCAGCCAACTCTCTCCATCTGGAGAATCCTTTCCTTTCCCATCACCCTCTCTCTATCTGGAGAATTCTCTCCCTTCTCATCCAGCCTGGACCTCTCCATTTGGAGAATCCTCTCCCCACCACTCCCTCTCCTTTGGGAAAATCCTCTGCTTTCCCAGCCAACTCTCTCCATCTGGAGAATCCTCTCCCTTCCCATCCCACTTGGACCCCTCCATTTGGAGAATCCCCACCACCTTCTCTCCATTGGGACAATCCTCTCCTTCCCATCCAATTGGGATCTCTCCACTGGGAGAATCCTCTCCATTCCCCTCGAGTTTGGGTCCCTCCATCTGGAGAATTCTCTCCCTTCCCATCCAACTGGGATCTCTCCATTGGGACAATCCTCTCCATTCCCATCCAACTTGGACCCCTCCATCTGGAGAATCCTCTCCCTTCCCATCAAACTGGGATCTGTCCATAGGGAGAATCCTCTCCCTTCCCACCACCCTCTCTCCATCTGGAGAATCCTTTCCTTTCCCATCACCCTCTCTCTATCTGGAGAATTCTCCGCCTTCTCATCCAACTGGGATCTCTCCATTTGAAGAATCCTCTCCCCACCACTCCCTCTCCTTTGGGAGAATCCTCTCCTTTCCCATCCAACTGGGATCTCTCCATTTGCAGAATTCCTTTCCTCCCCGTCCGACCCAGATCTCTCCAGCTGGAGATTCCCTTTCCGTCCCATCCCGAGCCGTGCAGGGACACCCTTGCCCTCTCCTGGATACCTGAACACATCCCAGTTCTGTACCAAATTCCACGGGTTTGTACGGACAAGGAAAAAACGCCCCAAGGAAAGCCCAGCCCTGCCTTATCCTGATCCAGGGCCTATCCTGGATAAACGTTCCTGGGAAATCAGCACGCGGGGAAATCAGCCATGTCTGTGTCACCCTGGAATGATTTGGGCTGGAAGGGACCCTAAAATTTGAATAATTTTATGGGATTGTCCCATTCCACCCCTGCCATGGGCAGGGACACCTCCCACTATCCCAGGGTGTTCCAGCCCCATCCAGCCTGGCCTTGGACACTTCCAGGGATCCAGGGGCAGCCACGGCTGCTCTGGGAATTCCAGCCCAGCCCCTCCCCACCCTCCCAGCCAGGAATTCCTTCCCGATATCCCATCTCTCCCTCACCTTTCCCAGTTTAAAGCCATTATAGATCCATGTATAAACACCCTGGAAGTCCCACCTCTACCAGCGCCCTCCCACTTTTATTTTAGGGATCATTTTCCTGTGTTTTTATTGAGCAGGGTTGAATGGCAACCCACAAAATAAAAGCTGCTTGTAATGGATATTGATCCGAGTCCCGGAATAAACCTGGGACAAGGAGGTTGTGTCCTTGCTCAAAGTGCCAAAGCCACTCGGATTCCTCCGTGTCCAAGAGGAAACATGGATTGGGATGCAGGAACAGAGAAGGAAGTCAAGGTGACGCTGAGGCGAGCCAGGGGTTCAGGCAATTAAAGAACATGGAAATCAGTCTAAAGTTTTCAGGGAATTTTGGAATTTGAGTTGTGCCTTTGAAAAATGAAAGACACCTGAATAGTGGAGTGAACTTTAAGGTCCCTTCCAAGCGAGTCCGTCCTGGAATTCTGGGATTCTGTGAAAGCAAATGAATCCTCAGCTATTTGATAGGCATTGCCTAAGGTGCTTTAATCCAGAAGATCAATTAATTAATTAATTAATTAATGACTCCATGATTTCCTACAGCTGAGCATTCCCTGGGGTCCCAGGTCCCGCTGTATCCCTGAACTAAGGGTGGTCCAGACCATTCCCAGGTTTTGGGGTTGTGGAAGATGGAGTGACGTGGGCTGCATGGGGGTGAAGCTGAGGATGAGCCAGGGCCAGCTTTTCCTTTGGGGAAATTCCGTGTGCCCACACGGATCAGGCCGGATTCAGCTCCGTGGCCCTTCCAGAGCAAAAATGTTGATTGTCTGTCCCCAGAATTGTGA
Source organism: Irena cyanogastra (assembly GCA_013397155.1). NCBI lineage: Eukaryota > Metazoa > Chordata > Aves > Passeriformes > Irenidae > Irena > Irena cyanogastra. The sequence continues at coordinate 25,993 of VWZV01003839.1, read as the reverse complement.
CAAAAGGGCCAAAGCCGGGGATGGAAATGATGGAGCAGGGTCTGATCCTGATGGGAGATGGAGCATGGGAACGGTGAAGGGAATGGGACAAATCCAGGCTCACAGGGAGTTCCCAGATCCAGCAGTCCCGGCCTTTCTGGGCAGAGCTAAGGAATATCAGCTCCAGGTCTGCTCCCAGCCCCATTCCCGGGTTTCCTGCAGGGGATGGGCCCAGGGATCTCCTGGGATGCTGCAATCCTGGGAGTCCTCCCAGCCAGGTGGGTAAATCCAGGCAATAAAGTGATTAAATCATGGAATTGTGGGATAATCTAGGTTGGAAGGGACATTTAACGGCCGCCTTATCCATCTGCTCTGGAATGAGCAGGAAAATCTTCAACCACAGGACTTCAGTGGCCCTAAAAGTGCCAGAGATTCCCAAAATCCCACAAATGGCAGTTCACTGATCGTTTGCTCTCCCCACAAAGCGCTCATCCCTAAATCCATGAAAAGCCTGAGATGAATTTTGAGTCTTTTGTTAAAACATGGAAAAAAATTAAATTAAGAAAACCCCAAAACCCCCCCAAACCCCAAATCCAATTTCAAATCCCAGCCAAAATTCAAGGAAGGGAAGGGAAGTGAAGGTTCCCTAAGGACACTCAGCCATCCAATCCTGCCCTTCCAGATCCCGCTGGGGCTGGAGAAAGCCCCGGGAATTCTCGGAGAGAGGGGAAGGGAGGCTGGGGCCGAGATACCATCGGGAGCCCGGATCAGCAGCGGGGCAGCCGTGTGCAAAACCAGATAAGGAGCCTCAGCTGCTGAGTCAGCAGTTCCTGACCCCTTCCCTGCCCCAGACACCGATCCTGGGATCGTTTTCCCAAGGCTGAGATTCCTTTGGATCAGTTTTTCTGGGAGAAGTTTGAACCCTCGGGAGCATTATGGTGGAAAGGCTCCAAACCTTGGGATTTGGGGATGGTTTGTACTTGGGGAGGGTCAGGGAGGTGGGATGGGAAATGGGAATGGGATGGGCTGAGATGGGATGGGATGGGATGGGATCCATGGGATGGGATGGGATGGGATCCATGGGATGGGGTGCCAGTGCCAGGACAGGCTTCCCCCACAGCCATAAAAGCCGGGATTTCAGGGTGACCAAAGTGACCTTTGTGTCCCAAATCCCTCTGCACAAACGGGGCCTGATTCCAGCTGGATTGGATGGAGGGAATTCTCCGAAGGATGGGAATCCTCCAGCGGGACAATCCCTTATCCCGGGAAGAGCTCTGGGATGTCCCTCCCGAGGGACACCCATCGCCTTCCAGAGGGACAGGGGGCGGCCGCGGCGGCTCCAGCTGTCCCTGCCCGGGGGATCCCGCCACGCTCCAGCCAGGATAATCCCGCCGGTCCCAAAAACCCGCTGTGGCTATTTCTGGGGCAGCAAAAACCAAACAACAACTGCGGGGACCTGGGGCCACCCTCGGCTTTCATCTCCCGCGGCCCCGCCTGGGCCCGGCTCTGCTCCCGCTTCTCCTCTTATTTTTCTTATTTTTCTTATTTATTTTTCTTATTTTTCTCATTTTTCTTATTTATTTTTCTTACTTTTCTTATTTTTCTTATTTTTCTTTTTCTTGTTTTATTTTCTAAATTTTTTTTCTTTTTTAAATTTTATTAAAGGTTGCATTCCGAGGACGAGCATTATCATTCCTTCCTTCCACCCAACCTCAGACCGTTCCCTTTTCCCGATTTCTGGCGATCCATGGGATTGAGCCGCGCAACAAGGAACGAGTCCAAGGGGAAAACCCCGCCCGGCACCTCCTGAATCCAAACCTTCCCCAACAGCCCAGAATTCCAGAAAGACCCTTGGGAAGGACGCTAAGGACGATCCCATTCCAACCCCGACCCCTTCCCCATCCCAAGCCCCTCCAGCCTTTCCCGGGACACTTCCAAGGATCCAGGGCTGGGCGTGGAACGGGGAATTCTCTCCCCCAGATCTGCCAGAAAAATTCCCAATTCAGTTTTGCTTCTTTACATTCTCAGTGGAAAACAAGAAGTTATAGGGGGAAGAAAAGAATTCTGAAGGGTTTGTTTTAATTCTTACTACTTTTTCCCCTTTTAGTTACTGTTAAATAATAAAATTTTTAGTGTTTAATAATAAAATTTTCTTTATTTCTTTCTTAAAACTTTTAAAGTTTTAAGCCTGCTTTGCCTTTCTCCTAATCCTAACTCACAAGAAACAAGCGCACAGGGAAGTAACCAACGCTAACACCCACCACACTCATCAACAAATTAGTTAAAAATCTAAAAATTAGAAAAATCTTAAAAGAACAAGCCAAAACCACTACACAAAATTAATATTTCTACCCGGTTTCAAACTGGAACCCGGTTTGATTGGGTTTTTTGGGACTGGGGTTTTTGGGAGCATCCCAAAAGCAGAAGGAAGCTCAGCGTCACCACGACACCCCGAGCAGGCCAGGGCTGGGATTGCACCAAGGAAAAGTGGGAATGGGCCCTTTTCCCACCCTTTTCCCACATGGATCTGCTTCCCTGAGCTCAGCCTGGCTCAGCTGCTTCCCAAAATTGGGATATTCCGGTCCCGAGCCCTGCAGGAGGCTGCTGGATTATTATCATTAATAATTAATTAATGGATTGATTAATCAGAGGATCTCCCAGGCCGAGCAAAAGGAGGGAACACAGGGAAAACAAAAAGGGTTGGAAGAGAAAAACCTTGGAGATTTTGGCTCTGGGAATCCCAGGATTAGGTGGGAATGATCTTTGAGATCCTGAAATCCAACTTTTAGGACATGGGGAGATTTTCCCTCCGCCAGCACCTCCCGAATAAAAATGATTCCCACACTTTCCCTTCTCCCGAGCTCCCTCGGTGTCAGGCCCGACTTCCAAAGCTCCTTTTGCCACAAATTCTCCTCAGACCCATCTTTGCAGAGCTCTCTGCCTTTAGGCCAGTCTAAATTCCTTAATCTTGGGACTAAAGGGCAGAATGATCCCAGATTCCCACACTCACCCTGCCGGATTTTCAGCTGGAATCCCACCCGCTGCTCCAGGGAAATCTTGGGAAGATTGCTTGGGATTGTCAGGAGAGCTGTAACAAAGCTGAGCCTTGCCCAAATCTGTCCCTAAAACCCCGGGATTGGGAAGCTGATCCTGCAGGGATTTGAGCCCCAGGGAAGGGTCCTGATTTCCCAGACTTTTCTCTCCTTCCCGGGGATTTTCCCAGGTGCTGGATTTCCCTCCCTGGCTGGAATTCAGGGACAGCCAAGGCTGCTGGAGGAGAGGGATCCAGAGGCAGATCCCAATCCTGGGATATCCTAGGGACCAGAGCCAGTTCCCAATCCTGGGATATCCCAGAGATCCAGCTCCCAATCCTGGGATATCCCAGGGACCAGATCCAACTCCCAATCCTGGGATATCCCAGAGATCCAGCTCCCAATCCTGGGATATCCCAGGGACCAGATCCAACTCCCAATCCTGGGATATCCCAGGGATCAGATCCAGCTCTCAGTCCTGAGATATCCCAGGGATCAGATCCAGCTCCCAATCCTGGGATATCCCAGAGATCCAACTCCCAATCCTGGGATATCCCAGGGACCAGATCCAGCTCCCAATCCTGGGATATCCCAGGGATCAGATCCAGCTCCCAATCCTGGGATATCCCAGAAATGATTTCCCAGCCCTGCTCCAGCGCGATTCCCTCAACAAGCGCTTTAGGCACGATCCTTGCCGGCTCCAGGGGAATTCCGGGAATGTCAGCGCCGGCTTTGGGACCCTGCCGGCTCTGCCCCATCCCGGAGCTGCAGAGATCCCAGGAATCCGGGCCCGCATTCCCAAGGCTCAGCCGGGAATTGTGCCCTGGAGCAGCCTCTGGCTGCAGGAATCTCCTGATCCGAGCCCACGGCTGAGCCTGGCTCTGCTGTGCCCGGGGGAAAAGCTCGGGAGCGCTTTAGGCTCAGTCCAGGGCCTGAATTAAATCCCTGCATCCCCATCCGTCCATGGATTTTTCCTTGTTGCTCGTAGGAAAGGGAAAATTTATGGCAGCAACTCCCTCGGAGCCACAGAGCAAATATCCGATGTATTTACGGCCCTTCCATAAATAACAACAGCGAATTTTGTAATAAATACTAACAACAACAAAATTCGTAATAAATGTTAATAACAGGTTCCAGAATAAATAATAATAATAAAAACAAATTTTAGAATAAATCCCTAAAATCTTTCCCTGCTGACCACCCTGGATCCCATTTTCCAAAGTCACTTTAAAAATCCGATCAGCTGGAAAAAGAAGCGGCGACTCCAGCAAAGCCGGGCTCGAGGCAGTAAAGCCGGGCTCAAGGCGGTTCTGGGACGGGGGTGACAAGGGGTGACATTATCCTGCCTGAGGGGACACTCGGGATCGCTGCAGCTCCCGGAGTGTCAGGATGGGTTTGGGAACGCTCTGGGAATTCCTTCTGCTGTCTGGAGCGGTTGGAAAAGCAAGAGAAGTGCCTGAAATGGGAATTTAAGCCTGGCCTAACTAAACCAAGCGGGCTTTGAAGCAGCAGGACCCGAAAGTAGTAAAAACCTGAGCTGGGAAGATCCCACGGGATCGGCACATCCAGGTCCGGGAGGGGTTTTAGGGAAACTCTTGAGCTTCCCCAGCAAATCCCATGGATTTCTCAGCCCTCTGGGATCTGGAAGAGCTCATTCCCAGTTTTTGCCAGGTCCAGCTGCCCCTGAGCTGCCGCTGGGGACATGGGGACACCTCCCAGCTCGTCCCTTGGGATGGGAAGGATCTCCTGGGATGGGGGATCCCAGAGAAATCCCACTGGAAATTCCAGGCAGTTGACACTGGGAGAGAGGAGCGAGCCGGGAATGGGAATAATGGGAATGATGGGAATGATGGGAATGGAAATAATGGGAATAATGGGAATGGGAATAATGGGAATGGGCATGAGAATGGGAATGGGAATGATGGGAATGGGAATGATGGGAATAATGGGAATAATGGAAATAATGGGAATGGGAATGAGAATGGGAATGGGAACAGGAACAGGAATGGGAATGGGAAGAATGGGAGTGGGAATAACGGGAATGAGAATGAGAATGGGAATGAGAATAATGAGAATGAGAATGGGAATGGGAACAGGAATGGGAATAATGGGAATAATGGGAATAATGGGAATAATGGGAGTGGGAGATGCAGCCTTGCCTGTTTTTTGTTTTTTTTTTCGCATCCTGAAATTTCCCCAGCTCCAACCCTGCCTTTCCCAGTCCCAAAGCAGCAGGAATTGCAGGAATTCTGGAGCAGGGGGCAGCAGGTGCTGCAGGACCTGGACATGGCCCCACAGTCAGGAGATGCTGATCCAGCCCTGGAATTAGGGAAAAGCCTCATCCACCCCTGAAATCCCAACAAATCTCCAAGTGATTCTCCTGATTTCCCCAATTTTCTTTGGGTTTTGGGATTCTTTTCTCCACACTTTCAGCAGGGATGGGCTCAGACAGGGATTGTTTTCCCAGGGGCTGTTCCTTCTCATTTAGTGAGGAGAATTTTCCTGCTGGAAAAGCTGGAAAACCCCCCCAGCTCTGCACAAGATCCCAAACGACCAAATCCAGGGAAAAGGCCCAGGCTGGTGGATCCTGGAGGGTGAGGAAGGACCTGACTGGAGCCAGAATGATCCCGGTCCCAATCCCAATCCCAATCCCAATCCCAATCCCAATCCCAATCCCATTTCCATCCCTCCTGGAGAGCAGATCCCACTTTCCATGGGTGTCCTGCTCCTCGCTGGAAAACGCTGGGAAAGGGGAGCAGGAGAGAGAATCCCAGGGATGGGGAAATCCGGGAGAGCTCCTGTCACAGGGAATTCCACATCCAGCGGTTGGTTCCCGAGGAAATGCCCCTTCCCTGCTTCCCGAAGCTTTTGGAGCTGCAGCTCTCACACCCTTTCCCAGTCTGGATGGATTTATCCCGGTTTTCCAGCCTTGGAAAACCTGGTGTGTGCAGGAAGCAGGGGGAAAGGGCCAAGGAGCAAAGGGTTCCTACAACTTCCCTGTTTTCCCCGGGTTTAATTCCGAAGGAGAGGCTCGGTTCCATTGGGATTAATGAGATTTGCAGGGAAAGGAGGATTGGGAATGAAATTGGCTTGGAGGGGGTGGAGAGGAAGGAAAGGGAAAGGGAGGAGGAGGAGGAAAGAGAAGGGGAAGGGAAAGGGAAAGGAAGAAGGGAAAGAGGAAGGGAAGCAAAAGGGAAAGAGGAAGGAAAAGGGAAGGGGAAGGAAAAGGAAAAGGGAAGGGAAAAAGTGAAGAGAAAGGAAAAGGAAGAAGTGAAAAAGAAAAAACGAAAGGAAAAGGAATAGTGGAAAAAAAGAGGAAAAAAATGAAAGAGAAATTAAAAAATTAAAAGCAGAATAAAAAAATAAAAAGGAGGGAGAAAAGAGGAAAAAATACGAAAAAAGAAGCAAAGCTGTCCTTTCTCCATAGGCAGATCCCGAAATTCTGCCCCAAACGTTGTCCCGGATCCCTGTCAAACCTCGCACGTCCTGCCCAGAGCTTTCCAGGCGATCCCAACTCTTGGGAAGCACAGACATTTTCACTGCAGCGCCCGCAGCCCCGCCAGCGGATCCCGAAAACCCCAAACAGCTTTTTAATCCTTCATCCCCTCGTTTATCCCTCCTGGCGGCAGGATCCGCGCGGATCCTCCGCGAAAAACCACGGGGAAAACACACCAAAATGCAAAATAAAAAAGCGGGACTCACCAGCGCGTAGACGGAGCTGAGCACGGAGCAGCAGAGGATCAAACCCAGGCTGGGATACACCAGATATGATCCCATATCCAAGGGGCTGCTGCCAGCATCCAGCCCCGCGCAGGGCAGCAGGAGGAGGCGAGCTCGGCGTTCCGGCGTTCCTTTCTCCTCGTCCTCCCCGGCGTGCCCCGGGAGCGGCGGGATCGCGTTCCTTGGGCTCCCCAGCTTTCAGCCAGAGAGGCACATGACGAGAGATCCCGGTGCTTTTCCTCGTTTTCTCCTGGCCGGAGCGGCGGGCAGCTCCCGAGCCCGCGCCGCGGAGCCCATGGGGGAGGCAGCGGAGGCGCCCGGCGCCGCGGCTCCCGGTGCCGCCGGCTGCCCGGGAAATCACATCCGAGCGGGCCCGGCTGCGCCTCGGGATCCCGGCGTTCTGCGGCTCCCGCAAGTTCAAATCATCTCTTTGTCAAACGCAAACACGGAGAGGCAGCGGGAGAGGGAGGGAAGGAGGGAGGGAAGGAGGGAGGGAGCAGGGAGAGGGCTGGAAGGGGTGGGAGATGGCAGAGAGGGAGGGGGAACCTTTAACCACCGCTTTATTTTTAGCCGCAGTAATTTTATCTTTTCGCTCGCCGAGGGGACAAAAAACCCCAAACTCGCCCCGCTCTCCGTCCCTTTTATTTTTATCCCTTTATATTTTTCTCTTTTTTTTTTTTGCCTCTCCTCCTCTCCGCCGCACGCAAACAAATCCCAAATTTCCAAAAAGCCCCAGAAGTTGGGAATGTTTTCCCTCCGCGGTTACCTCTGGGCTGGCGGCGGCACCGGGGGGGTTTTGCTTGGCTGTCCCCAGAAGTTGGTTCTGCCAGCCAGGGAGTTGTCTGGTTTTGGGGAGAAAATCGGGAATTTTTGGCTTCTCTCTCCCTCTCTGCCTCCAAGGAGCTGCAGTTCGGAAAAGCCGATTGCAAACGTGGGGCTGAACATTCCCGTCCCCTCCTTCCACCCTTTCCCGTCCTTTATTTTAGGACTTTTGGAGGTTTTTTTTTAAATTTATCCCCTTGGATCCAAAGCGCTTTGCCCTCGCTCCGAAACTCCCTGAAATCCTCGGGATTTGGGGTTGTTTTGATTTTGGGATTTTTATTTTTTTTTCCACCCACATGGGCGCAGAGTTCTGCGGCAGATCCCAGGATCCCTGAAAACCGGGAAAAGGGTTTGGGGCTGCCGGGACGGGCCAAGCTGAGCCCCCCGAGCCCGTCCCGCTGCTCCCCCTTCTCCCAGCCCGGATTTCTCCAGCATTCCCAACTTCCAGGGCTGCGAGATCACTCCCACCTCAGCCGAGAGCTTTCATTCATAAAACTCCGCTGCGAAAAAATATCCAAAAATTCCAACCCCAAATGAAGAAATTAAAGAAATTTTAAAAATTCCTGCCCCCAAAGCGAGCTGTGGGAGGGGATTGTCTGGGAATTGCGGCGGGATCCAGCGATCCCTGCTCGTTTTTCCAGGCTGGGAAGAGAAGCGAGGCTGGGAAAGGGTTACAGACCCTGCCAGGGATGCACCACGCGGGCAAACACAGAGAGGCGCCGGGCTCGGGGCTGACTCACTCAACTTTAAAAATCAAACTCTGAGGGATTTTTTTTGGTCGTTTTCCCCCTTTTTTTTTCTCCTTTATTTCCCGCTTTTCTCGCGGATATTTAGGAGAGCCGAGGAGCGAAAAATTCCAATCGCTCCTCTCTCGGGGAGCAGACGGTAAAAACATCAAATTTTCGCTGCGAGCATTTCTGGGTTATTTTTTGGAGCACCGAAAAAAAAAAAAAAAAAAAAAAAGAGCGAGCGGGAGAGCGAAAAAAAAAAAAAAGAAACCCCAAACTCTCCGCTTGCTCGGGTTGGGTTTTTTTTTAATTCCCGGTTTTTTTTCCCAGCTCCATGGCCGTGAATGGGAGCCTTGAGCTGGGTTTATGAAAGGCTCTTTCCAAGCGAAGGTAGAGTTGGGCTTCCTGTGAGAGGGAGCGAGGGGAAGGGATAAAAAAGGGGCCGCTCGCGGTGCGATCGCTGCCTCCTCTTCCTCCGCCTCCTGCCCGCCCTCCCCTCGCCCTGGAATCCCAAAGGATCTCCCGGCTGCGGGGGCATCCCACGGGGGTGAGCCCCCCACTCCCGATGGGGGCTGCAGCAGATCCAGATGGGCTGGGAATGAAGGGGAGGGTTCTGAATTCATCCCAGCCCATCCCATGGATCCTATGGATCCCATCGCATCCCATGGATCCCACTGCATCCCACTGCATCCCATGGATCCCACTGCATCCCACTGCATCCCATGGATCCCACTACATCCCACGGATCCCATCCCACTGCATCCCATGGATCCCATCCCATCCCATCCCATCCCATCCCATCCCATCCCATCCCATCCCATCCCATC
>VWZV01003839.1:0-15607 GCA_013397155.1 Irena cyanogastra | reverse complement strand
TAATATTTATTAAATTGTTTAATTTATTTATTTAAACATCTTTCATTATTTCCATATTTACATTTATTTTATCCGTCTCCCAAATTACAGGGATTAAAGGGAGATAGCACTGAACTGCTGGAGCTGCACAAGGAAATGATTCCTGGTTTAATCCTGGCAAAAAAGGGAATTTTCTCAGTTTAACCCTGGCATAAAATTGAGAATATTCCCAGTTTAACCCTTGCACAAAAAGAGCTTTTTTTCCCAGTTTAACCCTGGCACAAGAAGGGAATTTTACCCAGTTTAACCCTGGCATAAAACTGGGAATTTTCCCAGTTTAACCCTGGCAAAAAAGGGAATTTTCCCAGTTTAACCCTTGCACAAGAAGGGAATTATTCCCAGTTTAACCCTGGCATAAAACTGGGAAATTTCCCCAGTTTAATCCTTGCACAAGAAGGGAAATTTTCCCAGTTTAACTCTAGCATAAAACTGGGAATTTTCCTGGTTTAACCCTTGAACAAAAAGGGAAATTTTCATGGTTTTACCCTGGCACAAGCCTGGGAAATTTTCCCAGTTTAACCCTGGCAAAAAAGGGAATTTTCCCAGTTTAACCCTTGCACAAGAAGGGAATTATTCCCAGTTTAACCCTGGCATAAAAAGGGAATTTTTCCAAGTTTAACCCTGGCACCAGAAGCTCTCCTGGGATATCTGCCCCTGACTCCAAGACTTGAGAAATTCTGGGTCCCTTTTATCCACAAAAATCCAAACTCACTCCTCAGGATCCTTGGATCCAAAGTCCCCCCTGCCAGATCCAACAGCCAGGGAATGATTAATTCCCCAGTCTCCCCCTGGAAAAATAGGAATTGCAGGGCCTGGAGTGATTCTTTGGTGGGATGAGCTTCAAGTCCAGTCCAGCAAAGTGGATTTTTCCAGGGAATCCTTTTCCCAAACACTCAGAGCGAGGGAGGGTGGACAATTCCCACCCTTCCCTTGGATCCATGGGAATTTGGGTTTGATTCCCAGATCTGCATCATTCCCGTGGATTTCTGCCTCTGCTGGGGGTGAGCTCGGATCCTGAGGAAGGATCCCCTTGGAATTCCACCCCGCTCATGCCCTTCCCTATAGGGAAGGAGAGCTTCCCTACAATCCCAGGGAATCCCATCCCAGTTCCAGAGGCGCCACGTGAGCATCTCCGCATCCGCATGATCCCAAGGAGCCTCTCCAGCTTTTCCCCACATCAAAGGATCACGAGGAGCAGGAATTCCGCCCCTGAGCTCGGAAGCTTTCCCTTGGAAGCTCAGATTTAGTCCAGCCTCAGCCCCACTGCTGGAATTTGGGATGCTCCAAGGATTCTGGCATCTCCCATCATCCCAAAGCTGCTTCCAAGAGGAATTCTCCCCTTTCTGCAGCCCTTGGAGAGCAAGGGGAATTCTTCAGCAAATCCTGGGTTTCTTTGGGATGATGCAGCCGAGTGTGGGAGGTCTTTCCTTGGAATTCTCCCCTCTGGAGAGCTCTGTTCCCTGTCCCAGCCTTGCATCCCTCTCGAGGGGAATTTGGGCACTTTTGTTTTGCTTCCCTTTCCCATTGTATCCGTGAACAGGGATTTAAGGGAGCGGGAAGGAATGTGGGATAAAAGGAGCATTTGTTGTTTCATGGAGCCCCTTGGGAATGGCCGGGCTTGGAATGTTTCTCCAACAGCTTCAAATGAACCTTTCCAAACGTTTGGATGCTTCCACTGTTGGGAATGAGCATCCTGGGAAAAACCAGAAATGGGATCATCCATTTAAACTGCTGCAGTTCCGGCCAGGAATGGTCACTTTTAGGAATCAGCTCTGTATTGGGGGGAATTTTTATGCAGTTTAAGGATCAAATTCTCCTTTCCCTGGATTTTTAAATGGATTTCCAGCTGAGGGAACGTTTCCCTCCTGTGGGAGTTGAAATTCTCATTCTGGATAAAAATCTCTTCTGTCCTCTCTCTCCTGGTCACTGAAGTGCCAGAGGGCAGGGATGGATGGGATATCGGGAAGGAATTCCAGACTGGGAGTGGGGGGAAGGATGGGAATGGAATTCCCAGAGCAGGCGTGGCTGCCCCTGGATCCCTGGAAGTGTCCAAGGAAAGGCTGGATGGGGCTGGGAGCAGCCTGGGACAGTGGGAGATGCTCATGGCAGGCGTGGATTGGGATCATCCTTAGGTTCCCATCCATCCCTAACTTTCCGGAATTCCGCGGCAAACAGAATCGCCTCATCTCGGTGTCAAACTTCCAGGGATGAAAAATTCCATCCCTGCTCTCCTTCCCTTGGCTCCCAGCTCCAGCCATTGGGAAATCACCCAAAATATGGGAAAAACTCCCCCTTTTTTGGTTCAGTTGTCGTTTCCTTGCTGATGCTCACTCTGACTTTCTCCAGCAGCATTCCGCACCCTGGGAACACGGATTCCCTGCAGAACCGGGACAGGATGAGGGAATTCCCGCGTGTTCCTCATCCAGCCCGGGAGAACTTCCAGTGACTCCTCCTGGAGGGCTGGAGGGGGAATCTGAGCTCCCAAAACTCTTCCCAGAGCTGTATTTGCTTTCCAGCATTTTTGTTGTCTGGACTGGGAGAAGAGGGACACGAGGAACGTGGGTTTGAGGTCATGGATCATCTTCTGGAACCATGGAATGCTTTGGGTGGGAAGGGACCTTAAGGATGATCCCATTCCATGGGCAGGGACACCTCCCACTATCCCCGGCTGCTCCAAGTGTCCAACCCGGCCTTGGGCATTTCCAGTTTTTCTTCCAGTGGATCATTCCTTCCTTCCTGCTTCCTTCCCTCCTTTGATTTTCCGGTTCCATCTTCCAAAACAGTTGGAATTGATCCATTTATTGGAATAATTCATCCAATTTCTTGGGAATTTGCTGCCCCAAAGCAGCACGGTGAGCTCTGGGGTTTTACCCTTCCCTGTTGGTGCTGTCCCTGCTGCTCATCCCAGTTTCTCCATTCCAGGGATTTCTCCACACCCTAATAAAAAAAGGAGCGTCTGGAGCCTCCACATTTTTCTCCAGATTGAAAAAGTCTTTTATTCCCTCTTTTCAAAATAATTTTCCCTTTCCCCCTCCCTTTCCTCGATGTCCCTGTCCTCACTCAAATTATTCTTCTTCCCCTTTTCCCAGACTCTGGCTAGAATCCACAGAAAAACTCCATGGAAAACAGTGGGATGGAGCCTTTGCAGCTTTGCTGGATCATCCTGGAGCTCAAACAGCTGCAGAAGCGTGGGGAGAGCCGGGAATCTGACTCCAGACTTCTCTGGGAATCCGGGAATGGGCATTCTGTGGGATGGGCCGGGTTTTCCCATTCCAGCAGCACCAAACGCAGCCTTGGGAGCTGCCAGGACCTTGCGCACTCTGGCTGTGTCCAGTTGCTTTGTGAGAAATCCTGATTTTTTAATGAGGAATCCCAATTTTTTGATGATGAATCCCAATTTTTGATGAGCAATCCCATTTTTTTGATGAGCAATCCCAATTTTTGGTGAGGAATCTCAATTTTTGGTGAGGAATCCCAATTTTTTTGGCAAGGAATCCCAATGTTTGGTGAGGAATCCCAATTTTTTGATGATCAGTCCCAATTTTTGATGAGGAATCCCATTTCTTTGATGAGCAATCCCATTTTTTTGATGAGCAATCCCAATATTTTGATGAGCAGTCCCAATATTTTGATGAGCAATCCCATTTTTTTCATGACCAATCCCTATTTTTTAATCACAGACACAAGGGTGAGCTCCCAGGGACTGGGAATGCTCCAATCCAGGAGGAAAAAGCAGGATGAAAGCAGCTGGAATCATCCCCACCCCAACTGCTGACTCCGATAAGGGGACGACGAGGGACTGGATTATTTTTTACCGTTTGAGCTCAGAACCTGTTCCCAGGTATCATAAACTGGGATTTACTGCCTGGCCCTCATAAAGCCAGGCTTATCCGTTGGACTAAGCCTGCGGGGAGCACGTGAGGCCCATCCCGAGCCGCCTCCGGGGCAGTTTTCCCGGGAGTTCACAGTCCACTGGAGCGCCAATAAGTGTCCAAAGGCAACGGCCTCAAACCTGCCGGGGCCAACGGGGGCAACAAGGTCCCTTTGCGGGGCCACTGCTGGAATGGCACCTTCCATCCCACTCCCTAACATTCCAGGAGCATCCACAGCCTTCGTCCCGGCAGATCCGCTTCCCCGTCCCGGAAAAACCAGCCCTGGAGAAGGGATGTCCAGCGCCAGGCGGTTTTAGGTTGTCGTGGTCCATCGTGAGTTGGCACTTTTGGGGAAAGCTTTTCAAGCTGGAAAGGAATCTGTGAAAAACCATGGAAAATGGGGATGTGGGGCTTTTCCTAGTAAGGAGTTGGAACACAGCACTGAAAATTCCAGGAGTGCAAAGTGAAAAAAAAAGAAGGTGGTTCCTCCCAGGCGGGAGCTGAGGAACTCCTTGCGCAGGATTTTGTTTGTGTGGATTCCAGCTGGGATTAGATAAGGAAGAAAACATTCCAGGCTTTTAAAACCTGGTGAAATGTCTGTGCCCTGGGAGGTCCCTGAGTTTGGAGTTGGTGGAGGCTGGGGAATTTCGTGGAAAACCATCGGCTGTTCCCACTGTTCTCATGATTGTGAGGAATTCTACTTCCAGGAGTTACCAGCCTGTTGTTCTCTCGTTATCCATCGCCAGTGCTGCTGGAGACAGGAGATTCCAGAGGGTGGAATTTCCATCTGAGATGGATCAGCAGTTCTGGGGTAAAACAAACAAACAAACAAAAAAAAAAATCAGGAGAAAAGGGATTTTCCAGGTAGAAAACTCCCCCCTTGCCAGGCTCACTGCTCTCTGAAATTCCAGAACTGCAAGCAGGGAATGCTCCTGACTTTCCAAGTCCATGGAGCATCCACAGTCCCTCTGGGTCCCACTGGCTGCTTTCCTGGGAATTCAGGGCTCCCAGAGGTGGAATATCCTGGAAAAATTAAAAATTAAAATTTAAAAATTAAAAATTAAAATTAAAATACCAGCGTTTATCCCTCGGTTTTCTTTCCCAGTGTTTTGGCGGGATCAGTCTGAACTTGGCTCTGGGAATCTCAGCATTAAATTCTCCCACAAATCCTTGGGATGGTTTCTCCAGATGTTCTGGGATTCCTGGAGCCTGTTTATGTTGCTGGAGGATCTCCTGATTATCCAGGATTTCTCTCTTGGGGTGGGACAGAAAAATCTGAAGTTCATCCCATCCAACCCCTCTGAAATGGCCAGGGACACCTCCCACTATCCCAAATTTCTCCAAGTCTGTCCAGCCTGGCCTTGGACACTCCCAGGGGTCCAGGGGCAGCCACAGCTGCTCTGGGAATTCCATCCCAGCCAGGAATTCCCAATTCCCAATATCCCATCCATCCCTCTGGCAGTGGGAGCCATTCCCTGTGTCCTTCATGCCTTTCTGCTCTCCTTTTCCTGATCCGTGGAAGTTCAGACGCCCAAGTAACGCAGTGGGAATAACCGGACTATCCATGGGGGTGAATCTCAACTTCCATGTACAGAACCAAGGATGAGCTGGGCAAAATCCAGGAAAACTCCATTCCCACAATAAATTCCAGCCCAGGGAGGGCGACGCCTTCAATCCACGATTTTTCCTTCAATAGAGGTTTGGACCTGAGCATCCCACGATTCATTTTATCAGGGATAAAATCCATGATTCCAGTTTAAACGTGCCCTCCATCCGACTTCCAGCTCCTCCAAAGGAAATTATTTGAACAGAATTCTCCCATTTATCACTTAAAATTCTATTTTTCATAATGAAACTCCACAGATTTTTTTAGGAAAGCTCCAAACCAGCTCCTATCATGGATTTGTAGAAATTTAGGAGCCCCGAGAGGTTCCAAGGATCCGTCAGTTTCCAACTTTTCCAAGTAAAGAGCTGGGGGAGAAAAGATTTATTTTATTATATCCTATTAAAATGGAATTAAATTAGTCAACATTCCCTGTTGCTCTTATATTCCCATTTTTACATTTCCCACTCTTTTAAGGACTTGTATTAAAAAGAAGCTGCAATTCCTAAATTTTTTTGGATGAAAACAGGCTTTAATAGAAAATAATGGAATTTTCCTTCTTTTTACAGGAAATGAAATATTTTAATTTAGTTTTAAATGGTTCTGATATTTCCTTTGTATGTATTTTTATATTCCCTTTTTTTTTCACACCTGGCAGCTGGGAATTGGGATTTTCCTTCAGCTCCAGATGGAATTTAGAGGGATCCCTGTGCTTCCACACTTCCATGGACTGTGGAAATGCCATCCATAAAATACTGCGGGATCCGGGATGGTTTCACTCCATAAAATTTTTTGCTGCCTAAGGAAAAGCTGGAAGTTGGCTCCTGCACGTTCCAACAGCTCAGCCAAGCATAAGGATAAAGGAGCACAATGGGAATTAAAAAAAAAAAGGAGAAAGGAAGAAAAAAATCCACCCCAGCCTTTGGAACATTTGCTTTTTGCTAGGATTTCAGGAATTTTCACTGCAGGAACGTTTACCAACTTGTCCAGTAAAATCCTTCGTTTTAAACGGTGCCACTTTAGCAGGAATGGGTGACAAAGGAAATCTGGGATGATAATAAAATTCCCAACTCAGGAATTTTTATTTCAGCATCCAGGCACTCAGAAACAAGGTCTTACCTATGGAAAAATTTGGATCTCTGCATCCAAAATGTCCTTGCAGGGATGACTTTGGATGACTTTGGGATCCCTCTCCATGCGTAGGACTGGGAAAAGAATAAATCCATGGATTAAACTGGATGGATCAAGCTTCATATTGAGGATTAGGAGAGATGTCTGTGAGGCTGGAATTACGGAATTCCAGGATCACTGAGGTTGGAAAGATCTCTGGGATCACCAAGCTGTGCCCGATCCCACCAGAGGCCCGAGTGCCACATCCGGGAATTCCCTGGACACCTCCAGGGATGGGCACTCCAACCCTCCCTGGGCAGCCCCTGCCAAGGCCTGAGCACCCTTTCCATGGGGAAATTCCTGCTGGTGTCCAACCTGAACCTCCCTCAGATCTGCTGGAACTGGGAGTGAATTGCTGCCCGAAAATCCTGAGGAGTTTGGGATCAAACCCCAGGAAAATCCTCTCCTGGTGTTTCTGAATTCACCCGGAGAGTTTTGGCAGGGCTGAAGGAGGGGCTGGAGGGTGTGGGGGAGGAACGGAGCTGGGAAAAGCGGCTTTGGCATCCAGAGAATCCTGAAATCACCGAGGCTGGGAAAGATCTCCGGGATCACCGAGTCTGAGCTGTGCCCGATCCCACCAGAGCTCCAAGTGCCACATCCAGGAATTCTCTGGACACCTCCAGGGATGGGCACTCCAAACCTCCCCGGGCAGTTTCAATGCCTGACCATGCTTTCCATGGAGAAATGATCCCAAATATCCAATTTAACCCTTCCCTGGAATGACCTCAGGCCATTCCCTCTCCTCCTGTCCCCATTCCCTGGGAGCAGATCCCGATTCCCTCCGGCTGCCCCCTCCTGTCCCAGAAGGTCTCCCTGGAGTTTCTTTTCTCCAGGATGAACATTCCCAGCTGAGCTCCAAACCTCTCACAACCTAATTCCTAATCGGAATCTCCAGGAGATGGAATGAGATGATCCCTTCCAATCCATGAGCATTCCCAGCTCCCTCATCATCACCATCAAGCTCACCCCAGTTATTTTTAACATTAAACTGAAATATTTTATTCCATGTGTTTTATCCCTGGGATTCCCAGGCCTCCCAGTCCCTGCTCCAGGGACTTTTGACCCCGTTGCTCAATTTTAAATAAATTTCCCAGAAGGATGAAAGTCGCGTCAATGTTTTGTGTAAATTCTGTCAAAATCGATTGTGAGAGCGGAGGGAAAATTCCAGGAGAAAAAAGAACAACTCCAAAACAAGAGGCTGCAATGGAAAATCGGTCACCAAAATTATGGGATGGACATGCAGGGATAAAGAGGTTTGTAAGTTCTGGGAAAGGGGAAAGGAAAGGAAAAGGGAAAGGGAGAAGGAAAGGGAAAGGGCAAAGGAAAGGGAAAGGGCAAAGGAAAGAGAAACGGAAAGGGAAAGGGAAAGGGAAAGGGAAAGGGCAAAGGAAAGGGAAAGGGAAAGGGAAAGGGCAAAGGAAAGGGAAAGGGAAAGAGAAAGGGAATAGGAAAGGGAATAGGAAAGGGAAAGGAAAGAGGAGAAGAAGCAGAAAAGGATAAGAAGAAGGAGAAGGGATGAGGATGAGGATGAGAAGAAGAAGGAGAAGGAGAAGAGAAGGAGAAGGAGAAGAGAAGGAGAAGGAGAAGAGAAGGAGAAGGAGAAGAGAAGGAGAAGGAGAAGAGAAGGAGAAGGAGAAGAGAAGGAGAAGGAGAAGAGAAGGAGAAGGAGAAGAGAAGGAGAAGGAGAAGAGAAGGAGAAGGAGAAGAGAAGGAGAAGGAGAAGAGAAGGAGAAGGAGAAGGAGAATTCCCAAAGAGTAGAGAAGATCCCAGGAAAGCTGAGCAGGAATCCCAGCACTCCTCAGCCAGGACAATGCGTTTGGCTCAGGGCTGCATTTATGGGAAGATTTACGGCTCCTGCTCCAAGAATTTAATGGATGAGTCAAGGAAAAATGTCTTGTTCCCAGATGGTGAACAGAGTCACCCAAGAATGGAGTGGTGGGATGGGATCATAAAAACTGGAATTCCAGAGCTGGGAGTTGATCCCAAATCCCATAAATCCTAAATATCCTGGTGACTTCAAATAAGGCTGTCCGTGATTTTTCCCCTAATGGAGGGAGAGTGTCCAGGTGAAATCCGTGACCTGGATTCCTTTTTCCCGAATCGAGGAGCAGTTGGAGCTCCAGAGGTTAAATAAATTAAATAAATATGAATTATTTAAATAAACATATTTTAAATTAATAAATGGATCTTAAATAAATATGATTGGGGAAAATATAATGAATAGATATTAAATATATAAATACATATTTGAGTAAATGAGATAAAATTAATAAATATATATTTAAATAAATAAATGATACCAAATTAATAAATACATGTTGAATATTCCCTATTAATTCAGAATTCCTGCTCCCTCCAATCCACGTTTGGGCCACCACAATCCTACTGGACCAGCAGGAAAACTCATCCAGAATAAAACAAATTCCATGGATTCGAGGTTGGTTTTAACTCCAGAAATTCCTTGGCCCAGCCAGGGTGGGGGAAATTCCTATGGGAATTCAGGAACGAGCAGGAAGATGTGGGGAAATTCCCGCTTCCCTAGGCTTGGGAGCAGTGCCAATAAAATATCCCAACTGGGATCCAACTGGGAGAGGAGCTCCAGCCTCGTGTTGGACTCAAGTGCAAATATTTGGATCGTGTGGAAATGTTTAACCTGAGAACAAACATAAAAAACCTGGAAAAAAGGAATTTTCTTCCTTCATCCCACCCTCCTCCCTGTGAATATCCAGGAATCAGGAAGGGAAGAGCTTCCATTCTTTTCCTGGAGCTGCAGGGCTGGGTCTGTCCCACTTCTTCACTGCTGTAATTATTCCCTAAATCCAATTATTCCTGAGGTTATTATTCCAAAGTCAGCATTCGTGAACTGGAAGGAAATATTTGGATTATTTTCCTGGTGGGAAGTCCTCTCCTGTAGGATTTTTCTAGGCTCAGGCCAATCGTGGAATCACGAAGGCTGGAAAAGACCTCCAGGAGCATCAATTCCAACCTTCAACCAAATTCCCACTAAAGCATATCCCAAAGTGCCGTATCCACTGGTTTTTAAAAAATCCCAGGGATGGCGATGTCACCACTTTGTCTCAAATATCTTCCCAGGGGAAGGATTTCCCTTTGGAATTTTTGACTTTTCTTCGTTAACAGAGACTTTAATTTTATCAACGTAAGGAATTTCTGCTGACTTCGAGGCAGTGGAGATGAATTGTTGGGTGACTTTCCACGTGGAAAAATCCCAAAAAACCCGGGAAAACACCAAAACCTCATCCATGAGAAAAAGAGAGGAGCCCAGAGGGAGAAAAGGTGGAATATTCCTGGGATATCTCAACACGGGGCTGGTTTAGAGCTTCCAGCTCGATTTTCCTTAGGATTTGTTTTGTTCTTTTTCTGGAACGCAGGAGCAGAATTCCCACGTGACTTCGTGGAAGTAACCCTTGGCCCGTCTCCCATTCCCGCCTCCCCTGCAATTCCGATGGAATTCCAGGAGTTAAGGAGCGCAAACGTGGGCAGGTGATAAAAAGAACCTGCTCCTCCACCACCTGGGTTCGCTGAGTTCAAGGGTGGGAAAGGTCCCAGACCAACCTGTCTGGAGCTGGATTTCCAGGAATCTTCCCTGGGAAGGTCATTTGAAAACAGCTCCCAGAGTCCTGGAATGCCACGGTGCTGTGGGTTGGAAGGGAACAGCAGCACCAGCAGGAGAATTCCCAGGATTTGTCAGCCTGGGATAATTTGGGAAACGCTGAGTCCTCAGCGAGGCCCAAAAGGTCTCAGGTGGCTCAGGAGCCCCGGGCAGAGCCCATAAGTCCTGGATCTCGAAGGAAATCCCAGATTTCCTTAGCATGAGATGAAGGAGAGAGTTTATTTATATGTAATATTTAGGGATGTTGGAAGGCTGGGACAGTTGGGAATGTTCAGCTTGGAGAAGTTTTGGGTGACCTCACTGTGGAGCATCCCTTCCCATCTCATTCCATGGCAGGGACACCTCCCACTGTCCCAGGCTGCTCCAAGTGTCCAGCCTGGCCTTGGGCACTGCCAGGGATCCAGGGGCAGCCACAGCTGCTCTGGGAATTCCAGCCCAGCCCCTCCCCACCCTCCCAGCCAGGAATTCCCAATTCCCAATCTCCCATCCATCCCTGCCCTCTGGCAGTGGGAGCCATTCCCTGTGTCCTGTCCCTCCATCCCTTGTCCCCAGTCCCTCTCCATCTTTCCTGTTGACTCCTCCAGGCCCTGCAAGGCCACACTGAGCTCACCCCAGAGCTTCTCCTCTCCAGGGGAACATTCCCAGCTCTCCCAGCCTTTCCTCCCAGCAGAGCTGCTCCATCCCTGGGATCCCCCTGGAGCCTCCTCTGGGCTCTCTCCAGCAGCTCCAGCTCCTCCCCGTGCTGGATCCAGGGCTGGGGCAGCTCTGCAGGTGGGGCCTCACCTGAGGGGGCTCAGGGGCAGAATTCCCTCCCTGGACCTTCTCCCCACGTTCCTTTGGATGAGCCCAGGACACGATTGGATCTCTGGGCTGTCACCACACGGAGCTGGGTCACATCCAGCCTCTCATCCAGCGGGATGGGCCAGGCTGGGATGTGTTTTCCCAGCCACTGCCACCAACATTCCTCATTTTTGGGGATTTGGTTTTGTTTAATGCGAAATTCCGGCTGGACTAAAAGTAATCTCAGTGTTTGGGACACACAGAGGGCAAGAAAACTGCTGATCACTTTTGGGGTGATCCACCTTTATCCCTGTGATTAGCATCCCAAAAAAACACGGGAATTGGGGTAGCATGACTTTGGGGAGTTCCCCGTCGGTTCTGGAGGTGCCAAATCCAGGAAGACGAGCAAGGGAATGTTCAGCTCCTCATTCCCACAATTCCGAAGGGAAACTTCTGCTGTCGTCAGCCAGACCTGCCGGTTTGGTTCCTGAACACCCGAGCAGCTCCCCCTGTGCTGCCTGAATTAATTGCATTAATTAATCAATCACGTTAATTGCCGCCTAATTGATAAAATCAGCTGCAGAATGAAGTCAAGGAGCAGCACAGTGGAAGTGGCCGTGGAAAAACAAGGATTGTGCCTCAGTTTGGATTTTGGGAATTCCTGGGCTCAGCTGCTCTCTGGTCACTCAGCCCACACTCTGCAAAGGCTGAGTTTAATTAATCCAGGCTTTATTAGAAGCCATCCCGCTGCTCCTGGTGTCCTGTTGCACTTTGCCATGGGTGAAATTTGGGAATTGGCTGCCATAACTTCATTAAAAAATGAAGTTATTGTTGATCCCCTCTGAGTTTTTCCAGCTTTATCAAAACACAAACAGGGATTTTGTGGTGTTCCAATGATCCTGGCACAGCCAAAATTCTGATTGCTCTTCATTCCCATTTATAGAGCAAATAAAATCTCATTATTATATAAAAAGCTCCTACTGTTTATTCCATTTTCCAGAGTTAATTGTGTGGGTTCCTTCCCTCCAAGCCATGGTTCTGCTAAGGGCTCCTTTCCTATGTTTATTCTTTAATTAATTTTTAAATTTATTTTTCTATTTATTTTTATTAATTCTTTTATACATTATTTATTTTCTATGTTTATTATTTTATATATTAATTATTTTACACTAATTTATATAGTTGCTATTGTATATATTATTATTGTATTAATTATTATTTTATATATGCATTATTTTACATTAGTATTTTATATTAGTATTTTATATTAGTTAATTCATGTATTTATTTGTTTTATACATGTATTATTTTATATCTTTATTATTTTATATATTATTGTTTTTATATATTTGCATTTATATATTTTTATATATTATTGTTATATTAATTATTTTTATATTAATTTCCAGAAATGAATTAATAAGATTCTTGGGGGATTACCCTAAAAAATATTTCCGGATTGGTCACTGGCAAAGAATTCCCAGAGCAGCTGTGGCTGCCCCTGGATCCCTGGAAGTGCCCAGGGCCAGGCTGGACACTGGGGTTTGGGATTTTAGCCCCAGTGGGATTGGGATTTAAGGTCCCATCCATCCGTCCCGAACCATTCCATGATTCCATGATTTCTTCTTCCCTGCCTGTGGAATGGTTTCTTTAAGAGTCAACCCCCAGGGACACAAATCTCAGCAAGGCTGAGGTTAAAATCCACCTGGAAATTGATGATTTACCCAGCGCCCCCCCGGGCTGGGTCCGGAGCACCCGGGCGGGAGAATTTTCCATTTCCCTTGGATTTTCCATTTCCCTGGGGATGGGCCAGCCCAGGGTTGGCCAGGCCCGGAGCGAGCCGTGAGCTCAGCGAAACAGCGGGAACGGTTCCGGGAGCATGGGAGAGAGAGGAGAACTGCTGCTGGGCCCAGAGACGGCCAGAGCACGCCTGAGTAGCCCAGACCAGGCCTGAGTAGCCCAGACCAGGCCTGAGTAGCCCAGACCAGGACCAAATAGCCCAGACCAGGCCTGAGTAGCCCAAAACTGGCCTGAGTAGCCCAGACCAGGCCTGAATAGCCCAGACCAGACCTGAGTAGCTCAGACCACGCCTGAGTAGCCCAGACCAGGACCAAATAGCCCAAAACTGGCCTGAGTAGCCCAGACCAGGCCTGAGTAGTCCAGACCAGGTCTGAGTAGCCCAGACCAGGCCTGAGTAGCCCAGACCAGGCCTGAGTAGCCCAAAACAGGCTTGAGAAGCTCAAAATAAGCATGAGAATCCCAGACCAGCCCTGATTAGCCCAGAGCACACTTCAATACCCCACACCAGGCCTGAGTAGCCCAGACAAGACCTGAGCAGCCCGAAACAGGCCTGAGTAGCTCAGAACAGCCCTGAGAATCTCAGACCATACCTGAGTAGCCCAGACCAAGCCTGAGTAGCCCAAAACAGGCCTGAGTAGCCCAAAACAACCCTTAGAAGCCCAAAATAGGCGTGATTAGCCCAGACCACACCTGAGAAGCCCAGACCAGCCCTGATTAGCCCAGACCACACCTGAGAAGCCCAGACCAGCCCTGAGTAGCCCAGGTGCGCTGAAACAGAGATCATCTTTTTTTTTTTTAGTCAAGGAGGAAAATTCAGTTTCCCAGCACTCGGAAAAATGCGGTGGGACTGAGGAGCGCCCAAAGTTGGCCTGATAATGGGATGCGGAACATTCCATTCAAATGGGAAGGTCCAGCAGATCCCACCTTTATCCCCTCTGGATTAGGAAATAAACAGGGATTTTCCAGGTCAACACCAGCAACTTTTCCTGCTGCAGCTTCTTCCGAGGACAGGTGGGGCTAGGCCCGGCTTAAAGGGAATTTGCGATCCTACAGCCACGTTCTCATCCCGCGATTCTGGGAAGTGCTTTAGGATCCCTGGACTCGAATCCCTGGAAATATTTGATGGGATGGGAGTGTTTGCATCATCAGCAAAGGGCAGAGAGGCTGTGGAGGGGCTGGGGCTCGCATCCAGGTGATCCTGGGTGTGATCAGTGCCCTCAATCCTTGGGACAGAATTCCAGGCCCCGCTGCTGGATCTTCAGAAACCTCAGGAAAAAGCGCTTTTCCAAAATCAGCAGAACAGAATTCGGTCAAATCCCTCCAAAGCACCCAAAGAATTCCCAATAAAAGCCCCTCTCTGGGATTTACCTGACCTCAGATCAAAGTCCAGCTTAAAAGAGGAATTTATTGCCTGAGCTTAACTTTAGGCTTGGCTTTTCACAGCTGAGCTGGGCTCAGTTCTCTTGCCCAGCTCAAGTTTAACTCTCCTTGCAGCTTTCAAACTAAAAATCTTGTTGGAAACGATTTGGGGGAGTGGGAAGCAGCTAAAAATGCATTTTTTTAAATTGAACCATAAATGGTCTTTTTAGGGATGTCCAGGAAAGGGAAATCCCAGTCAGGAATTCCTCTGGAAGCAGCCACAGGATCCCAATCCAGCCCATTCCTGGCAGGAATATGAAACACACCCCAAATTCCTGTGGGTGAGGGGTTCAAGTTCTGCCCTTTCTCCAATTCCTCATCCTCACGCTTTAAAATTCCACAATTTTTGGAATGGATTACTGAGGAGAGAATTTTCCAAGCAGAACATTCCCAGTTTCTCAGCTGTTATTGGGAATGCCGCCATCCCCACGTGAGTCCTGCGAGGGTTTGATGTGGTTTCCTTTCTGTATCTTTTATCCCATAAATTAGATAAAAAATTGTGGAATTAGGGAATCATTAAGGAAATCATTAAGGAAAAGACCTCTAGGACTGAAAACCAGCACTTCCAGGTCCACCGCATTTTGGTATTTTTGGGACAATTCCCAGCCCTGCCAGTGAAATATGGGACAGAGAGCCCCGAGTATGGGACACGGATCTGGAGCTGATCCCAGCTGATCCTCTGGGAAGTGAGGTGTGAGGAGTTGCAGCTGGAAAAGCAGGGAAGGACTGGAAAAATCCAGTCCTGCTGGAGCAGGGAACTTGGATCAGAATTTGGGTTTTACTGTGCTCCCTTCCAGCCGTGCCCACGGTGGATTCTGGGATTGCAGGATTGTGGGATCCTCGGATTCTGGGATTCCAGGACTCTGGAATTCTGGGACTCTGGGATATTTGGATTTTGAGATTCCGGGACTCTGGAATTCGGTGATTCTGGGATATTGGGATTCTGGGATTCCGGGATTCCGGGACTCTGGAATTCTGTGATTCTGGGATATTGGGATTCTGGGATTCCAGGACTCTGGAATTCTGTGATTCTGGGATATTGGCATTCTAGAGTTCTGGGATATTGGCATTCTGGGATTCTGGGATTCCAGGACTCTGGAATTCTGTGATTCTGTGATTCTGGGATTCTGGGAATCTGGGACTCTGGAATTCTATGATTCTGGGATATTCGGATTCTGTTATTCTGGGATATTGGGATTCTGTGATTCTGCGATATTGGGATTCTGGAACTCTGTGATTCTAGAATTCCAAGATTCCTGGAGTCTGTTGTTCTGTGATTCTGGGATATTGGG
>VWZV01003836.1:784460-821814 GCA_013397155.1 Irena cyanogastra | reverse complement strand
CATAGAGACCATGTAGATATATTTCTATTGCAATTAAATAAAAAATGTGGCTTTGTGTAGAAGGTGGTAAATCATAATTACTAATATACTGTTCTATTATTGGATTTTACTGTGACAAGGTTATAAAAAAATATGTGGCTACAGAGTGTTTGGTTTTTTTTCACACAGGCATCGACATAAGATTTTTGTACAGAACAATCCTGTATGTTATATATAATTGAAGATGTATAAAACTAGAGGTATACTTTTTTTTTAGCTAGTTATACATAACTACAGCATTTTATACATAATTTTCCATTTATGTTTGTTCTATAAACTACATGTATGATTATAGTCTTATACACCCGTGGATGGATAGATGGCTAGATAGATTGATAGCTATCACAAAGTCCCAGAATGGGTAGGGTTGGAAGAGGCTGCAATGAGCCATCTTGTCCCTGTTTAAGCAGGGTCATCCTAGAGCACCTTGCACAGAACATCTATCTATAACTATATTTTTTAATTTTTGGTGTATTTTTTTGTGTAATTTTTACATGGGTTTTACCTGAGCAGTTGTTACTAGACCTTTACTAGTAGACCTCTACTAGACTAGAGGTTATCACTCTGCCTTTCAGTTTTAGATAGTCCTTTACATCAGAGTTTCTATTACCACTGTGGCCCCTGGTTCCTGGCACCACTGGGATTATGGCAACAGATTATTGCTTCCCATGACAGGCTGTAGGGGCCATCCATTCATACTGAATGAGGCTGGCTCTGAGAACCTGGTGTTATTTATTCTCCACAGAACTGCAAATTTTTGGCTGTTTATAATTAGTTTGTTGCTAAGAACTTTGGATCATTTTGCCAATGATTCAACTCAAACTAGTAAATAAAAATGCTCTGCATTATCTTTGGCTCAGGACTTTTCCCAGGTGCGTCTAGGAACGTGGCTTAAATACAACTTAGAAAAGAGGACTAGTCACAAAAGCAGTCAGGATGCTTCTTTGGTTTGGTGCTCAATGTCTAGCCCTGTCTATTCCATTCTGTATAACTTGTTCTGTGTGGAGGGCCTCATTTTGTGGGAAGGTACTTACCTGCTTAGTTTCTGTGCCTTAGATTGTTGTTAGTTACGTCAACTCTACATAATGCTAACTCTCCAATTAAAAAAAACTTGAGTCATTGTTGCTTTGGATTTTTAAGTGTCCTTATCAACAAAGGCAGAATATTTATATGAGAACTCACTACCTGTTTTTACCATCTCAACATATAACTGAGCAAAACAGAATGAAGTTGTAATTCAGTGTCCTGAAACTGAAAACTATTTTTCTGATGTGCTAGGTATTCTTCCCCAGTTCAAAACAATATATGCTTTCTCTTAGATATTAGCATAGCAATATAATCATTCAAGTTCCAAGCTGGTAGATCTTTGAAGTTGATAGTCAAACAGATAGGATTTGCTGAGTCATTTCAGTGTATATCTGTCAGGCAGCAGTAAAGTTTTGTAAGCTTTTTTGAGTAATTTTTTTTCATGAAATAGAATTGATGTTTTCCATCTCTTCTATTTTCCATTTTCTCCCTGGGATGAAACGTTACATCTGAGAATGTGTAATAAATATTCCACTGATGAGTGGTAAGCAAGAATCACTGTCTAGTTGTCTGCTAGAAACCAGTGCCATCACCTAACTCCATGTGTTCTATATGTATTGAGACCTGCTGCCTTCTGGAAAGACATCTGAAGGGAGGCAATGTTATTGCTGCCCTGTTGCCTGAACCAGAGTCATCATACATTATTTTCTGTTGCCTTCTTCCAGAACCTAGTTAGGAGCAATTGGATGCAATTTTAACTTTCTTGTTGAAGATTTATAGATTTTGATAAAAACAAGTTCATTTTTTTACACACCAGTGCCCTCCACAATGCTGGGAGACTTTTCCCAGGTCTGTTGTGAGAGCTTGAGCGTATAGATGAACTCTCAAAAAGTACATTTCCTTTTAAAACCAGCACACTGCTTAGTTGGACTGAATCAGGTGAAACTGATGAATTCCACATCTGAACACCTTAGAGCTGATCAGGGATGAGCCTGTGTTGCTATTTGTTGCATTTTGGCTGCTATTTTCAGTTTTCTTTCCCGTGTTTGAGGGCAGCACTCTTTGATCATGCGCCAGTAAATGAAGATCAGAGCATCAAAGGAAGTTAAATATGTTGGCAGTGAGTGTCACCAAGCTTGACTTTCAAGTGTGCAATGCTAGGAATATATTCAGAAATGCTCATTAAGTGAATCAGGACAGTTAAGCACCTAAGAAATGGAATCATGAAGAGAAGAATTTTGAACATAAGATCATCTAAATCTAGAAATAGAAACTATTCAAGAGAGCAGAGACAGAGTTTTTTGCATTTTCTTAAATTAAAATACTTTTATTAACAGCTGTAAAGCCATAGCTTAGAACTTATTCCTGCAAGTGATAACATAAATAGAAAACACAAGTATGAATATTTCAGGTTTGCCTTGAAGCTCTTTTCTTTCTGAGGTTCAAGTGTGGGCTTTGTTAAGGTCTATGGTGCAGTACTCTGATGGCACTGATAAGAATGCTTAGACACTCATTTGGGAAGTTAGATACAAGTCTGTTTGCTTTGTAGTTGTGTTTATACCAAATACAAAGTTTCTCACATGGTGTGACTCAGTGATGTGATAACTGTTCACCATGCATTACAACATTTTTAGTATTGAGCCTTTAGATTTTCAGTACCTTGCCCTTACATTGCTCCAATTATACTTTTAGTACTTATCTTCTTTTACGTTTATGTTTTCTGTACACTCAAGCTGTGTATTCATTTATATGTATGTCTGCACATATATTTGAAAAAAAATATATTTACAGTCCAGGATTTAAACTTAGGGAGACTTATGTTGTGCCTCAGTAACATGTGGGAGAGTTTTCACTGACTTTTATTACCTGGTTTTGTATTTAGAAAATGCTTTTCATGGATCAGATAGAACTTGGATGCACACATCCAATATCCACCCACTTGTCAGGCTGTAGAGCAAATCAGTCTTATGATCTGATGTAGTATTTACCCTGTTTTCCAGAAGTTAAAAATAGAATGCTTATCCTCTTAATCTCTACCTGTCAGATGTTTGGAGGCAATAATTGGAATTGCTCTCCTGCTTGTTCTGGATTAACCCAGGTAGGCAGCCAAGTTCCTTGCAACCCCTCACTGTCCCCAGGTGAGACAGGAAGGAGAATCAGAAGGGTAAAAGTGAGATGTCTCATGAGATAGAGTTTAAAAAGTAAAGCAGGAACTGTGAGCACAGGCAAAGCCAAGTAAGGGATTCATTCATTACTTCTCATCAGCAGATAGATGTTTAGCCATTTGCAAGAAATCCAGGCTTCATCATGCATAACAGTTATCTGGGAAGAGAGTGCCATAACTCTGATCATACTTTCCTCCTCCTCCTTCCCCAGCTTTTTTGACTGAGCACAATCTCATAGGTGTAGAATATCTTTGGTCAGCTTATCTTCCAAATCCTTGCATACTGCCAGCTGGCTTGCTGCTAGCTACTTTGGAGAAAATTATTTCCAGAAAACCCTTCCAGACAAAACAAGTACACTACCATTATTTGGATCATATTGATGCTCCTCCTTCTAATTCCTGGGTCGGTCAGTTGAACACATACCCTTAAACAGAAAAAAATGCCAGAAGAGGGTCAGCTTTTACACTTGACCTATTTTGCTTGAAATAAAAAAATTATAGGTGAAATGCGCCTTCATACCACATTTTTAGAATGATGAAAGCACAATGAAATGAAAACATTTTTTTCATGGGCAAAAAGTATTTACACAAATATAGGAAGTGTGCATTTTTTTCACATTCCAACCATCATCATAAGTTATTCTTATCATTTGCATAGTCACAGCTTCATTAAAGGCTCAGAGGAAAACAGACAATAGTCTCTTTGGATTCTTGTTTGAAGAGAAGTTCTAGAAGGAAAAAATTGCAGCTGTTCATTTCAAGATATACAGTACCTTTTTCTCCTTCTCTTTTTGGCAGATGTGAAATTTATTGGAATGTGAAAAAGATAAGAACGAAACAAGATTTTCAGATACTTTTTTTTAGTGGCAAGAGCTTTATTCCATGTATCCATTTAATTTACAAAAGCTCCATCTTTATAGGTGAAGTACTCCCAACTTCCTGATTATTAAAATCTAAAATCATTTTATAGTTTACTCCAGAACACTGTAAGCTTGCAATGCTTATGAGAAATACTGTCTGAAAATAGCTCTTTGTATATATTCTAAGTGCCATTATGTTTGTTTTTCTTTAAAAAATAATCATTATCTTTTCCATATGTTTTATGTTTATTACTGTTAAATATGTTGGCTTTGCAAAGCTATAGCAGTGGAATTTATAGTACATTTGCTGTTTCATACATCAACAAAATTGCAATTGAAAATTCATGTCAGCTGTACTGAAGTTCGGTAGACCTTTCTCTTAAATTCTCAGAATACATGATCTGTTTTCCACAGTGGCAGATAGGAAAGAACATTTTCATGTGTGACCTGAAGGAATCGTATGTGAAAGTAAATGAGGTGCAATGAACATGGATCTCCAAAATGCCATTTTTACATTTAGTATTCAACATGCAATCAACACTTCCATATGGTTCAGAGAAATAAAATTACATTTTACAAGTGTAGTAACATGTCAGTCCAGCAGTAGCTATAATAAATATTTTATTACAGATAATCTGCATCTCATTTACACTTGAGGAAAGATACACAGTATATGACCATATAATGCATCACAATGCCAAGAGGAAAATTAAAATGAAGAAAAAAAATTATCTATTGTATCTTGTCTTGATTTTTGAATCTACTGAGGTATTCTGTAGTGATTATTAAACAATTACAAAATAAAAATGTTTGACCAAAGTCTTTATAATCTGTTCCCATTGCAGACTCCTGGCTTGTTAGAGATCCACTCACATGGAAACCTGAAGGTGAGACGAAACATCCTACAGCCTCAAGCTCTGGTGAGACCTATGTATTGTGTTGGTGTTTTTAAAATGGCACACCATTGTCTAACTGACAGAAGTATATACAGTTTTCTACTGACTTGTCCATTATTAATAGTTTATGTTGCTGTATCTAATTTATTGTTGCTGCAATAACAGTGTACACCAAAACTACTAGTAGGGAGAAATTCACAGAGCACAAACTTTAAGAGATATAAAGGCCTTGTTCAAGAAAGGCTATCCAGGGTGATAAATTCTCTGCCTTGTTACCAGACTCATCAAGGATAGAACATAATTGAATAAATTACAAAATTCTCAAAATTACTCATTAAATCTCTTGTGAGCATTCTCAAGTTTCCACAAGAAACTGCTGTTGCCTATGTGTGCTACATTGTGATGCTTTTTGATGATGCCCCTCTTTCCATGAAAAATTTGAAAATGTAGTTTTTAGCCATGATCTCAACTCAGCTGAAAGCACATAAAGTCCCACAACTCTGAAATGGTGTCAACTCAAAAATGTTTGAATTTGGCAGAAATCTGTCTGATCAGTATGTACCTAGCAACTGCACTGTGTTGAGCAAGTACATGAAGTTTGGATTTTCTTCCTTTGGTTTTTAGCTCAGTGATTTTTCTCAATGGTAACCAAAGTCAAGTAATTTATAGCTTGTGAACCTCACAAAAAGGGTTCATTTACAACCATATTCTGCATCTTGTGACACCAAATGGAGTGTGTGTTCTTCTATATGACTACAAAAGATTTTAGAACAGCGATCAGAAACGTGTTCTGCTCATTAATGTTTTTACAGTAGCTGCCTTAAAAGAGCTACAGTTTCCTAGAGCAAGTCATTCAGAATTCAACTACGCTCTTCAAGTTTAATAGGTTGAGCGCTTTGAGTTCCCCTACCTCCTCCCGATTGATGGTTTGTTTCTTCTTTTAATACAAAATTCAGTAAAATTTCCCACAGTGAAAAGGGTCTTTTAATTATAAAGCATCAGCGTGTGGGAATGATTCAATTTACACATCAGAAAAGCTCAGTTACTTGACCATAATTTATTTTTTGTGCTGATCATTTACAGACCACAGATTCTTCTTCCCCTGGCCCCCTCTCCTTCTCACTTTCTCTCATTCTATGTAAAAGAATAAAAATCTCAATACCCTGTAAAAGGCTTTAGATATTGTATCACTTAGTCATCAGAACTAGAGGCTTCATTATCAGACTTTTTTCTATCAGCTTTTATCCCTTTCTCATTTCCTAGTTATGATGTCATGTTTAATTTAAGTGTGTTCTGTAATTGCTGAGTAATACAGTTTTTTCTTGTATCTGACAAAAGGATGGCATAAGTAAGGAGGGGTATGGTATCTCACTCATTAAACTGTCAGATAAGAGATATTGCCAGGGAAAGATACTTGCAGTTCTAATGTTGCATATTATGCAACTAACCAGCTCTTTTTAAATTTTTTTTTAAGTATTAGCTAATTAATATTGGAATGGAAGGGATGGAAAGGTCTTTAAGGGATGGAAAATTTTCATGTTTCCATGTACTTCCTCTATGCAATATTAGTCTTTTTGATTGTTTTATGGTCAGAATATAGCTTAGGACTTGCATTGGTGCAGCGGCTGTCCTGTGATGATGCACCTGGTTCTTCCTGGGGTTCTTTTGGTACTGCCCATAATGGCTTCCAGGTCTGTTCCATTGGCCAAGTAAGCCCTGTAACGTTATTCCCGGTAAGTCTGTGTTTCTGCAGTTGTTAGCAGTTCCCAATAGTGTAACTCCTCAGTAGAAATCTCAACTATAGGGATTAAAAAAAAAGTCCTGCAATTTTTAATATGTTTAAATCCCTGTTCTTCTTGACCATTATTTTATGAGCATTTAGTACAGTAAATAGTAAGCTAAAATCAGTAACTGTACAGAACATGACTTTCAATGACAGTCTTTGCTCACAGTTTTTATCATTACTTTTTGGTGATAATTTATTTTCAACTTCTCTTTGGCTTAAATACCAGTGTTTTGTATTATTGTATTCAGCATAGTCAAACAGTGCTGTATGCTGTGTTAAAGGTTGTATTTTTAGTAGAGATTTTGATATTTAATAGATGGTCTGATGATGAAGCTATCAAGAAGTTATTATTGGCACAACCTTTCTTTCTTTGTTTTCCCTTCACGGAACTGTGCGTGAGTGTTGAGTGTCTGTTAAGACTGCAATGTTCTCACCCCAGTGCAACGAGCTTATGGTTGCCAGTGTGTTGTATAAATTTTTGGACATCCATGGAATTTTTCCTTTAGTGGGTAAGGATTACAGTGACTTACTCTCTCCTGTTGTAATTTAACTTTACCTGTGCACATTACAGCATCCCAGATCCTTGTGTTGTTGATAAGAGAATCAGAGGTGAATTCCCAGCTGATAGCAGGGCCATCTCCCTAGTGGTACTACTTTATTCTTTTGGTTTGTGGTTTGCTTTGTTTTTTTGCTACAGTTAAACATATCTGTGATTACTGTTTAAGTGCAGGTATGATTCTTGAACATTGCTATCAAGTTTTTGTCAGGCTACCTATATTTATGAGCTGCAGAGAGTATGCCAGGGGAAATATTTTTTTAGTTGTCCTCAAAAACAAAACAAAAACAAACCCCAGGTATATCATACTCAGTCTTTTGAACTGTCATCTTCTCACAGCAATCAGTCAGTCACCATGTCACTCGATGGATGCTTTTATATTTTTACACATTTCTATCATCTTTGCACAAAACCAAACTGTTTGGCATATTAGTTGCAAATGTGAGAAATTATTTGTCAAACAAGAAAAAAATCTTAGCTGTGGTTAGGAAGTAGTTGAAGAGTTTGCAATCTTCTCTGCCATCAAAGCTGAGGTCCCTTTCTGAAGGCCTGAGATGCAAATCAAGTTTGGCCTGAGAGTCTCACAGGCCTGAATTCCTGGATATAATGGCCTTTCTGAACAGACTACTTCTCATTCTTCCCTTTCAAAATCCAAGATGGGATTAGTGATGGTGCTAGTTTCTATCTTTATAAAAGTATTTCCTTGAAAGTGGAAAAACTTCTATATCCTCAAATTCTGGGCAGTAGGAGGAAGGGTCATGATTTAGCCCAGTGCTTTGTGTAAATACTTCAGGAAATGTGGATTGGAGCCAAGATTCTCGTCTCCTGGTCAGATTCCACCATGTCAAGGGAAATTTTTCTAACATTCTTAGTCATGGGGAATTTGATGTACTTCCAGTACACAGCCTCTGTTGAAAACTTCTCCTTGAGATGTATTCATTTATTAATTCCATCTCTCAAGCCAAAGAAGATATTAAAGCTATTATGTTTTAGTCTGTTATCATCACAATCAATATCATATTTTTAATCAGAAGTGGCCAGAGATGTTTGATCAGTAACTAGCTTAATTTTGTCAGGTTATTAAGCAGTTCCTGAGCATGTCTAACTCAACCTGTTTAATAGCAGAATAAAGTAAAGAGATGCCTCCTTTGTAAAGCTCAGGTGGAAACCAACTGCTAAAACACATTGCTGTTTTGCCATAAAATCAAGATCCTGAACCTCTTGGGATTGGAGCAGAAAGTGGATATTAGCCGTTACTCGAGCCTCAGCACAACCTGCTGGCATAGCCACAAGCAAGAGACAGTAGCTGCAGAGATGGTGCTGTTTCACCGAGGCAGGGATGCCCACCTGCATGCGGGTCAGAGTGACTCACTATCGAGTGTTCTGGGAACTGTCCCCTGCAGATGAGGTGCTTAAGGACATGGTTTAGTGGTGCAGCTTGGCAGTGCTGCGCTAGCAGCTGAACTTGATGGTCTTAAAGGTCTTTTTCAGCCTGAATGGTAATGTGATTCTCTTTTTTTTTTTTTTTCCCCATCTTTAAATATGAAAACTTGCTTTTATCCTGAGGAGCCATGTCTGTCTTTATTGGTAGGATTCTCCTTTGGTGCATTAGCAGAGATGACAGGTGAAGCCATGGGTTCCCATTCGGAGTACTGAGCAGTGGGGAAAAGCACTGTGCCTAGGGAAGTGCTACATCAGCACAATCCAGGATTTTCAGTACTGTGTTCTAGGACCTTTTACTGTTTGGCAAAACTTGACTTTAGTTCTCGTTGTTGGCTTGTTGACATTAATAGAGATGTTATTCAGTCCAGGATCAGAGAGTAAATATCCCAGGTGCTAAAATCTAGAAGAAGAAAATACTGTTATTGCCCTTCTGTAAAGAAATTATGCTGACTGAATAGTAGAATAGTAATGTTTTACTTTCTATGTATAAAATTCTGCATTTTTTTCAGGAAAAATGTTTACAGTTGAGTAGAACTTGGGGTTTGTCATATATGATGAATGCAGTTGAACTAATTAGGGCATGGGTCTTTTGAGTAGTGTACTAGATAAAAACAATTTTTTTCAAGCCAATGTGCTATTGTTTCAAAAAAGTATTTTGATATTTTCCTTCAAGGGACTAAAATATTTCTTGTGGTTTGTTGTGGGTCTTTGAACAACTTTTTAAGACCAATTTGTGATAGATTTTGTCCTGTGATATTTTTTTTGAATTTAGTCTATTGAAACTATCTAACTTGAATGGCCTAAGGGAGCTAAATCAGGAAGCATAGAAATCAAGAAATGCTGAAGTTGGTGCTTCAAGCTGAACCAGAAGCTAGTAGAATTCAATTTTTGTTGAAAGAACAATTTGAGTATTTTTCTTGAAAGAACAAAGAACTTTTTTTTTGCCCAGAATTCTGCTTCTGTCTTAATAAATTGTGATTTCTGTATGTTTTGTGTAAAATAAGAAACAACATTTGCATTTTTGATTTTTTTATATAGTTTAATAATCTCTATAGGAAGGGGTAGAGTTTTCTGAAAGGGAAATTTGAACTCCAACTCTGAAGGAAGAAGCTTTGTGGATGTTAGTAAGGTGGTGATTGATCTGATTTTCCCTTTAATAGAGAAAAACAAATAAGGAGAGATCATTTGAATGACACAAGTCAATGAACCAGATGAAACTCACGAGAAATTAGAGAAATGGTTGGTTAGAGACTCCCCAAGAATTTTTCAGCAGTATAGGAATTAAGTACCAAAATCCAGATGTATAAAACTCCATGTTAAAATTGTAATACACTTGATAATAGCTGTGTCAGACACTACGAAACAGTGTACAATATATGTGAATTTGTTAATTTGTTATGAACCAGTCACATGAATAATGTTTTTTTGTATAAAAGTAGGGACCTTCAACAGGGTCCTACTGAGTTTTGGCAAAGTCCCCAAAAATTGCAACTCCAGAACATGTGAAGCTCAACGTGACTGCACATTTTGATTACAATTTGGGTTTTTAAGTGGAACTTAGATATGTAGTGTTTCACACCCCAATTGTCAGCAGCAATGTTAACTGTGCTGTTTTTAAAAGGAAAAAAACAATAAGTTGAAGGATTGTATTCCTCCTGGTCTGCTCACTATGGAGTTGATGAATGTAGTTATGAATTTAGTGACTGAGGCTGGACCTGCTGTAAGAGGCAATAGAAGCTACCTTCGACGAATATCTAAAAATAGGGTAACCATGCCTGAGCATGAAAGCTTCAGGTGTGATTCTGGAGACTTCACGAGTATTTCTGTTGCTCAATACATATCTGTCATGTGGAAAAAATGGTCTAATCTCAGCTGTAAATACTGAGAATTACATGTCACTTCCCTTCGAGCAATAAATGCTATTTTGTCTATCTACATTTTGTTATATGTTTTTCACAATAATTCCTAACAGTGCGCTATGTCATTAAAATATCAAAATCCAGTAAGTCAGCTGGCAAGAAATGGAAAAATAGAGATCCATAGCAACGATTAGTGATATCTAAAAGTGGTTTATGGGTCCTAGTGGGATTCCTCCTTTTTTAACAACAAAGTGCGGAGTGAAAGAATATGCACAGCTTACTTTGTCTTCCTATTTCTTTTGATCTGAAAGAACAATCAGATAAGGCTGATTTCTGAAGACAGTTCAGAATGAACAGATCTCAGTTGCCCCCAGTGATAACCATCATTGTCAACAGGAGGCATTCCAGGTACTGACACTAGAGCCTTAAATGTTCAGATACTGAACATTTTATCTTTTATTTTAAAAACTACTGCTGGGAACTCTCTTTATAGAATGCAATGTATGATGAGTATTTAGAAGAAGAATGAACCCTGAAGGAGAATAAAGCTCAAGCCTCAGAGACCGTCACTGAACACCAGAAGGACAGAATAATTTAAGGTTACGGTAGGGAATTTCATGCACACAGAAAACCTGAAGCTGTGAAAAATGGAATTATAGAACTCAGGAGTTAGTCTACAAAATGAAAATTAAAATTATTTAAAGGCCCTGGCCCTAATGGGCTTTTGTCCAGATTAGTGAACATTCTGTCAGAGTTCAGCAACACTGAGTGCTTTTTCATAGGGAAGGCTCAGAACTGCAGTATTTTGCAGTGATGATAATCAAAGTTGAGGTGTCTGGATGCCACTGGTGTGGAGAAATGCTAATAGGTACTTTCTGTAAGCCATATCATTTACAAGTATCCCTCTACATACAATCTTCAGCTCTCAATCTTTGAAGAAAATATTGATTTTTGACAGGGTGTGGCAACTTGGTTTTGCATGGCTCAGGTACATTGTACAAAGCTCACTGAGCAGGGCACAATGCCAGGAGTTGCTATGAAAACTGTTTGTTTAGAAATGTAAAAATTATAATATTTTTCTAGCTTAAGGGTGGTTATACCTCACCTGCTGTACAATGCTGCTGATTTTTTTTAAGTAGTAGTTAACTGTCTTTGTGATCATCTAAGTTAGTATTGATAGCTTAACAAACCTCAAAAATATAAAAAATATACTAGTATCATTAATCAAGGATAACTAACTTTGAATGAGCAGATGCTAATGAACTAATGCTCAGAGGTTTTTTTATGCACTTAGCACTGCTACTGCAAAATACTTGTTATTCTTCATCTGTTCCTCTTTTAAATCATTTGCTTTGCCTGCTAAACCTGGATATGGAATCTAAACACAATGGCTCCTGTCCCCTCACTGGTGCCATTTTTGCTTTCATGGGTTTTGGATGAAGGCCTCTGTCTGTTTTTACTCTCATAACTGGAGCAGAGTTTTATTTCAGAGAGTTTCCAAATAGGAGCTCCATTAACATATGTGTCCCCCTGGCAGAGAAAAGAAATATGGAGTTGCTATAGATTGAGTCGAACCATACTGTTATTTTTGAGCATGTAGACAACATTTCTTTTGTTTAAATCTAAAGAAATCTTAAAAATGTATCATTTTTACTACTATCTGGCCAGACTTGAGTAGAAGGTAGTGAATCATGTAGTCCAGTAGAATTTTATCAGAATTTGGTTGATAGACCAAATTCAGGTGCTGATGAGTTGATGACCAGGTTTGTTATTATGTATGTCTGTGAGTAATAAAGATAAATCAAAACATACATTTGAAAGTCACAGTCATTGAGAAGTAGAACTAAAGGTCTCTTTTGTTCTTCTTCCCTCCAACACCTGGATTTGTTCCTTCATCTTTACACCAGTTCCTACTCAAGTGAGAAGTGCATGGCTTTTAAGACATATCCAGTGTGTCTCCTTGGGTTGCCATAGCCACTCTCGAGACCACGCTGCCCAATTTCCTAAGCACACAGGAATGCCTTTTTTTTCCCCAGGTCTCCTTTGTTGACCTACATGGAAAATGCAGTTCCATAACTTTCACATATATCCCTCAAAGCTGATGGGAGTCTTTCTGCAGGCAGATCAGAGCAAGTCAAGTTAGGAAGCACCAGACTGCTTTTGGGAATTCCCTGTGTGTCTCTCTGGCATTCATTTTTTCTACCACCCAGCAGTGATATCTGTTAGGTAATGTTCCAGGAACACAGTTGTAAACAAAGAGTTGTATGCAATGGGAACATAATTACTTGGCACACTACACAAAAAAGGTTGCAATGATGGCAGGTGTGGAGTGTGATTTCTCGTTTATGTATCTTGAAACAATTTTTTCAAATGCAAATGTAATGTACCAGGTGCAAAAGTAAAATGAATAATTGCTTTGACTCATATTTTACAGAACTGTTTCTAAATAGACATGCATGAAGGCAGTTGAAAAACTGTATAGAAAACATGTTGGGAATACCTGTAAACTTTAAGATAAGTTCTAGGTTACATAGAATTCAATTTGTGATGGTGAAACATGTTTTAAAGAGAAACACCTGAACTGTAAATCAGAAGAGACTGTTCCCTTTAAATAACCATAATCCAAATGTAAGCCAGCTGGGACGTTTAGAGTTTTGACAAGATTTGTGTTTATTAAGCAGATAAGCTTGACTGTTATGCTGGTGTTCTCTACTGCTAGCAAACATGCACCATTAGGTAACTGGAGATTGAAACTCCACTGTGGGTTTATATAAAGCTAGAGAACATCTTGCACTTAAAATATGTAGAGGAAAAACCTGCTGCAAAAACACCTCCATATTTCCCCCCACTCAAAATGCCAAAGCCCACTTCCTGTAGTGGTTTTTATCAATGACACTGATGTGAAAGCCCACCTTGCTGGTCTTTTTTTGTAACCGCAAACCCTGTGTATTGCTTTAATTTTCATGTTAAGTTATACAGTGTTGACATATTCTGTAGCCTTTCTATGACAGGGCAATATGAAAATCTTTCTTTCCATGGCTACCCAAAAAAAATCATTGGGGTTAAATGACAGGGCTCTACCAGTGATTTGCCTGTCACAGGGAACTGTAAATTGCAGCCTGTCTCCAGGTTAGTGTTTAGACACATTCTGAGATTAATGGTTTTGCACAGACACGTTGGACTTCAGATGATTTTGAGATGAGCTCCATCAAGAAGATTCTTCCAGTTTGAACTCAACTGAAAGTGCTTTGCATTTCAGTTATGTTTATACGTAACTTTGTTGGTACAGAGCAGACAGAATCTGATGTAAAACTGAAATGGTGTCTCATACATTCCAGACTACATAAAAACTTTCACC
The DNA here is from genome assembly GCA_013397155.1 of Irena cyanogastra. NCBI lineage: Eukaryota > Metazoa > Chordata > Aves > Passeriformes > Irenidae > Irena > Irena cyanogastra. The sequence continues at coordinate 807,827 of VWZV01003836.1, read as the reverse complement.
TGCGGTTTAACTCTTTGTGACAGATTTCTTTTTTTTGTGGTAGTTCTTAACGCTTTCAGATAACAGCACTAAGATATCTTGTTTACTTTACTGAGCAAATCCTATCTTTTCTCTTAGAGGAGCACAGCTAGGGAGGAAAGTCTGTATCCTAAATTTAGAGAAGAGAAAACTAAGGTGTATTAATCTCCTGGGAAATCCATTTAAGAATGTGATAATTCATTCACTTTTCAGAATCTGAATTAGTAATTGATATGTGTTCTGCAGCAAATGAGGTATTATAATTTAGGAACTCTAACTTTAGACAAAGGTAATAATAGAGTTTCTTTTTTGTTTAATGGGGAAATGGGAAAATGTTTGTCAGAAAAATGTAATGAGACCAGGCATTCCTTTTTCATGTATTCAATAGTGTCCCAATTTAAAAGAAAAGAACAAAAAACCCACCCTTTATTATTTTAATTGGTTTTCAGCTCTTATAGTAGGTACTAAAGGTTGTATAGTTTTGGTAGAATAGTGTAGAGTCAGATGCCACAGCAGTGGTGGAGCCATGGCAGAATGAGCATTATGGGCAAAAACACTTCTGTCTTAAGTAACCTGAAGTTCCTCTATGCTGCCTCTCCCTCTGGACTAAGAGGCAACCCCTTATTACTTAGACAGGCTTTTTTAAAAGATGTATTGTATTATTGACCAAATATACGCCACTGAACTCTGACAGCGTGCAGATCCCTTACTTGGAATAGTGATTTTCCTGTTGGATAGTGCCCTGTGTCTGCCCTATTCACCTTAGGATCAGTGCAGTTACATTAGATCAGGTTTCTGAGTCATATCATGTGATTAGAGGAGAATCAAAAGGTCTTTTTCAGGAAAAAAATTAAAAAGCTCTTCTTTGCAAAATGGTATACGGATTTATTCAAACATTTATAGAAATGTCTTCATGATTTTTTCATTTCGGTTTTCATTTCAGTCAAGTGTTTATGTTTTTAGGTATAATATCTGTCTGATTCTTGTTTAAAATGTTTGTGATTGAAACATTGATTAAGATATATGTATGACTGAGATGAAAACGGATGGATTTGAATAGCAGAACTTTTGGAAATTTATTAATTTAATATACCAAATATTATGGAGTCTGTGCAGGAAGTTACAGGACTCCTTCCATAACATCTCACAGCAGATGCATTGTGTCTTCAGCCAGCCTGGCACTGTTTGGGAGGCTCTTTCTCCCCTGTGTCAGGTAAAAAATGTAGAAGCTGGTCACTGCAGGTAACAAAGGCCTCACATTGTTGGAGGACCAGTATTCGTTAGGAGAATGCATGAAAATTCCAATATATAGGAGCAAACCAACTGGAATTTTTTTGTAGTGGGCACAGGCCATAGCTTCCTAGTGACTGATTAACAGCCATACTCTTTAGAAGCTATTAAAAAATAAAAAAATTTTCTTCATGTATGATTTTCTCCTTTAGAGATTGAGTTGCTCGCATAATGAGATAACCTGTGATTGCCTTTGCTTGCTGAAAACTGGATAGGCAAGTGAGAATTTCAGTTAAAAAAAAAAACAAAACAAAAAACAGAACTCCAACATAATATATTAGTGTCAAAATAATTCAACTGTAATAGCTTATTTGTTTTAATGCAGCTATTGAATGTATTTACACCTTTATTTTTTTAACAACCAGAGCTGAAGTTTATAAAAATTATAAAGCACTAATAAGTGTATGTAAAAAATCCTATGCTGAATGTGATTAGTGCATGCCCCTTGCAAATGTCAGCAGTTATTTTTAGTGGAGAGCATTTGTAAGATCTGGCAGACAACTCTTGAAATGTCAGGAGAGTAAGAGGAAGCGTAGCAGAAGCCAAATATGTATATAAATGTGTTAGAGGATTTTAATACTAAGTCCATAATTTTTTAAAATTCAAGATGCAGCTGTCTTGAAACTGACATAGTAGGTCGTAGATCACCTCCCATGTCATAGGTATTGTGCAGACATGGCATAATTACTTGAATTCTAGAAAGAGTCTTGATTTCCTTATGAAAGAACTTGTTCTCCCTTTCCCATCTTGTTTACAGACAGGTGATTGTTAAACAGCATATTCCATTCTACTTCTAAGAAGTGTGTGTTACACTTATGTAATTTCTTTCTGACAGAAAGATCGTCAAAATTTGCCTCAAAATAATTCAAGTTTTTATTCTATCTTACATACCAAAAATTGTACCCATTCAAAACCTCCTGGAAGCTGTAAAGGGAAGGGCAGTTCTTTTGAGCATTGTTCCTGAGCTCAGGAATGGTGTTGTTCAGTGCTGTTACCATTTTATTTGATACAGTAATACCTGCATATTTGCCAGGTATACTTTATTAACAATATTTTCACGGTGAAATATGGGTCAGATTTGTATGCAGCAGTATTTCAAGCACATCTTTCATCTCATGAGGATTCACATTTTCTGTGCTGTTTCTAATAACTGATTATATATTTCTATTTGCATAAAGCCAGGAAAGCTGCTGAGTTGTTATTGGTGCAAAACTTGATACCTCTTAAGATTAAATAATTTAGCTTTTCAGTAGTGCAGGAATAGCACTTTCCTCTTTAATAAATGTTGTGCTCACAGATTTCATGTCATCCAAGCTCACTTTCACTTACACATTATGCAGAGTTTTTTGTGTGCTGGATGGGTGTTTTCTGAAAGTCTCCTACCTAGTTCCCATGGTAAAGTGAGTCCTGTGTCCTTTGCACTTAATCAGTTCTGGTGCCTTTGCATCAGAACTCTGTCCTGAGAAATTACTCTGAATCCCTACAATTATCAAGGTCTCTTTAGACAGATTTCAGGCATCAGGGGTCACCAGGAACAGAAAGCCTCCGAATACCTTCCTAGTATCCTTTTCTCATTGGCTATTGAAAAACTGCAGGAACTATACCATTTTACAGATGTTACATGCTTCATTGCTTTCTTGGTTTACAGGAAAGGTAATTTTCATCCTTTAAAAGTAGATCAGGTTATGGAAAATTACACTCAGAGCTGAAGATAAAAAGAACCATCCAGGTAAACAAATGACATACTAATGGCCAAAAAAAACAACTCTAAGTCCTCTTCAATTGCAGTGTATGTTCTGAGAATTAAAATATAAGATTTATTGATAGTCCAATTTATTTCTGCTTAAAATAGAAATGACAGGACCATGGTGGAAAATGGAAAAGAATAGCTTAATTTTATGAATGCAATCAGCAGTTTTAAGTGTGATGCATTTTTATTGCTTTAAAGCGATTTTTAGAGTGGTTTTTTTAAGTTCCCTTAAAAATATACAGCAATTAAAGATTCTGCTAGCTGCCAAAATCTGGAGGATTTGAATAAAAATAAATAGATAAGTAAGGTCAGTAAAAAAAGCTTAAAGGACACTATGAAATTTTAGCACATCCAAAATTTGACCTAATATATTTTAAAATATCTATTTTTATATATGCTCTGAGCCTGATAATCCTGCCAAAATTAAAATTGCGATGCAAATAAAAGTTATCAACTATGCAGCCAGATCACATTAATGCATTTTTGTGTGTGTGTTTGCCGGTAAATGGCCTTTTTCTGTTACTTCCTCATTGTTCTAAATACTTCAATTTGTAAATACAATATTCTGAGGCCTTTTTAAAGTCCGACTCTCTTTTGCTCTACTACAGTAATACAGCAGGCAGACTGTTAGAAGACTTTTATGTTCCCAAAGTCTACTATTATGAAAATTTATGTGCAAATTCCATTGCATGTAGTGAATTTATTTTAGAGATTTATTTCAAAATAGTGTTTCTTTTGTTTATATAATTACTCTGTGAAATTTCAGCTAAATATCAAAATCTTTGGATAAATACTGGTTTGGGTTTGAAGTGGTATGAGCTAAAAAGGTTGGAGGAAGATCAAAGACAAGACCATTTCTTTTTGTTGCATTTTATTCATACAGAATATTACGTATTTTATTGTTGATGAAGCTAAGAATGAGAGAAGATAGATGTCAGAAGGTAGATCCTTTTGTATTGGTGTGAAAGAAAAATGGCTCACATAAAAATAAATAAGCTTGGCACTCTAAAAACATTGAATATAAAAACATTTTTTGTGAGAGAATAGGAATTTATATTTTTTAATGGGGAATGGATAATGGCATAAGAGTGATTGAGAAGTTGCTGATGTCAAAGTACTTTTTCAAGAGAAATTACCACAAGGCAAAACTAGGGCAGGGTTCTGAAAAATTTTTTTAAAAAGGCAACCTTAGTTTAGGCTCTAAGTCCAGATTGAAACCCCTTTTGTAGTAGTGCTGATATTTAAAAAGTGCTTAACACTCAAGTTTTCCCATTGAGGTCAGTGTTTTAGAGCAATAGGGTCCTAGAAACCAAGTATGAATGTAGGCACTTAACTGGAGGCTCCTACTTTTGTGATGCCTGATTAATATCTAGATAAATAGCACAGTACAAAAGAAACTAAGACAATCTGTAGAGGAAGGATTTGTTGCAGGAGAGAGCTGTGTTCTTTATCGGAACCCATGGAGAACTCGGAACAAGAGACAGGAAGATTTCAAGTTGGCATTAGCAAGATCTAGTCTCCAGGAAGGAAGGACAAAAGACTGTCACTTTTCAAAATGAGCTCTCTTGGAAAATAAATCAGAGATTAATTAAGAGGACCACAAGTGTTGAAATGAGGCAGAAAACCAGATCAAGATGTGCTGCAGTCTGGGGAAAGAAGACTAGAGGAGGGAGCCAAAACAGAACGAAAGAAAAAGTCATAGTGGGAAAAACCCCACCAGTATGCAGAGTTCATATGAAGGCAGAATTTGTTCTCAAAAAATGCTGGTTTAGCGCACTACTATTTGCCTAGACATTTTGAGTGCTCTGTGGGCCATGATTGCAAAATACAGATATTTTTGAGCTACATATCTGTGATATGAATACACAGTATTATAAGGAAGTGAGAGACTTAGGGATATGAATTTCCTCTTTTTATGTTCCATATGGCATTCCTGATCTTTACTTGACCAAGTAAGTAATGAATATATCTTAAATAACTTGAATAAATTAAAAAAAAAAAAAAAAGAAAAGCTTTTGGAAATTTTTATACATAAATTTGCAGAATTTGTAGTATGCCATTTTGCAGTTTAGCAGATTGGCTATCAAGGCACTTGGCCCACACTAATCTTTGAACCCAACAGAAAAAGAACACTGCTGTTGCAGTTGTATTTAAGCACAGTGAATTATTGCTAACAAGCTGGATATTCTGTTTTTTTCTGAGGGAGTTCAGAAACTGCTAATAACTTGGTAACAAAACAATTAAGTACTATTATAATGTTGTATAGCTTGTCAAACAAAGGCATGCCATATCATTCTAATTTCCCAAAAGAATCAAAATTATGAGACTCTGAGAATATACTTGTCCACCTCATCTACCTGCTCTGCTACTCATTACAATCTTTAGTCTAGCTATACTTCTGTTGATTTTGTGGAACTAGAAAAATATGCTTCAAGAAAATGTAATAAGCAGCAGTCAGGTTCCTTCTGAGATGTCAAATACCTACTTTATTATAGCAAGAAAATGACAGTCAATTTAAACCAGAATTTATTGAGAACATTAAGAGCTGGAAGGGCTTTGGCTAATCACTGTAATGTCCTCAACAAATGGTAAATGAAAGCATGAGGAAATTGAGTTAACACAAGTTAAAAGTTCACATACTTACTGAATTATATTAAAAACCCTATAACCTAATTAAATTATCTAAAACTACTCATTTCAGTCTGTCCTGTTATTCTGGTGAATGCATATGATGATATTTTCTTAGATGTGTAACAGTTGACAGCTTCAGCATGAGTCAGATAAAAAGCCAATGAACAAGATCAAAGGATTGATTATTTACGAATCTGCAATAGTCTGAATAGTTATACTTAATGATGAAAAGAATTTTGCATTGATGCTTCTTTATATACTTGCTATTTTTAACTTAAAAGATCAGTGTTGTCCAAACTTGAATATGTGGATAAAATATATCCATTTATCCTCCTTTATGGAATTTTCTGGGGGAAATACAGGAGAGGGTAAAAGTAGTGTGCAAGATGTATTTGTCTACAGTCATGTATTTCAGGTATGCTGACTGCAAAAGCTGTATTTTAGCTGGTTTATCTACCATCACAATGCTTAACAAAGATCCCCTAAATGTCTAGATTTTACACTAAGATACAACGTTAAAGATCGTGTTTTCTGAGTTTTCATGTTAACTTAATGGAGAAAAACCTTTCAATTCCTTTGCTTTGGTTTTAAAATAAAGGAAGAGAAAAAAAAATTTCAAGAGGAAAATGTTTCAAGAGAAAAAAATTTGCATAGTGAATAGCAGATATTTTTTTCAATTTGTAGAGTTTTTCACTGTATGTATTTGCTGGCTCTGCTTCCCTGAAATGAAGAACATCATGCAGGATACAGCTCATCCTTTGGCTAACCACAGAGAACAGAACCACCATTTGAATACCTTTTCCTTGTAAAACTCTGACACTACAGAGGAGTCATCTCTGTCACCTAACACACAGTGTGTAAGGACAGTCACTGAGGGTAGGACAAGAAAGAGACAGTTCTCACCTCTAGGGGAAAAAATAAGAGTTAGTGTGACTGTAATAAAATATCAAGGTGGCATTCCAACAACATTCAAATTGAATATATTCCATAAGAAGTTCCACATTTCATTTTACCTTGAGATACATTCTTCTCAGCGAGAAATAGGCTGTTACACATTTATTTCTAACTGTTTGCTGAAAGTGAAAAGCAAATGCACAAATGAGATTGTTCTCCCACTATTAGAAAAATAATTATTTCATTAAGTGAGAGGAGCTGTCCATTCCTATTCTAAATGCTTGCCTACCAAAAAGAAAGGATATCATTGATTGTATTGCTGACACCAACGTGAAAGAAATTTTGTCCGTTTGGCTCCTTGATGATTAGTTTAGCATTAAGGCTTACTGACAAAGAAACAAAAAGCATTATCCTTTTTTTTTTTCTTCCTTAAGTGTTTCATACTTTTTCTCCATTAAAAACAAAGAAATTTAATTGCATTAAATATGTGAAAAGACAACAACCTCCACTATAAATAAGATACTTCAGCATTCTGGGTAACCTGAAAGCAGCTTTAGGGAAACCTATGAAAATAAGGATGAGTTTACTTCTAGTAAATGCAGAATGAGCTTCATTTAGAATTGAGATATTTATATAGATTTTCCCCCATGAAACAGATAGAATCCCATCAATTTTTCAGTCAGAAGTGAATGAAATGGGAAAGTCTCTTGGAGACCAGCTCAGAAAACCTGTTACAGTCTGAGATAATGACCAAAACCAGAGCAACTTTCAAATCTGTAGTGTAATCTAAAAGCATGAAGAGTTATTCCAGTGAATGATCGCTTTGGAGGGTTTGTTTTTTTTTTTTTCTTTCAATATGAAATGCAAAGAGTTGTTTTTAGCAAATGAGAAGAAGGGAAGGATAATATATTATAGCTCTGAAGTGCTTTCTGAAATCCCAGCATTTGTAATAGGTAATCAAATTGCCTTCACTTTCGTGGTGAGCTGCCCACCCTCGGTGATGAATGCCGTGTATCTTTCAGTCCTGAGCCGTCTCTGCGCTACGTTCAGCGCTGGTGGAGGTCCCAGTGAAACCAATGCGCTCACACCGATGTAAAGCTGGGCTAACGGCTAATGCAGCGAAGGAAAAACTCAAAATTCCTTATGTGGCTCTCAAGTAAAAATAGAAACTGCTCTTAAAAATGTTTCGCAAAAGACATGTATAGATATTTTCTAGTGGAATTTCCCAAGGTCTTTTATCTTAGTACTTTTTCTTTAGGTTATCCAAGTGTAGGTCAAAAATCCTTTCGCTTTGCCCACAGTGGCATATGTGCTGTACCTCTTTGTGCTTTCACAATGTTATGCAATTGCTTTTGCTGCTGTGAATACCCATGTAACACAGAGAAAAACATGTTTTCTAATACATAGCTTATATTAAAGCAATAGGACATAGTGTGTCAGATATCTTCAAAGTAAATTCTAATAATGGCTTACATAAAAATGAAAGTGTTTCTCTTAGCTCTGAATTTAAGTGTTGCAGGATCTATAAGTATCTCTGATTGCTGCATAGGCATTCATCATGCTGAAATGATTTGCCATGCCCAAACAAGCTTAAACAATATGAAATTTTAAAGATACTCCTGTAAGCTCATTCTTTAATTTTAGTAAAATAATGAAAAGCATATATTACTTTAGTTTGCAAAGCAGTGAAATGCAATTCATATGAAGTGTTTATTTTCTACATGTGTGGTAAGGTTATACATGGAATTAAAAGCAGTTATTTTGTTTTCATATTTTTTTTTTCCATTTATATATGTTTTGCACTAAGGTTCATGAAGTTGTTAAAATTTTCCCAAACTTTCTAGACTTTATCAACGTTTTAGGCTGTCTAATATACAAATGTTGAATATTGCACATAGTCAACATGAGTCAAATAAGAATATTTGTTCAACAGGCAACAGTGAAACAAGTAAAAATTTGAATATACATCTGTGTGTGTTCAGATAACAGATGAAAGTAAAGTAAGACAATTACACAACAAACTAGAGAGAGGCCCAAAATGATAGTAGGTAAATAGAAAATTTTAGCATAACAAGAACAAAGTAATCATAAATTAATTTTTTAATGGCTATACTCTAACAAAGGAAAATTATTCCACCATTATTTAAATCACGTTACACCAAATTGTGAATTTTATTTACTAATTTTGCAACTGCCTTTTAGGCACCTTTTTACTATCCAAAATTAAACATTCACGCCTGTTTAATTTTTCTCAAAAATGAAACTTTTTTTTTTAGTAAAGGACTATCCAGAACATCTTCTGTAATACTGAGCACTGCAATGAGTTTGATGTGACAATTTCTTTTTTTCTACATTATATTACATTTAACTGTTTATAGAACATGTTGTGCAGGCACTGTCAGGTTGCTCTTGGTGGGTTTCCGTTCAGATAACATGTCATTTCCAAAATCACCATCTTATCAAATGGCTTTTTCTTTATTTTTTTCTTAATTAAAATATTTTTATATTTTTCTCCCTTTTTTTTCTCTCTAGCACTTCTCTCATCCCTAGAGTGCTCTTCTCCTCCCACTTGCCTGTATGCAGTTAAGAGTTTATTCTCTGTTGATGTAGAATTATTCAGGTATGTGAGATCCCTGATTTTTTTTTCTTTTTTTAATTAGTAGATATTAAGGGAAAGTGTTTTGGTTCTGAGGAGTTTTTGGCTGTTTTTTTTTCTCTCTGAAAGTACATCTAACATTGAAACACATAATTTATATGGATTTACGCTGGGAATTAAATGATGAACTACCACTTCTGCTTTGGGAATTTCTGTAAGAACATTCTAGGGGTTTGGCTAGTAAATTCAATTACCTAGCTGTAGTGACAGGAATGCAGAGCACTGCATATTCAGAGATTCCTCTGATTTATAAAAATAAGTATTCAGTCTGAGATGTTTATCTGCAGAGATTTACCTGACAGATCTATACATTTCTGCTGCTTTTAATGGGCCTTCTTGTGGGACTCAGGATTCTGCAGTACTTAAGTAACTAAACTCATAGTAAACAAACTGGAAGCTTTTTAATCATAGGGACTGCATTACTGATATCTAAACATATTTTCTTTTTGTTCTAAATATACCACTGTTTTTTAAAATAGACCTATTTTTCATGTGGTAAACATCTGTCCTTATGTTGTCACTTTCAGACGTGGAGTCTGAAGAGATGTTACTGAAATAAGTTCTTTGTTTATATATAATGCCACAGCTGATATCCATGAGCAGTAACACATTGCAGAGTGTGTTTGATTCTCAAAATGAATGCATGTGGCTGTTAAGAGCTGGAGTCCTTTGTCCTGTAAGTTCTGAGTGTGTACTGTACCAGTATGCTGTAGCTGAAGATGTTATTAATGAAGAATGGAAGCTGAGAAATAGCAACTCTCATTCTTTTCCCAGCCCCCTGCAAGCTAAATCCATTAGTATGGATAGATCAGCATTAATAAACAAGGAGGACAAAATAGCTCTCAATGCAGGGACACTTTTGCGTGACCTTTGCTACGATAAACTTGGACTTGGTCATTGTGATGCTCTGAGCTGACCTCTGCAGCACTGTTAAATCTGATGTAACTGTAGAGAAATATCACCAGTGCTCCATGCACAACTTCAGGGTTCAAGCGGCTGAGCTGCTGGGGAAAGAAATGTTGAGTTTTTCTGTTTGTATATCGTTATGCTGATTGCAAAGGGGTTTCATCTAGGGATCTCAAGTGTAAATCTATAGAAAATTACTTGTCAGGGTCATTAGGGAAAAGGTGCCATTTATTGCTTTGTAATAAAAATGAGTACTTTTGTGCTGTGACATGCATGAAGACAATACTGAATCAGGATCCAAATTTTTTCTGGACATCCACCAGAAGGATTATTTTTAATTGTTAAGGCTCAAGGTAGTCCCTACAGATATCAACATCTAAAGAATTATTCATCTCCTGATCAAGTTTATACTTCAAGACACTGAGAAATTGCTTGGAGATTGAACACTATACTCTTGATGCATTACAGGTCTGCTGAGAACACTGCCTTCGTGAGTTTTGAGAGCTGCAAAACTTTCAGAAGTCTTTTTCTTTCCCCGGTCTCTGGTTGGGGGGAAAAAAAGGCATAGAAAGTATTATTGGTTTAATCAATTCCTAAGATTGCACAAATGAAGCTTTAAATGTAGCTTCCACATCTAGGATTTTATCAGGCTTCTGTGTGATACTCCACAGCCCGACAGAGGGATAATGAATATCCCAGAAAAGTGACAGAAGCATTCTTGCATTTTGGTGTGTGTATAGCAGTAGAAATGACCATATTTACAGTATCTTAGTGCTTCCAATCACAAATGGTTCTTGAAACTCATGAGGTAATGAATGTTGTAGAAGAAGGCTGTAAAAGAGGCAAGTACTAATTTTTAAGTGATATTTAAATAATCTTTGTACAAAGGTGCAGGCAGTGTATTGTGAGCCTAAGAACAGGGTTGTGATCCTCTAAGGCAGAAGTTCGAGTGCTAGCCTCACTTCTTCCCCAAAACTGTTTCATCTATAGAGCTATTCTAGCAATTTTAAAACCTTACATTTCTAGCTATGCTCCTCTAAGTATGTGCTTTTTCTGTACAGCCTAAGACACCTTGTTTGTGGTTAAAGAGTCTTTGTCAACCCTGCACTTCAGAGATTCCCAAGTTTTCCAGGAATTGCATTTCCAGTTTCACCCAAGTCCTAGCCTGTAGCTTTTTTTTTTCCCCCCACAACAGCTGAATTTGCCTTTGGTTTTGCCACAACCCCTCCATGTTCCCAGCATTTCTATGTTGGCTGATGTGAGGAAACATGGACATAGTCCTACTTCAGACTGCAATGAAAACTTAAACTATGACCTTTTCGGAGCAAGGAGGAAATACTCCAGTATTTGTAACAATGAGTCTGTCACTAGGCAATATAGCTGGGCTCTGAAGAAATTTCCCTGGGTGTATTTTCCTTCTTATGCATTATTAATGCTGCTTTTTAGATCCAATCTAGTTTCCCCTCTTCTTTTTTTTTTTCCCAATACTTCTGTTTACTTTCCTATCTGGAGTCTAGCTAGCTGCTTTGGCTGGCTGGTGGAGACTGCTGTTCAGAAACTCATCATCTCAGCAGGATAATTCATTGTTCCTGAAGCACCATCTCTGCTGCAGGAGGAAGGGCAATGCCCTTCCTTGGATTGAGTCAGCATCAACTGTGATAAATACTTTTCAAATGAAAATATTTTTTATATATCTTCTTATCTTTATATATCTAAAATGAATCTAAATTAGAAAAGACAAAATCAGATCTAAAAGAAAGAAATGAAATGTCATTAACATTGATGAAGCAAGACTCAGATAAATTTGGCTATTCTGTATCCTTTTCATTCCATTCCAATCTGCTGAAAAATCTTAGTCATGCTGTGGAGGTTGATACATAACTCAAACCACAAATAAATCGAACCAAAACAAAACAGCTTACTTTGTTAATTTTAAACCATTTTAAATTAAAACCATGTTAACTTCATGATTACTACCTCAAAAGAATTTCTCAATATTTCTCTCTGCACTCTTTCTACTGTATGCTGACTTTTCAACGAAAAAATGATCGGAAAATTATTTGATCATATCTAGGTAGGAATGTGATTGAAAAGATTGATTCTGGATGCCTTGAGAAAGATCCTCATTCACAAAATGACCTGTAATGTACGCTTACCCCAACTCTTGTCATGTTCTGAATGATATTAGATGTTACCTTAGTAAGTCTGTGGCCTGAAATATATTAAGTACTGACAAAAATAAAAAAAGGGAGATGGAAGCCATCAAGGAAAAAGCATATGTGAATTTTATCTTGTCTCATTTATCTGATTGCTGTTTCGTTGTACATACAAACCTAGAACCTAACTTAACCGTAGATTTATGGTTAACGAAGTTCTTGTGTTAATGTCATGCAACAGATAAAATTATAAAATTTAAAAACACTATTATAAGCAAGTGATTGGTATCATGTATGTTAATCAGCTGGAGTACAGCACTTGGCTCTCTTATTTGGAACTGAAGTCTTCCACTGCCTATGTCCAGCATCCCAGCTCTTCTGGAATAAATCTTCTGCCTTACAGATGATAAACTGCTGATCTCCCTTTCTTTGGCTAATCTCTATGACTAAGGCCTTTGTGCCTTTCTGAAAACACTCTCCCTCTTGAAGCTGGTTCCTTGGCACTAAGAACTTTGTAAGTATTCTTTTACAATTAGGAATGTGATCATATAGAAGTACAATATTAGCTTGTTTATAATACGAGGAAGGCATCAAAAATGTTATTATATTTCATAATTTTTTTTCTCATCCCTATCCTAATTCCTTATTGTGCGAAACACACATCAGTTTCTGCCAATTGTGTAGTTTCTGTTAGCAATTACATCAACTTAGCATCTGTCAGGTGTAGAAAGCTGGTTGTCTTTTGAGCAACAGCCCACCATAGATAGTTTGAATTAGGATATTTCAGTAATGGTACAGCTGTGCCACCAAGCTGAAGTATGTCACCTTGGTTACATGCTTCGTTTTCGTCAGCCTTGGATCCTTGGTTCACTCCTGAGCCCAGCTTTAGCTGATTTTTGAATACAGTCCACTATGGCACAAGACCAGCTGTTTTTCCACTCATTTAAGTGAAATCCATATTTCTCCTTGTGCTTCAAATAACCTGTTTTCTTGTCGTACCTAAATTAGTCATGCAGGTACCACAGGATATTATTCTAGAATTATTCTCTTTTTTGAGCCCATAGGTTCAGTGGCATTTTCTGTAGGATCTTTAAAGTCTAATAGAGGTCTTCTTCATTCAGAAGGAACTTCCGGTATTTTTTTTCATGGTGCACACTTGTATGAAAAATAGCTTCAGTCTTTCCAATACTACAATGAAAAGAGATTTCAGATGGATCAGAAAATATGTGTACCTTTAGCTATCAGTTTTGTAGCTTCTCTTTTTAAAGAATGTACAAATTGTATGCAGGATATTTTTAAAATATCACAGTTTTGTTCAGAGGGAAATGAATAAGAAATTTAAAAGTCATCATTGCATCAGTAAGAATGATCAAAACTTTCTTTAAAAGTAAATCTACAGTTGTTAATTAGTCTGTGTTCTGTAAATTGATACTTTTCCAATCAGTCTTTCTGTATAAGAAGTTTGAACATTACAAGTAAAATTAGATAAAGCATTTCTTTTTCCACATGGTTAATATTAATACAAGAATATAGGAGGCATAGATTATGTAAAAATAGGATTTCTTTATGTAAAATGTCTGCATTAATCAACATAGATCTAGAGTACAGGAATATGGTATTTCTTCATTTGGAAATTATTATGCAGGACTCTGGCATGAAAAGAGACTTGATTAAAAGAAATAGTATAATGCAGTTTTTGGTTTCATTATGATACAGAGCAAGTAATTTCAACTAGATGTTAGCCTTTCACAAAATTAAGGAACATGTGGGAGCTACCAAGTCCAGGTTCTCTTGTTTTAATGTGGGAATTAGATGTTACTGTATGTAAATCGCCAAAGAGTTTCACTCTTCATTTTCAGTATTCTGAAAGAAAGGGTAGGAACTACAGAAGTAATTGTTAAGAAAAACTCTGCTGATGATTTTATGTGCTAGGGAAACTACAGTGCTGGTTTCTAACCTCAATCAAGGGTGATATTAGTACTTGACAGGTATTGACTTTTTATAAATAGAGATGTAAAACTGCATATGCAAAATGTTCTGTTCAGATCAGCATCATTGTGTGTGAAAAGGGGTTGTATTTCACACTCTGTGAAAGTTGTTTTCTGATCCTGAGAGATAACATGGGTTCTGAAATTAGAATCTCTTGCATCTAACAGATACACTAATAGCACCCATTTTACAAAAAGAATTATAAATATATGACTGCATGGTTATAACAAAAAACTAGTAATATCAGAAAGGCAAATACATCTGGCAGACTCAAATATTAGCAGGAGACAAAGATGAAAACAAGAAGATGCTTTTGGTGCTGTATGCTTTGATTTACGTAATGATTTACATTTGATATGTGGAATAATGACTGATATTTTTAGCCTTCTTTTTTATTTAAAAATACTTTTATTCACAATGTGCTAAAAGGATGACTATAATACAAGTAATCTGGAATGTGCATTGCTTTATTTTTATTTGCAATCTTAAAAAACATAAGGTGTATGAATAATGATCTTATAAAAAAAGGTTTATTTTTACATAATTATACCTTAAACTGTAATGGTTAATAAAAACTTCAAATGGCATGAATTGTGAAGTATTCCTATAAACAAAAAGTAAATGAGCTTTTACATTGGTAAAACTGATAGCAATCCCATTTATCCATAAAATTCAGGGGGAAAACCCCTAATTTTTCCAGGGATCTGTAACTGAATCAAAATCCTTAAGTCCTGAACTTATACTACACCTCCATTCCCTTAAAAATAAGTAAATAAATGGGAGAAGTAGGAAAAGAGAGAGAAAGAAACTTACCTAAATCTTCCAGGATTAGTTTAGGATTATTACTACTCTGTCATTTAGGAACTGGTAAACAAATTTAAAGGTACAAATCCCCTGGGGGAAAAAAAAAAAAAAAAAAAAGGTTGTCCTTTGTAGCTTTTTTCTAAATTCAGGCTCAGGTTTTGGTTTTGCCTGGTTTCAAATGTAATAGAGAGGATTGGTTTTCCTATTTTGCAGTGGGCAATCCAATAAAAAAGCGTATTGAAAATAATCATTAGAACAGTCTATGTTATTATTTTAAAATGGCAAAATTCTCCAGGCCACGTTTTCATTAAAACCTGTGTATTTTTATTTTATTTTGCTTCTTCCACAAAAAGAAAAAAAGTCTTTTTTGATTTTCTTTTCATGCTTCTTTTTCACTTCAGAGTGACCAGTGTGAAACTAAGAACATTCTTTACGTGGCCGATCCAAACCCAGGTAGCTGTTAAAAAGCAAGCACCTTTCACTTCCTCCCTTAGGAGCTGCTGGCTCTCCTAAGTGAATGACTTAAACCCTAATGTTTCCAGATTTTAAAAATACTGCTACTCTAAGCTGAATCATTAGACTGATATTCAACTATCATGCACGAGTTTTGTGCATTTCTTAGCTGAGCCTTTAAAAGTAACCACTCTGGGAGAACATGGCCTTTGTGCAACAGAGCAGCCCTGGGCATGGTTTCACTGCAGCCCGTGCTGCCTGGCTGAGCTAGACACCTTTTGTCCCCCAGTTCGAGTGAGTCTTTTACCTACTCTGTACCTTGATTGGCTCCTCAGTGAAATAAAGATAGTATTATTCTAGCTGTTAAGCCTGTTTTTAAAAGCCTGTTTTCTCAAACAATTCTAAAATGGGCTTTGCTATATTCATGCTTGATAATAGTGCTGGTAATAATGATAAGGAAGAGAATGTTATTATGTGAAGATGCTTATTTTGATTTTATTTGTCTGGTATGATAAAGGATATTCACAGTGTGTAGTATTTCAGTGACTGGTTTTACTGTATCTGTATTTATTATGATCTTTGAAAAGTAAGTAATGGGAAGAAGTCTTCATATGTATTGGAATCTATGTATTAAAAAAGAGTCACACCTCATTGTCCAGTTCAGGTGAAGACTTCATTGTAAATGGTAATCAGCATCACTTAGCCTCGGGTGTGAATCTTAAAACTTGAAAAAATTTTTCTGTGACATCATGTCTTTTTCACATGTGCTATGCACAGCTGCAAATTCTTCAGTCTTGTGTCTTGGACAAACATGGTTAATTTTCTGGTGTTGGCTCAAAATTTTATTTCTTGTTATTTTTCTTGTTATTTATTTTCTTTTATTTCTTGTTATTTATTTTTCTTTACTGTCAGACCTTTAATCATAATAGCATAAATGCAGGATAGTAAAAGATAAACCAAAGGAGTTTGCAAATTCCTGTGAGAGCTATGCTATGCACAGGACAGAGGGATAAATGGATAGGCAGACAGGTAGCTAGGTGTATATAAGACATTATAAAGTGTAATTGCTATAGAGCAAAGGAATGTGTGATATGAAATTAGATGCATGTGTTAATGAAGTAGGGAAATGGTATACATTTAAGAGCTGTTCATCTTTCATTCACATGGATGTATAAGCACACAAAATAATAGTACCTGACAAAGAGCTAAGAGGAGGGTTAACATCCAGTGTGAGGTGGAGTGTTTAATGGATGAACTTAAAAGCAGATAACAATATAGCATCCCATGTATACTTTCATAATTGCGTGTTCCCCCAGAGATAATGGATATCATTATCAGCGGCGCCTGTCCTAAGAAACTTGGCAAGGTTATGATTGTTTGTTACAGCTTTGGTTATATTAACATACACATTAATATTTATAAATATTTGATGTCATGTTAATTTTTCATATAAGATGATTTATGTAATGCTGCTGTGCCCTGTTAGAGGGCATTTGCAGTGTGCTTCATAAGCGAAGAGAATTGATGCATGTTCTTTAAGAGGACTTGCCTGTGTATTACAGTGCTCACAGTGCATTATTCTGGAGAACAGTGATTTAAGGATAAATTGTCTGAATTGCAGATACACTCCATTAACATTTTAAATAAAACATAAAGAAAAGACCACTATAGGAAATAAAATGATAATATCATCATGGGGTTTGAGAGGAAGGGGGGGACGTGTTCTCCTAAATAGCGAGACTCCTTGTTTTGACCTATATTCCAAGACCTTTTTTTGTATATTGGGAGAAATTAATAATTAAATTCATTATATAGTTGTAGATATTTGGGCAGAAATTCTGCATCAACTTAGCAAATAAATGTTGAAGAAATAATAATTATAGATTATGTAGATATAGATATCTCCATCCTTTCATGACAGACATAGGTTACTATAAATCCAACTGCTAGAAAATATAAAATTTAGCTGTGTCTAAAGCAATAAGTATGACTTCAGAAGTGGCAGAGATGTAAGTAATTATGCTGTTCAACTGGCCTATTTCTCACTAATAACTGGAAGTACAATCAAATTATTGAATCTGTGAATTAGTGGATATACAAACAAGTGTGATGAAAGAATAGTGTGTCTCAAAATGTAAGGGGGTTTCTTTTGACAAATAGCTTCATTTGATAAATACAGTTCAGTTTGGCTTGTCCATAATACTTCACACTTACAGAATAAGTCTTACAGGGCATTTATATAAACAATTAAATGTTCATAGCAGGAAATCTCACTGCAGCACATTACCTGCTAAGCCTTTGGGAAATGGACAAAATCCCTTCTTGTGCATTCCAATGGACTTGTAAGTTTAGTGCAGTAGAATCACATAAATGTATTTGTTCATATATGTATTCTTCTGCATTGAGCCACATTATTGATCAATCTATTTTACTTTTTTATACTTGGCTTATGAAACAAAAAGAATAAGCAAAGGGTTAAAAAGAAATAAAGCTCACAAGAGGTATTTATATTATTTTTTTGTTAATTTGTTAACCATGTATTTACAGCCACTTGCAACTTCCACAACTGCTTTATACTAATGTGATATTTTTAAAGGTTGTAGATTATAAAAAAAACCCCTAAGAATAACTCCCAAAATATACATGGAATATATTAGTGAGCTCTAATTGTAGAAGTTTAAGTGATAAGGAACTTACGATCTTCTTTGATTAGATAATTCCATCACAGTGGTGGTCATTGTTTGTCTTAAGGTATTCTGATTTTTCTTGTGAGTAGTAGTATGTGCAGTTACAATGTGGTTGGTAGGGAGCAGTGACTCCAGATTTTGGCTCTGTCTCTCAGATTTTCTGTGTTATGTCAGGCCAGTTATTAGGGTGGCTGTCTCTAACTTCATGTCCTGTTCTACATACATCTACTCATAATTCATCTGCTTTCATCTACTTGTGTGAACAACTTCTGTAGCTTTTACAGAGGCAGAAATCACAGAAAGCAGCTCATCCCTTCTAAAACAGCTTACAGTGCTGGGACATAATGCCTATTTCTTTCTAGTCCTTGAGTGGAAGTTAAGTACAAAAAATTTCAGCTTCACTATGAAGTTATTTTGTGATAATAAAAATGAACTTTTGCAAGTCAGGATATGCAGAGAATCCCTTAGCTCTGGCGTTGTTGGATACCAATCCATTCTTTTCCGGTACAGTGATCCCACAAAAGTATCATCTTTTTTCCTGCTGCTTCTGAGGAGTTTCCTTACTGAAGAGTTTGTTTCTCAATATCTATCACCAGGACACTTTCAAATCAAGGTACAAACAATTGGGAAAATATAAACGAAGTATTATTTCAGAACTCAGAAATTACGAAACTGGATCTTTCAGAAAGTGGACATGATCAATGAATCATTTGTTTCTGAGATATGACCTACAGTTTTTCTTACAAGATTTTTTTTGGCATTATAATTTCTATTATCAGTCTTTATTATTACCTCTATAAAGCAGGTTTTTAACACAGATGGTGCTGTTTTAGTTGCATGTCAGCATTTAACAGTTGGTGGTCTGTTCCAGGTTAGTTAATCTGGAACCAACAATAATGTTTTGTATATTGTAGTCAGCACCTGATCAAAGTAACAACAGTATACAGGACTATTTGCTCAGGGGGAAAGAAAAAAAAACCTGAAGATTTTATCTCAGTATGGATGTTTCAAAACCCATGTCTTTATAGCTTCAGATTGAATTGTTAAAATATGTTATCTGAGGAACTTCTCTGGAAGGTGTTTTACAAAGAGCATCAAAAGCAAGGCTTGTTATCAGTCTTAACAACAGAAAGCCAATGCATATTTTTCACACCAGTCTGACTGCACTTGTGTGTATCCATGCTCTGCTGTAAATCTCTGGAATCTCTATAACCTGCACCACAATTTCCCAAACGTCCACCTTGTAAAATGAAAACCTGGCAGCACTTAGGCTGATCCAGAACTGGATTAGACAATGTAGTGATGAGTGTTGTTTAAGATTCTATGCTGACAGTACTGGATTTAGGCTACAATTTCTTAAGTCCTCTTTTCAGTACCAAATGAGAATTTCATCAGAGTTAACTACCATGGAAGGGGAGGGTGAGAAGAAATTACAGAGAATCTCTGGGCTGGAACATGATTAAGTAGTCGTACAATACAATAACTGAAATTACAGTGGACATTAATTGGTCTTCTCTGTGGGAAATGCCAGTGTGGGCAGAGGATGCTGACAGTGAGAAGAAACTGTACATTTGTACAAAATATAAGCACATACTGTCTAATGAAAATCTTAGAATAAATTTAATAATTTTTAATATTAAGACTGATTTATGCAGGGTTTAAAAAATAAATTTATATTAGGACGAATGTTGATAGTATTATTAGAAGAGGATTTCACGCTAAAGGCAAGTGTAAGGGAAAGTTAAAAAAATATTGTCATCGGATTTTTTGGACCACTAAAAACTCTTGTTCTTAATCACATCTTTTATTGGTTAAATCCTAATGTTTGCTACAAAGAATGTGCAAGGGCAATGCTTTATTCATTTTCGTTATCCAAGTTGTGGGAAATCCAAACAATGAACAAAAATCATACGTAATGACAAGTACATTGAACAATTGGAGGGGGAAAACTGTAAGTAGATCTTGAATTTTGTTAATACCAAAGCATGGCATTTGCAATATATATCTGCGTGGCTTCTAGCCTTTTAAGTTTCTAAGTGCTGAAAGCCTGTCTGATGGGTGATCGTAGCTGTGTGTTGGCAGTAAGAGGAGCCAAGGAGGCACACACCGTATTTTAGCTATGAGCATGGTAGCAAGCATCCTATGTTCTGTGTAGTGTGAAGTACAGCAGTATAATTTCAGTTAGCAGCTAATTCCAGATTTTAAAAATTCACACATGTCAAGAGAAGAGATNTCAGTTGTAATACTGGGTAGTAGGTAGAATTTAAGATATCCGGGTGAGAACAGTTGTAGCAGAGTGCACTGGAGAAAAGAATGCAGTAATACTATTGTTGAGAAGTTACTATCAAAGTGGTTATTCTGTAAGGGAGAAGTTCACCAACTGATGATGCAGTTAGAATGGAGATGCTTCCCAGCAAAGAGAGGTCTGGAACCTGTTCTTAATTTTGGGTTAAAGTCCTACACTATCCACGGTATTACACTATAACAGACTAAATGTTGGTCACAGTAATGAAAATAAGACAATAAGGATGCAAAATAGCAATAACTGTTTTTAAGCAATGCATGATTTTAAAAATTCATTTAAATAAAATATTCTAGTGAATAGAAACACTGCAAATGCTCAGTACTCAGTACAAATCACAGTAAAATACAAATACCAGTAAAATATTTAACATTTCATTATGAAATGGTAATATATACTGTAAAAATACACAAGCATGAGTTATTAATGCATTGATGGAAAGGCATGCAGCTGTAACTGACATTTCTATACAATAGCAACAAAGAAAGGTGACTAATTTCTTCCCATAAACTCAGGAAAAATCTTTTGAGGTAGGAAAAATAGTTAATGGAGCTATGGCAAGGTAAATTTAAAACCTGGTCCTTTTCACAGCATAAGTTTTTATTAAGTATTTTTTAATGCTGCTGCTAGTAAAAGTGAAGTAATTAGTAACTGGTATGGAGTGAGATTAGTAAAGCCATGCTGTTTTATTCTAACTTAAGGGTTTGAAATTCTCAACTAATTTATATTAATTTTCTCTTAAGCTGAATTGTTTCATTCATTTATTTATTTATTCTAGATTATTTCTTTCCTGTTTAGAAAGGGTTTGTTTGGGGATTTTTGTCTTTTGGGGATTTTTGTAGCAAATATTAAATACTAAGATTCATGCTTGTTATCCTTGTATCTATTTGTTTCACTATAAGCAATACCAAAAATAATGTGAAAATTCAGATATAAGTGAGGAGAGGCCAAATTTAAGCAGCATTCAATATAGTGTGAAAATCAGTCAGCATGTTGGTTACGACAAGGAATGTTTCCTCTAATTTCATCAGTGATTGTGCTCAGACTCACAAGTCAGCACCACTAATCAAAAAAAGCCCCATAATAAAACTTCATTTCTCTTTCTTAACAAGCACAGGATGAAGCAACAATCTGGCCAAATAAAACTAGGGAGGAGGAGGTTCAGGAGAATAAAAAGCACTAGCAGAGAGAAGAAGCTGGTATTTTGAACATGTGGTTAGATACGTTGTTTTCAAGATTGTAGCACTGCTGATACTTTTCCTCTTGTTCATTCAATTCTTCCTCTAGACATTTTCACAATGATACAGGATGTATATTATTCTATTTTTTATTTTCCTCCACTTGTAGAAACATAGCTAGGAGTATCTGAACATACAATATATTCTACTGAAATTTTGTGTCAGAATAGTGAGAGATTATACATAAAACATTCAGAAGAGTAACATGTTTTGTCCTTTGGTGAGCTAAGTTACAAAGCATCTTTTAGAAAAAGTGTAAGATGCACCAAACTAAGCGGTCTCAAATCTATCAGCTCAGTACTCAATGTTCGGCACCAGTGAATGAGAAAACTGCCTAAAAAGTTTGAAACCAACTGGTTTTGAATACAATGTTTCAAAAGTTTGACCATTTTCCTAAAATGTTTCTTTTCCTTTTCTTGAGAATTACATTTAGAAATTGAACCTGGTTTCTTCTAGCCACCTCCTCCCGTTTTGCAACATTCACAGTTGGTGTAGGAGGGAAAGATTTTAAGTCACTTCTGTGTAGTTAGGTGAAGGCTAAAAGGGTCCAAGAAAATCTTCCACTCATTTTCTGGTTGTTTTGAGTTAAATGGGTTAGAATTATGCCACAAGGGCTACTCAAAGAGCCAAGGTTAAATTGAATCACTTCACTGATGCTGGTACACTGTAGAAACTTCTTTTAATGCAAAGCTTGCCAGCTGACAACCAGCAGCAGTGAAGAGGTATAGTGCAGCTAAGGACTGGATAATGTCCCCTGCTGGGAAGGAAATGTCTTCTTTGGAAGGTGAGGTTTCTGAAGATACTGTCTGAACGAAGTATTTCTTACTTAAAAATTGAAAAAAATTCATCTCAGACATTCTGTCTAGTTTCTGAAAGGACACTTGATGATGAGCAGTGGAATTTAAAATAAAAAGAGGTTTCTTTTTCAACTGTAGTCTGTCTGCTGGTCCCAGCACAGTCATATTTTAGTGAGCCAATGCCACACATCTCCTGTGGTCAATTAAAGTGTAAAACTGAAGAGAAAGTATTGCAAGTATGAGAGAGCATTAAGAGGAATTTGAAGTGGACAAAGCTGTAGGAAAAAGTCCAGAGTTAAGTAAGGTGGATTTGTGTCTGACATGTGTGAACTGGAGGGGATGTACTCGGGGAGACCTAGTGAATGTCCTCAGGGAAGCTGCCTGAGTGATCACTGATTTAGTCTGATGTCCAAACAGAAAAAATAAAGAGAGAAGAGCACTATTTCAAGTAGAACTGAAACAGAATAATGGAGAGGTTTAAAGTTACCAGGGAAAGAGAGTGTGAATCAGTTTGCTAATGCAAACTTTTTTTTTTCCCCAAGTCAAAAATGAAAAGTCATCCTTCAATTTGATTGTTTGACTTTGGTTAGCATTTTACTTTCAGATTTTTTTCTTTTTTTTTCCCTGAGAATGGCATTTCAAACTGAAGTTTTGTATTTATTTTATTGTAACATATTCCAAAGCTAAGCATTTTAAAGAAACTGACAGCTGAGACTGAATAGAAAGAGAATAGAGGGAAGGTTCTTTTCATTAGTCTTCCATTATATAAATTTCTTCGTTGATAAAGATTTGTTGA
>VWZV01003836.1:772486-783836 GCA_013397155.1 Irena cyanogastra | reverse complement strand
TGGGCACTCAGACTGTGAGAGCTCTCAGACACGCTGCATTAGATGTAGCATAAATGGAAAACACTTTTCCTGCTTCCAGGGAACTTTACTATCTAAGCATTAAACAAAAGCAACAAGGCAGTGCAGCTAATGGCAGCACAGGAGCACGAGAAGTACTGGTCAGCACAATTGCAAATACTGTCCAAGCTTTTTGAACTTACCCTGGGAAAAAAAATCTCTAAGAACAATTTCTGTCAAATATGAGAGGAATCTTATGGGGGAAAAAGAAAAAAAAAGCAGAGAGATGCATTTCAAATTTTAGGAGTTGGCAACAGCTACTGGTATCATATGCCAGGTTGACATGGGTGTTGAGCTCTTTGACAGGAAGAAAGCGGTGACTGGCAGGATGAAAAAGGGCAATTGGAGGATTCTTAAAATGAAGATGAGTAGCTTAACTTTGATACTAGAGAAGAGGCTGCCAGAGGAAGAAAGTGCTATTGCCACAGTACCTGAAATGGCCAAAGTGGCAGCCTGTAAAAATACGGCCTTTGCAGCAATACTCAAGAAAGTCATGAGCCACATAGAAACTGAATAAATATGTGTTTTTATCTATTTTTTTTAATTTCCAGGATATAATTCTTCCTGACAGACACTACATGTTTATTGTTCTGAGATTATTTTGAGAACTATTTATTTTATAATGGAAAAATATAAATGCAGAGCTCTAGTGTTGCCAGCACATGAGCTATAGATTTCTTCTGTTGCTTCTTTATCATTTTCCATTTCTTTATGACTGATGTAAGAACAGAAAAGCTGTATTTTTATCATGTTCATATGCAAAGGGTTTCACTAATTTTCTACAAGTACTGAATATTTAAGAAAGGGGAACTATAGCTGCATGCTTTAGAAAGCTTCTAAGATTCCTGTCGTGAAATGAAGCTACTTAGAGCGATTTCCTTTTCCATTTTGCCTTGTTGCAGGTCCTGTTCACAGAGTTGTGGTACAGCTTTTCTCTGAGTTGGCAAATGTTGGAATTGGCATTAATGCTGAACTGAGGTTTAGGTTTTCTAAGATTCAACCCTTTTGTCTGAATTCAGGAACTTGCTGTGATATCATCAACACATCATAGGTGTTCCGTGGTCTGATGACAGTTTTGATTTTTAAAAGATCCTGCCATTTCGTCTTCTATTGAAAGCTTTGATGAATGCATCATTTGATGAATATTGTGGATGTGAGCTTCATCCAATATAATTCAGGAGAAGTAATGTAGAATCAGACATGCTCTGTGCAATTACACTGCCATGAAATCAGCAGCATAAATATTGCACTGCTATGATAGGAGCTGAAAGCTGAAAATAGGAAGCTAGAGAAAGCAAAAGTGTGTCTTCTGTTGTCATCCTCCATTCTACTTAATTCTTCTATATTTAAATTCTGGAAAAAAGGGAAATCATAAATACATAAACTTCTTTCAAAATAAAATACTTCTACATCCAGAAGTTGTAGGTTTCAACATCACCTCAACTAATATAGGTTGTTCTTTCAGACAACTGAAAGAAAACAGAAATAGAAGGTTGGAAGCATATGATAGGAGGGGCTGCAGAAGTCAAAATTTGTATCAGTCTCAAAACTGTAGCAACTGTTGGTGGTTCTCTAATGCTGAGGTGAAATACATAAAAGAGTACAGAGACCCACTCAAACTGTGATATTTGTGCATATGGAAGTCATGTTCTGAATCTGAGATGAACATCGTAGAATCTAGGTTTACATCACTTTAAGTGGCTGAAGTCAGTTCTGTTCTGAACTGCTGTTTGAGGTCAGAATTATATTGTAGAAAATTTTTGTGTGTGTGTAGTTGTCACTGAAGACATTTGAAGTTTCCATATTTAATTTCTAGTGTTTTAAGAACTCTATATATTCAATTCCATTTATTTCAGATTTTAAAACAAACAAGCAAAACAAAACAGTATTTTTAATGTGCTGTGAACTTCTCTCAAGCTATAAAAATAAACACAATTGGAAAAAAAAAATATTTGGAAATCCAGAATGAGGATAATTTGTACTTCCTGGTATAGGGTAAATTTTTAAAAATTGAGTTCTGGTCTGTGGCTAGCACAGCTTGGTCAGAGAGTGAGAAAACTAAGTTTTCCCAGGATCAGCTTGTGAGACTGAGCAGTCCTAGCCGAAATAATGATAGCTTTAGTCTAAACAACCTGCAGGTGCTGTTTCTTCTTACTTTCTATCTTCTTGTTCTAAGACGTTGGGCTGGCCAGCCAACCAGGTAGAATGTATTGATTAGTTGACCAATCTGATCCATCTGCATTGGAACAGTGTATAAAATAAGAAGAACTTGCAGTAAAAGTAGATTTTCTGCAAACCCAGCCTTTGGAGTCAGTGTCTTTTGTTACGATAATGGTAACACTGGTCTAGCAAAGTTGGTACAAGGGCATCAATACTAGCATCTGTGCCAAAGTTTTTGATTGCTGTCTGTATTTATCAGTGCTTTTCCGTGTCACTTCCTTGGTTTTCCTGAATGGAAATCTCTCGAGAGGGTTGGCTTTCTGCATTATATTTCTTGTAACTTTAAAAGGTAAGGCTGATAGGCTGTGATGCAGTTAACATGCCATATTAACTCTGGGTTATAGCTGCCATAATATCGCTGGTCTGGCAACAGAGGGAAGGATTGAAACAAGATCTCTACCTAGTAAACTCGGAGTTACCATACTCTTCCACCTTCCCACAGGGTACCTGGACAGGGGTGTGGTTCTAGAGCTGACCTACCCTTCATCTGTTCCCACAGATTTTTTCCTCCACAAAATTGTAGGAAAGAAGGAGCCATGAAGCCTGGAGGAAGGGCAGCTTACATCTTGCTTTCTGACTAGCACTCCTTCTTTTCCTAAGTTCCTCCATCATCAGACTGCCCTGCTTTTCACAAATGGAAAACCCCATAGTTGCTAACTGCCTGTGGGGCACTGCAGGTGATTATACCAACATATGTAGCATAATACCATATCAATAGAGGAAGTCAGTATTTTCAGCCCATTCTCTTTTCTTGCCCACAAGAACCTTGGTTTGAATGCCTAGGGGTACAAGCCATTTCAACCACAACAAATAATTAAAAAAAATATTTTAATAAGAAGTTAGATTCCATTGCCATGGAAACACATAATAAAACCTACAAACAATGTTCAAATAGGAAATAATGCTGATGAACACAGATCCAAACCCAAGTGTACTGACATACATTAATCCTTAATAATAACAATAATACACCATTTATATTGCCATAAGTGAGATGTTCTGAGAATATTTGAGAAGTGGTTATGTAAAAAAAGAAAACCACAGTTATTATCTCTGATTAGCTCATACAGTTGGAAAAAGGACACAAGCTTTCAGATACACAGTTCCTGCATCAGAATCCTCCATAAGTTATGATAGGAAAGTGTTTCCATTAAAAAGATAACACTTGGCAGGAAAAGTGAATATATATGTTTATATTTTTTTAATTTTATAAAGAAGAACTGAAACATCCAAAGGTTTTGTGAAATCAAGGGGGAAAAAGGTTCTGTCTTGAAGCTGAAAAGACAGAGAAAGTTGTGAACTTAACTGGTATTTTTTTATAGTATAAAGTTCCATAGGGTCTGTGTGTACACGGAGAGGTTGTAGCCCCATGGTAAATGTGTGATGTGCTTGTGTAAGGCTCAATAATCCAGCTCTTCTGAGGCAACTCCTGTGCTTCCAAACCTCTGAGCCACTTCAAAGAACTCCTGTTTTAAAAAGTATCAAAGACATGCTGAGGAAAAAAAAATTATCCTCGGAATAGAGGATGGTACCTGTCCAGTGGTCCCAAAGAAAAGTAACTGTCATTGTATGGAGCAGGCGATATTTAGGCCACAACAAGTACTCAGTTTAGTATTTGCAGTCCCATGACATTCCAAGGCCTTTGTACTATTAGAAAAAGAAAGGGAGAATTCCCTCTGCCAGATACAAATCTGTGCTTATTTCTGGTGCTTAACATAAACACTGCTATTCAAGAAACAAGAAAACCTCTTCCCAGCAACCTAGAAAACACAAGATTGCAACACAAAAGTATTGTTAATCTTTCAAAGAAGTATTAGAAAACAAAAACAAAATTTAAAAAGAACATTTTTTTTTTTTATTGTGGAAGAGATATGCATGAGCCTTTTGCAAGCAGATGAATAGGAAGAATAATTTAACAAGCAGAGTACATGTAATAGTCCAAATACAATAGATGTTGTAACAGCACTCACTTGGAGCGATCTGCCCCACCTCCGTCATGACTTTAATGTTTTGTGTATATCAATAAAACCAATGAGCCATAGTATTGTGTGCTTTCTTTTCTGGAAGACAAGGCACCAGCATGAGTTTTTAATATATGTACATGTTTTTTATAAACAACACATACATTAGTGAAGATATTTCAGGATCTTGTGGTGCAGCCTTTCTGAGCTAGGGCAAAATTATTAGACTTAGAATTTTCATTTGTAGAAAAGTCCTGTAAACACCTTCAGCTACTATTTATTTGTAGGCTGCTACAATTATGCCATATATGATTTGATTATTAGGGTTAGCAGGACCATGGCTAATGGAATCAGTATCATGGCTACAGCAAGCTTTGTGAATTCTCCTTGCCAGTTTTCTGCATAACTACACTTGTGTCACTCACATGGCACAGGGGTACTCTAACAATTAGTTGTAAACCAGAGGGAAACTTTTAATGGACCTCTTCTTGAGATCTCATGTTAAAAAAAGAAAAGTTCCCATGAGTGAAGTATAAGTTAGCTTTTCCAGAGGGAAAAAAGGAATGAATTACATTTCTCTTCTTGTCCTTTAAATGAATAGCATAGTTTGGGTGAAATTATCAGGCAATTGCATGCCTTTTATGCAGATAATGCTATTTGATGAAAGCGGTGTTTTGATCTGCTGAGGATAATACAGATCCAGGGTTGGATTCATTGGTAAGAGTAAAGCTGTCTTCTGTGATAACTTCATCTCAGCATGAGGTCAGACGGGGAAAACTGGGATGGGGGATTAAAAAATGACACAGTCGGAGCAGTATTCAGTTCCCTGCTGTGCTCCTGGCTGCACACTATAGCTTATGTTTCTGATCTGTTATGGTATTGTCTGCTTTTCTCTCCCAGAGCAGAAAGAGATTGCTTAAAACTTTTCTTTTTTCAGCTAGAGGGATTAGTTCAGTGCAGCTTTTTTAATTAAAGAAACTGTATCTTTTTCAATGTAATTTAAGGCTGTACAAGAAGGCCATCAGCATTCATAACTTAGTACTGTTACCTGTAACAAAGCCTAGCCTTCATTTTACATTCAGAAGAAATCACTATTAAGATTTTTGAGGGTTAAAATATGATGATTGGCCCTACGAGTGAAAGAATCACAATTAGCCATTGTCTCCTAAGAGTTTTCTGTGAAGGAACTTCAGTTTTTCTCTTAGTTTATCTAGACTTTGCTAATTAAATCTCTGTGACATCAGAATAGTGGTTAAAAAATATTCTGATGTGTGGAGATAGATCTGAGATGTATTTTTTTTCCCAAAAATGAATGCAAAAATACTCCCAAATATTAAAATAGCATCTACAGAAAATGACTTTGTAACATCAGCTACATCTGTATCAGAGCAATATTTCCACTCAACAGATTTTCTAAATATGTAATTAGTACCTTTATTAATAAGTAATAATATGAAAATAACTGACACAAGTTCATGACACCTAGAATGGTCGATTTGTATGTATGGCTGTAGATGTGTGTTTATGCATAAGTGTGTGTATGTATGTCTGTGTTCATATAGATGCATAGAGATTTATATATTGATAAATATACACACAGTTACATATATTTTTCAGCTCAGAGAGTTGAATTTGCAGCACAATTTAAACAAGGTTAATAGCTAAAACCTTCAAATGTTTCAAATAAGGCCCATATGGTGATCACTTTACAAACCATACAGGGACTGTGCTTAGGTTGCAACATACACATTTCCAACTAAACTCCATGCCAGATCAATTAGAAACAGTTCTCCTGAGCAGACAGGAACAAACACAGATTGTTACCACTCCACTGCCTGAACTCTTGTCTTCCAGGAATGAAAGCAGTCATCTTGAATACAACATATTTTACTACTAACAGCCTAAGATTTTTTTTTTTAACTAATAGTATTTTAATAAAATCTCTGTTTTGGCACATCAGAGCAATTAACATCCAAATTATCACAATAAAATAGCAGATTGCTATTAGAGCTTTTGGTTAGAGAGGTATTTTTCCCAGACTGCATTTGTTAGTGATGTCTTCTGCTAGAAGAAGTACATGGCATGGGAGAAAAAGAAAAGGAAAAAACCAGACAACAGAAAAGCACTTTCAGTTCCTTTTCTCCTCATGCAATGTGCTTTTCTTTAAATCATCTTTTCTGTACATTTCCTAAATCTGCACAAATTTCTGGTGGAATTTCTTGTTATTTTTTTAAAATACATCTTTTAGCTAGAAAACTAGAAAGGAAAACAAAAATGTTAATTATGACTATGAAGCTTAAGTAAAACAAGGCCTCTTTCTTCTTGTAAATATCATAAATTCTGAACATGACTTAATTACGTAAACTTCTGTATGTACAGATTAGGTCTGTATATTGACTTCTGAATCGCTATAAATATTCTGCATTCCTCCTGTTAAAGGAAAATATGGATAGTTACCCCCAGCTATAGTTGCTGGGAAAGTGTTATACCAGCAAACACAAATCTTCCATTTTTCATGGCCTTGTGTACTAACTCACACAATGATGGCAATAACGGTGCTTTGTGATGGCTCCTACTTATGAACAGAAGGTGATTAAAATGATTATGTGCTTTGGTTTAGGGCCATAAGTTTCGCTCAGGCAGTAGTTAGTTCCTAATGCAGTGTTAACACTATATGAAAGGCATTTTTGTATTCCAAATCGTATGCAAACTCCTTCAGGTTCTTTCCTGTGGACCCAATGAAGAGGGTCAGCAGTTTTGTGCCGCTGAAGTGCATCATTTTCACCAGAGGTCAGCTTCCCATATAGCTTTGTTTTATGCAGTGGAACACAAACTAATGTAGTGGAAAAGCATGACCCCCATTTAAAGGTTGATTCGTATGATAATCAGTACATTTAGTGGCTTCAAAATGAACCTGTGTAAGGCCCTATCTTGCTTTAATTAAGGTAATTAAGACATATTTCCCTCTGCAGACAGCTATTTAATTTTATGGCATTGTCAGTGATCAGATTAGAATATTTGTTTTACAATTTTACCGCAATTCGATACTCGGGGAAAAAAGTGCCTCTCGATCTGCTGCTGGCGATGAGACGGGCGAGAAAGCGCAGCCCTTCCCGCGGAGAGAGCGAGCCCCGCGCAGCTCCGCGTGTCCGCAGCCGCTCCCGTCCGTCACTCTGCGCCCCCGCGCACTGGGGCTTCCCCCTGACGCCGAGGCGGCACGGGCGGCCCCTTCTTCCTAAAGTTTCCCCGTTCCCACAGAGGAGCGGTGCGGTTCTCTCCGGGGCTTAGGGCAGAGCGTGGTCACGGCCGGTTCGTCACCTTCTGACCTGGCACCGCCGCGGTCAGCGCTCGGCTCGGCGCGGCGCGGGGGCTACGCGGGCTCAGCCATCCCGCCCGGGCAGCCGGGGAGGGAAGCGAGGCGGCTCCGCCGACAGCTCGAAAGCGGCCACTCGAGCGGTTGCGAACTCGGTCCCTTCGCGGGGCTTGCACAGGAACAGGAGCCGTGGACTTGGCCGCGCGAACTCATGAGTTGTTGCCATGTGATGACCAGCAAGACTGAGTCGAAAGCAGGACTTTTTTTTTTTTTTTTTTTTTTTTTTTTTTTTTTTTTTTTTTTTTTTTTTTTAATTAGAGTTGTGATTATGAAGTGTCCTGACACAGGGTAGTGCTGTTAGTTGTTTCCGTTACATAGAGGCAATCCCTACCTAGCTGCATGAAAGCGCATCTTGGCTCTTACCCCGAGGGAAAATGAACAATTGTTAGGAACAGTTTCTTCTGTAGGAGCTGTAGGTCCAGGACTGTTGACTATGCAAAGATCTTGAGATCTGTTTTTTTCAGACGTGCGAATATCCTAAAGAGCGTGGAGTCCTGGAGAAAGTGCCGATAAGCCTGGCAAAGCCCGAGTTACTGTTCAAATACGGAAGGACACGTTAAGAACAGTTTAGGAAGTTTGCAAGGAACGTGACAATGTCTTCAATGTGTGTCGTCTTTTGGAGTTACTGGTAGATTAGTGCAGGAGCCGGCATGTCTCGCATCAGAGGACGTCTTGTTCTTTCCTCTCAGTAGCACCTACCGTCCGAAAAGATTTACTGATAGTCCCATCTGAAAAAATAAAAATCTCTAAGTCGATGAGAAATGCATACCCTTTTGTTCTTTCAGAACTGAAACAGTGAGCTTACTGGAAATCCAAAAAATCCAAATGAGTAAGGAATGGCTGCCGTGTGATTTTAGAGAGATTAGTCACATTTGATAGTTGACATTAGGAACACAATTTCCTACAAAGCTGTAACTCAGATGTGCCTGCACACTTTTCAAATTAACTTAAACTCTGAAGGCTGAAATTTAATTAAATTTTGGTAAGCCTTGTAATGCAACTTCAGTGATGTCCAAGTTAAGAGTGCCAAAATAATTTGCTCTGAACGTCAAATGTGTATCAATAAATAGTTGACTTTTGTTGTCTACCCAGTGGGCTTTGCATGAGGAAGGCATAATGTTATCTTTCCATTTATAATAAAGCAGAATCTTAACTCAGTGTATTTGAGGGCAGTAAAATGTTCAAAATAGAACTATTATGAATGGATTTAGCAAAGGTATTGCAAATGGATGAAGTAGTAGTGCAAAATATAGTGCTTTAAATTTGCATTTGCAAAACATAACTTTAAATATTGTTAGTACTGTAAAACAAGAGAAAAAAAATCGTAAGTAAAATTGTAAGTAAAACCCTGAGTCTACAAGATTTGCTTGTAGTTTAGCAGAAGTGCTATTTTGTATAATATGCAACAGCAATTACAGCTTTTAGCGTAAGTTCAGGGTTGATTGTCCTTTTGTGCCTAGCTATAGGCGTTTTGTAACAATGAGTTTTGTGCAATTCACAGTTTCACACTTCGACTGCTTTCCTGTAAGGACTAAACTCTTTGTAGGATATTTTATTTGAAAGACAAGGTCATAATGATTCCAGTTCTACCTGTATTGTCTGTGCACTTACCTGCACAGAACTCTCTCTAGAGAGGTCTCTGTGGCTCCTCCTTTTTGAAATGAAATGCCGCCACTTCAGAGCCACCCACAAAGTCAGAGGAGAGTATTCATTTAAATCCATTGGTTTATTTATTGTATCTTTAAAATACTTTTGTAAACCTGTATTTAAAAATAGTTACTTTTATTACAACTTTTCTGGGGATGAAGACACGTCACTGCTATTATAAAACACTTTTTTTTCTTCCTTTCTGTATGCTCAGTATTCTAAATTACACATTGGCTGTTGACTTAAAAAGGCTTGAAACATTTGTGGATTTCTGTTGCACTTGCTGTATAACGGTGCTGCGTGATGCTGGCTCTGTGTGTGTGGTACCTGCTGTAATTCCCACATGCTGACCTCAGCACTGTCGAATCAGTTTATATACCCAGGCACCTTGTCTCTGGGGTCGAGCCCAGCAAAGTACAAATGCTGAGAAAAACACAGAAGTAAAACACGGGCATGTGAAGGAAAACTGCTGGACTGATCATTGACAGCTCCCTCGCAATGCCCGTTGGTTACATCTGCAGTAATGTTTCCGTGATTAGGAGGTATTTCCAGTTTTTTCAGGACAGAGGAATATAGGGATTTTCCTTGGGAGCGTTTAAGATAACAAAGTCGTGCATCTTTCATTACAGAGTCAGAGATGTGGTGGATAAAGTTAGGAAAATCAAAGTACTGCAGCGGGTAGCCAGCTAAACGTTCAAGGCTGCTCATCTGTCTAACTTCTCCGGGTATTTCGCATCTCGTGTGCGAAACGCCTTTGAGTTTAAAAGGGAGGGATAAAGGCGTAAAACGAGAGCGATCCTAGATAGGTAGGTAACATCTCAGTGTGCGAAAAGTTACAGCTACTACTTTGAGCCGAGAGGTTGCTGAGGAGTCAGGGGAAAAAAATAAGCAGAAGCGCCTTTGTACACCACGGAGCAATGGCTTTAAAAGCAGATGTTTAAGCTGTAATCAGGTCACTCGGCGCCCGGCTCCCGCCCAACTCCGAAAATTGCCGGGGTGCGGCGGAAAGGCCGGGCGGGGGGGCTGCGGGTACCCATGTGAGGGGCGGGCCGCCGAACCGGGGAGCCCCGCCAGCACCCTCCGGCCTTGCCGGGCGGCCGCGCCGCGCCCGTGCTGCCGGCAGCGCCAAAGAGCCTCTGCGGGCGGGCTGCCCGCGGCGCCGGCTCTGCTTGGCCAGGCGCGGTGCGGTGGATTATTTCCCCAAATTTTTCCCCTCCCCTGATAAAAATAAATAGGTCCCCGCGGAAAACAAAATGCAGCAGAGGGATGCTTCGTGCCCTGCCGGGTGGAGGGAACGCGCAGCGGAGCCGTGTAAGTTCATTAGTATTTGCAATCAGGAGCACGCAGACACCCTCATCAGGGCAGACAGCGGCCAAGAGCCATTCATCAGCCTGAAGTGCCGCTCGCGGATGACCCCTAAATCACCGCCGGCGTCGTGGATGCGCTGATTAGGCTCAGCGTGGGAGCCGCGCCACGGCACTCCACGCGAGCGGCGGGGAAGGGGGGGGCAGCAGGCCGAGGGTCCACAGCCCGCTGGGTCGTGTCCCGGCCCGGGGCGGTGCGGAGAAGCACCGGGGCCCTCGGCTGGGTCCCCCGCGTTACGGCGAAAGTAGGTGCTGGCGGCGGCTCCTCCCCGTGCTCCTCCCCCCCCAGCACGTCGCTGTGCGCGCACCTTCGCCCTCCCCTCCCGCAAGAAGAGGAGCCAAACTCCCTGCCCGCCCGGCGGGGGAGGAGGCGGGGAGAGTAAGCTCCGCGGGGCGCGTAAGCTCCTGCGGTGCGGGGCGCGGGCAGCAACTCGTGGCCCTCCCCCCGCCCGGCCCCCGGCCCTCCCCTCGCTCCCGCCCGCCCTCCGCTCCCGCCCGCCCTCCGCTCCCGCCCGCCCGGCCTGACAAAGTGCCGGCGTGCGCCGCTCTCCCCCGCGCTGCTGCCGGGGCGCGGAGGCGGCGAGGCTCGCGGCGTGCCCGCGGTAAGTGGCGCGCTGCGCTCCGCGGCTGTCCGGCCGGTAGCGGGGAGCTGGGGCCGCTGCCCTCCCCCTGGACGAGAGCGGGCGAGCGGGCTGGGGGCCGGGGCGCGGGGCCGGCGGGGGGTTCTG
>VWZV01003836.1:451322-772390 GCA_013397155.1 Irena cyanogastra | reverse complement strand
CGCGGGGCGCCCCGGGACGCGCGGCTGCGGTCGGAGTGCGGCCCCAGGTAGGGCTACGCGGGCGCGGGGGAGCTGGAGGAAGGGGCCGGGGACGCAACTTAATGTGGAAACTGCGCGGTGCTGGGCGGAAAACTGAGTTGGGGGGGTGGGGGTGGGAAGGGTGTGGGTCTGGCAGTAGCGTTGCGCGGCCTCGGAGCGGGGTCTGGGGCTGCTGGTGAGCGCGCTCCCGGGGGGGGAGGGAGGCTGAGCGCGCTCCCGGCGGTGCGGGGCGGCCGTGGGACCGGGCATCACAGTAGTTTCGGTGCTTTTCCGAGTCGGCATCCTCACTTTCGGAAGATAAACGGGACTATCCGCACTCCTGACGGTGAGCGTAGTGGCGCGGGCGGAGGAGCGAAAGCTCGTCCGAGCAAGTTTATGGTGTGTTTGGAACTTGGTGTTTGTCACCTCGGGTGTGCGGGCGCGGGACGTTCCCGCCGGGTCCGGCGTCCTCGGGCAGCGCGTTTGTCAAGCGGCGGCGGGCGGTGACAGGCTGCCGGGTGGTCTGTGCTCCAGAGCTGCTACCGGGGCTCTACCTGCCGTCCTGCTAAAGGAGGGGGTTTCTGAGGCTCGCATCTGCTATGGTCTGTCGGTAAACTCTGGTGAAAATCGTGTTACTGTGCAGCGAAAACACGTGGTGACCAAAGAAATTGTGTGTCACTGTGGTTTGGGGAGAAAAAGATGTGGTCTCCCCCGCGAAATTCCAAATACTTCTGGTGTCTGGTGGGGTTTTTCTTTACGTGTATGTAGGAATCAGATCCACTGTTCTGTGAACTTAAAAGTTTTATGTTATAAAGTTGCTTTTAAGCAAAGTAACATAATAAGAGAACATACCCAAACTCCCATCTCGATGGGATCGCAGACTGTTGTAAGTTTTTTAATAGGAGCAATTTCCATGAAGTATCATGTAGATGTAGCTTCCTTTAAATATTTGGATTTAAAATATTTTTAAAGGAACTCTTTGGCAGTTTTATTTTTCTACTTTCTAAATATCATGTGTCTCTTAAGCTAAGCCTTAGTTCAATGCTTGTTTGGTTTTATTTGACTGTTACCCCTGCATTTTATATATACTTCCTCAGGCAAAGTATTTTGCTTCATACCACTGAAGAGTTCTAGTGATATTCTGTGGATGTGTGGATCCTAAAATTCTGTCTAGTAAAGAGTAAATTGAAGTATAAGTGTTGTTCATTTGTGGTCTTACAGAAAAGTTAATTGTAAAACACTTGAAGGCACTCTGAAAAATACCACTGCTCTTCTCTTCTAAAATAATCCAAGAGGTATTCAGAATTATTATTGCATTCACATCTAGAAGAGTAGTTTTTTATTGTATGCAGGGAAAAAAATTCATAAATTGTACTTTTATGTAATATAAGAATAGTTTGGAAGAAGGGCCCGTATGTAAGTGTGAATATACATGACAATTAAATCACTTTAATTTTGGAAAATATAACAGATTGAGAAAAAATATTACCTTACGATTCTGAAGCTTTGCTATTACAAACTTGCTGGGTTATTTTTAATGGTCTAGTAAATTAGGGGAGGGAAAAAAGCCAACAGTACAGAAATATTGGATGCATACATCTGATTTAAAATGGAAAGGGGTTCAGTGGAGTGAAAACTGAGATAAAAGATGCTGTTTGGTATAAGAAATACTTGACCCTACTGAGATTCTTTTGTTTGATATGTTTTGAGGAAAAACAATCCAAAATAACACTCATAATCCAGTTAGCAGGTTAAGACTGGTATTTCAGTCAAATCTCTTAGAGCTGGGAGTAATTATTCTCTGTTCAAATGGAAAAAGAGAAGAAAAGAATATATTAATGGAGACCAGATTTAAAGTTACAAATGAGCACACAATGGCTGCTCTAATAAACATCTGTTTTATAGAAGCCCCATAAAATATTAGAAAATGAAATAATAACTTGAAGTATTTTTTGTCATCTCGTAGCCCCAAGAATTAATAGATTATAGGCTTGGCTCAGTAAGATACTCAGAACCTTTACCTTCAGTTAAAATCAGTGAGCATTGTGCAGACTGATGCCCCTGTAGATTAATGCAAAAACTCCCACGAACTTGCATCGGTTTTGGATTAGGCCCAATAAAAGCTG
This sequence comes from Irena cyanogastra, assembly GCA_013397155.1. Lineage (NCBI taxonomy): Eukaryota > Metazoa > Chordata > Aves > Passeriformes > Irenidae > Irena > Irena cyanogastra. The sequence continues at coordinate 770,246 of VWZV01003836.1, read as the reverse complement.
AGAGTGCCCAGCAACTTGGAGGATCAGGTGCTGATTGTGAAGGGGCATTGTGCTTATAGACATAAAAGAGCAGAGATGCTAAGGCTTCAGGTCAGAACTGCTCTTGTATTTATAGTGATACTGCACTTACTGTACTTAATGCTCTGTTTCTATTATAGAAACTTATCTCTCAGTGTACAAGAGAAACTATAAAATTCTTAGAGAGCAAAATTATTATAGAGAAATCTTAAAATTTTTTTTTCAAAATATTATGCAAGTAAGTTGCGCTTGTGTAAGATTTAGAGGCTGATTTGAACTATAGTGGTATTACATATTAGAGATTGATAACAAGATTAATATACCTATATAATATTTTCTTTTAATAATAACTTTACTGTAGAATCTGTTCTATTAAATGGATGCATCTAAACTTGTTAGGTTTACTGTTTTAGTAAATGTAGTGATAATGTGACTCCATCACCTGCAGGTTTTTGCAGTATCAAGTGGAAAAATATTACCAGGAGTAATTTTAGAGTGTTTATTAGAAAATCCTTGGTTTGATTAAATATAAATTTTTTACCCCAGGCTAACTAGTTAAATAACTAAGTCCTTTCAGGATACCTGCATGCAATTCTTTTTAGACTGAAGAGGGTCTTAAAATAAATGCTTTATCTTTCTAACCAAGCAGTATTATTTGCAGTAGTATTATTAGCTTGTAGAAAACATTTCAAGGACCCAGAGTTAGGGTTGGGGTTCACCCTGACAGCTGAGCAATTAAAAGAAAGCCCTAAACATTTGATTCTTTTGGAGGTAACAGAGGCTTTAAAGAAGTTACCATTGTAAAAATGTGCCACTTTAACAGCCTTTCCTTAGTTCTAAAACTGATTAATTGCTGTGTCTTATAAAACCTGATTTATTTCATACTTTTTTCATACCAAGCATTACCATTATGAAGCTCTCCTTATAAGTGAGATTAATGTTTCTGAGCAAAGAAGTGGTTTGGAGGGCTGCATTCATTTTGAGTGCTTTTCTAATCAATTTTAGATACAGCATTTCACAATGTATCAGTCTGCATTCGAACATGCCTTATTATGTGGAATTAACTTGTTAGTGATTGATAGGAAGCCTGCTCCATCTCCAGAGGTGATTTGTTAGAAAACAAATGTTGCAGGTTCCAGGAGTTTGAGTACAGGGTCAGGCGACTCAGGTGCCCATTCTGTGGCCTGACTGAAGCTCAGCAGAGAAGTTAGAAAAAAATGCTGTGCTTTTTTTTTTTTTAAAGCTAAAAAACCCAACAAACCCCAAAAATCCTAAAACCAAAATGCTACACTTTTATTAAATGGTGTTCCTTACTCTGGTATTGGGCTCAGACAGTCTGAAGTGATAGGTATGAGGCACAGACAGTGTCTTTGTGCATCACTACGTGCTGTTACAATGCATGTCTCCTGGATTATTTGGAGGAATAGCTTTAGCATTTGAAATCAAAACTTGGAAGTCTAGTTTCGAATGACAAGGTGCACACCTACTGGATATTGCTTGCATAGTTATTGAAATACATGCCAATGTTATTTTTTCTCTTGTAAAAGTAGCAAGGATTGTACTTGTTTCAATAGCTAGTGAAATGTTTGCACATTCTGTCTGTGCACCTTTTGGTCTCAGCTTCACCGCTGTTTAATTCTTAACCAATAGGCTATGGTCGCACGCTACTGCTGAGTGTGATGCATAAACATTTAAAGTCCAGGGGAAAAAAATGCTTTCTCAATAGTGAGAGAAAAATAAGTTTAAAAAGGCCAAGTTTAAAAAAACATATATGAGAAACCTCTGAAAATGGTAAACAATTCGAAGATATAGATGTATGTATCTGTTAGGAGGATAGTAATTTAAATCTAAATTTTAGTTATTTATAAGGTTTTTGCAAGATATACTAATTGCATTCAGTACATTTTTAAAGTTTGCATATTGGACTAATTACATCAGTCTTTTATTTCAAGTGTGCATATAAACAGTAACAAAGATTGCAACTGAAGCATTGCATAAAAGTATTTCTGGTCTTAAGCAGATCAGAAGTAATAGAATTACAAAATGTTTGTGAATACCAGGCTCTAAGTGCTCCTCACCTTTTAGTTCAATCTGGCTTTATGGAATAAATATTATTTGTACAGGTTCATTTTAATATTGCAACTGAAATAGCTGCTACTGAACAGATATGAAGGGAATAATATCTTAAACATATAATAAAATGGAGAGTACAACATGAACTGTATGTCTGATAGCCTTCTTAGATGCAAGTCTGTCTGTGTGTTCCATACTTTCAGCTTATGGGCAATTTACTCTTGTTTTAAAATACAATTTATGCAAAGCTGATGCTTGGATGACACAAGGTTGAAAAGTAGTTTAAGTCTGAAACTGTTTTGTGCTGATATATTCTGTGAGTCTTGCAAAGATGTGGGTGTGCTTTTATAATTTAGACTGAAATTCAGCATATAAGTTCAAGCCTAGGTGACCTAATTATTTGAAATTTTGCAACTTGAATCTGTAACAGATTGAGGTTGTTGATACTTGGTGTGTATGTTTGTGTCTACAAAAAAAGTTAATTGCAAACATTAGTGCCTAGATGTATGGAAAGCAAAATAGTAAACTAGAAACTGCAAAGTGCTGTACTAAATTCAGCACTGGTTAACGTCCTCTGCAAATCTACTGAAATCAGCAAATTACCTGGATCGTCATGTACTAGTGAACTGGGAGGCTGTAGTAGAACTTTGTGTTAAAATCTCTTAATAACTGAAATGTGTGTTAAAAGTTATAGTAACTTTGGTTCACTTTTACATTAGGAGTTCATGAATGCAAATTCAATCTTCGTGTATAAAAGAAAACAACTTTTCAACTTGAGAAAAGATGTTTTAAATTATTTTTGGTTCCTTTCCTGGCTTTTATATTTTTATCACACTCCTAGTAAATCCTTAAAATGAAAATCTTAACATGAACTAGCGATGGATTATAATTATGTGATAATAGAGTCAATGCCTCTTATTTATTCTCCCCCAAGCATACCTCATTCCATCTCCAGAAAAATGCTGGAATGATTGCAGAAATTTTTACTGCAAAACAGGTTTGCCAACTTGGTTTACTCTTTCAAGTAATTTATTTTGAAAGAAAGGAAAATATATTTTATAATGATGGTCTAAAATCTGTATTCTATAAACCTTTAAATTTCATGAGTTAAGATCTACGTGTGTCTTGCATCTGAATTACAGAAGTGTAAAATTGCAGCTTGCAAAAATCTTAAGATATTATGACTTCAATTTTTCCTGTAACAGCATAGAAAAACATTCAGAAAAGAAGTAGTTGTTATTGTAAAAGCTGCCTTGGTGTGGCACTTAGAATGTGTTGTGTTGAAATCACTTGTGCTGGTGGTGTTATTTTTCAACATTGTATTGAATTTCTAATAGTATTCTTGACAGTGGTTAAGCCATTGTACAAAGGAACTAATGTGTCTTATTTCCTTATTTGAGTCTTGACAATTTTTAGTGTCTGAAGAAAACTGTCAAGGGTAAAATTGGTAAAATACAGATTTAAAACATTTTTCTTGGCATGAGTTGAATAGAAAGTTGCGTGTGAGAATTTTTAGAGGAGGGGGAAAGAAATTAATCACCTCCATGATTTATTATAATACAGCAATAGATTCCTAAATCATAGCAGTCCTTGATACACTTTGACTGGATCATGGAGGGGGGTGACTATGTAGTGGTTGAAGAAATCATCGTTGCTAATAAGTGTTACTTTAGATTAGCAAATGAAAGACTGCATAGTCCTTCAAAGGCCTCATCCATTCTCATTATAATCCTTTGAACATTTGTCTGACCTTTCTAAAGAAATTCTACAGAAACTTTATGCTTAGATTCCACATAAATAAACTGACCAGCACTTGTCTCAAGAAGTTTGTAATCTAATGACAGGAGCAATAATACATATTTTTAACAAAAATATATCAAATGTTACTTGCCACAGCAAATTGTTAATTTATTTTGAAACATCACAATGTAGTGCTTGAGACTAATGAGGGTAAAGCAGCTTTTTAAAAGCAAATAATATCACAGTTCTCTAACAAAAATCTAAAACCAAATCGTATTGCTAATACTTTTCTTCTCAGCTTTGTTATGGTTTATACCTATAGAAAGCTGGGGTAGGTGGAGTAGTTTTGCTCTCAAGGCTGGGCGTGGGGAGGTTTGTGCAGCGGGACATGCCCAGCTAAGGCAAACCAGCATAGCTCTATCACCTCAGGGAAGGCATTGCCATTTGCCTTCTGGGTCACGACATGTAGGGCTATACTCACGAAACACTTTCAATTTAGATTTTGCTTTTACTTTTTTTTTTTTTATTTTTTATAAGCAGTTTACTTCTCTCCTTTTATAAAATACGTGGTTTATTTGAATAGGTTTTGGTGCCTCTCAAAAGCATCATGGCACAGATGGGTTTTTTCCATTAAAAGAAAAAGCCTCTTATTCTGTTAGTAAATTTGTAAAGTAGAAAATAATTCGTTTTATTAAATCAGCTTTTTTAAGAAAGACATTCTTTATTCATATTACTGAATGTATTCAAGTATTTGATATCTCCCTACTCCTTTTAAGAGAGATTCTTGATTTCAATGTCAAAAGGTTGAGTGGCAGCATCCAAACCTCTGCAACTGGAACTGAGGAAAGATACTATATTCCAACAAATCAGCGGTTGAAATCTTGGCTACAAGTTGGGAGTGCTTGTATATTGCTTTAGCAACAAAGGCAGAGTCACTGGAAGTCTTAACATTGAGGCAGCACTTACTAAATTACCATGTGTTCACCATTGTTCCCATGCTGGAAGGCAGAAATGTTGTATTTTTAAAGAAATTAAAGAACTGGAGAAATGCTGGACCTCTGATTGAGCTTAGTCCAGACAAATAAACAGGTGATTGAGAGCACTGAGGAGTTCTAGGTTACATTTGATATATCAGACTGATAAATGTGAAATCCTCAAATTTGATTTCCCTTCATCCATAACTAGCTAGAAAATTAAAAATTTAGGCAGAAAAGGGTCCTTTGGTATTGTATAGATGGTAGAAAGTATTCTTTTTCATATCTTGCTTTGCTGGTAATATGCATACATGCACACATGTTTTGGGTTTTCTAATCTTCAATATTATTACTTTGGGTGCAGTGTAAATTGATGGCAGACGAATGAAAAGCTTTCCTGGCAGATTTTTAAAAATATAGATGTGTATCTGCACATGCATGTTCTTTGACCATTCAATACAGACTTAGTAAACGTACAGTACAAAATTACAGGAGGATTTGTTCTTTCCCCCTCATTTGTCTGTCAACTACTGAAATTTGGGATTTCAGCACAGGCCAGTGTGTTGGGAGGTGTCAAAAAAAACTTAGGGTCTGAAGTCCACAGTGATATCTCAGTGAGTGCTGGGAGCAAAAATGCTCATCACCTATCAGGAAGTTTTTCAGTCATTTGTGTATTGACAGAGTATGAAAAAATACCCACGGTATGGTAACTCAGAAATACAGCTGTGAATGACTCTGCTCTACAGGAAACCTAGAAGTAATAAGTGATCAGAAAAGCTGATCACTGGTTTTATTTTCTTTCTTGAATGAAGAGTATCTTAGCATGGAAATGAAATATCAACTCTTACTTAGCATGAAATAGTTATAATTACATTTAGAAATGTTTTAAGTGGCTTAAAAATGCATAGCTGCTTTTATTATTCTTTCGATAATTTTGTGTTAATTGTGGGTGAATACAGGTTAATGATATAAAATGTTAGCACTTTTAATATGTTTAAGAACAGTGCAGACATTAAATTCAGTAAGCTGAATATGTGGGTCTCATAAATAAATGCTGAATTATAATACAAAGCACACCATGAACAAATTAATTAGTATGTTTAATCTAGTGAATTCCAGCTAGGCTGCATGTAATTTGGACACGTATTTAATTTCTAAATTTAATATTAGCTGCATAAGTCAACTCTTACTTAATCAGTGCAGATCAGTAGTAGAAATGTAATATATCTGAGGTTTTACATAAGATTTTCTCTTTAAATAAGTTGTTTTAGTATTGTTTGATATTTTAAATATTGTAATTTAAAAAAAGTATGTGGGTAGGAATGTTTCCCATGCTCTTCCCATAATTTGTCGTTATCAGGAGGTAGAATTCCTGAGGTCCAAAATAAAATATTCATTCAGTCAAAATGGCGACACTCATTAAAATTCATTCAAGGATCTAGGGCAGAATATTTTGTATTTGCTTATTTGATACAAGATTTACTGTTGGTTGTTTTGCTGTAATTATTGTTACATCAGATTTTATTTATTTGGGTGGAGTTAAAAAGCCAGTAGAAAGTGCAAAATAAAAGACTGTTTAATTTTTTAATAACCTGTGAGTACTTTAGATTTTTCTTCTTGTAAATTACAAATACTAGATTTTTGTCACGTGAGCTATAGGGCATATAGATTTTCTAGAACTCATCTTCTGAAATCTTAAATGTGAATTTAGGATAGAAGTAGGAAATTGAGTGGTATTGAATCCAGTTTTGAAGACCTCTAAATAACCTGTTCAGTTGGTAGTTTCAGGGACTTCAATGAGATTGTGTAGTGAATAGGCATTGTCCCTGTGATCAGTGCTCTATAGGCTTAGGCTCATTGCTTTCAGAGGACAGTCTGAGAATAATCAGCATGTGTTTTCTTCTCTTTTTTTCTTGATACGGGATTACACACTCTGCCCATAACCTTTGATATAAATCTACCTTTGCTTTGTGTTCTTTTTATAGTAAATACTTGACTAGAAATGAGTTGATGAACTGCTCAGTTTTTATGGAGAGCCGATAAAGCACAGAATGCGCTGACTGCGTTCTGGTCCTCAGTCAAACCTTATTGTTAAAAGTGTTTAGGATGACTTCCACTCCCATTCCCAGCATTTGGAACAAGCAAATCCAATAACTGTTTGTTTGCTGAAGCACACAAAGGAGCGCACTTGTCCGAAAGGGGGCACAGTGAGGTTACGCCTGTGCTGCCATGTTAAGCACAGTGCTGTAACTTTCCCACGTGCTGGGACACCATCATCTACGTGGCTTAATTCCTAAAGAGCTCCCTTATGGCGTTTTCATCTGGACTGATTCATGGCACTCCCAAACAATTCTTGGCCATGGCTTGGCAGCTAAGACCAACGATGTATTTGTTCTTGGGGACCGTTCCCATTAAGCACTTTGCTTCCAGATTCCTAATGTAGAGGTTAAGACTTGCTACTAGCACAGATCTGATTTAATTATACCGACTTTAAGCACGGTTTTGGACAAGATGACCTCCAGAAGTCTTTTCCAACCTAAATTATTGTGCGATTCCAAGCCTTTTGATTGCATTCCCTTGCAGTCCTTCTTGAGGGTGTTGAATTTACTATTTGGGTGTCAAACCTGAATTCAGTGTTGCCGATGGTAATTCTGTTGACTACACTTCTGAAAATAATTTTTTAACAGGCTCAGAAGTAAAATCCTTATTTTTGTGTTTTGATCAGTTTACATGAACAAAGGTTAGTGTTTTATAACCTGATGTAGGAGTAAGATTTTTTTTTTTCCATCTTGGTTGTATAAGATTGTTCTTATTAACAAGCGAATTTGTGGGAGTGGGCAAGCATAAAGAAGACTCTCTGTGTTAGAATTGTTAGGTGCAGTATGTTTTCCTGCACTAGAAACTTGATACAATTAATTTAAATATTAAGTAAAAACTAGCTTCATTTCAGTCTATACACCTACTAGTTATTACGTACTGCTAACCTGACAGAATTTAAGTTTACTGGTTTATAGTAAGTGCACAATAGCTAGCTGTTTATGGGCAACATCATGCAAGAAAACCAGAATAACAGCTTTTTAAAGGTTTTTATTGTAAAACTGGATTAAGGATGACATTAACTGATTTTTTTATGAGAATCAAATCTGTAGGGGTTTTTTAAAGTTTTTCTCTTTGTGTGGCTGGTTATAGAATATACAAGAGTAACAAGTTACAATGCTAGATTTTTTAAAAAAAAAATTTTAGAAGTCCACTAACTCTTCACTTTTTGTCTGTGAAGAGGCTTTGCTTACATCTAGCCTAAATGAAAGGTACATCACCAGGTATCACGTTGAACTGTGGTAAACCCACTTACAATCCCGTGTGAGCTGTAGTTCAGTGAGCCCAAGAGGATGAATGAAACCTAAGGGAAGTTTCTTTGCAGGACCTTCTTTGCAGTGCTTCGGTGTCCTACCCACTCCATGGAGGAAAAGGAATGAAGCAGCCTATGAGGGATCTTGTGTGCCTGAGATTAGGCACCCAAACGGGCTATCTTTGTGAAGGTCATTAAGGCATGTCATGACCTTCCCCCCATTGCTTTGAAAGCCGGACACTTTGTGCAGTAGCTCTGCTTTGAGATGCCTGAAGCGTAGTCTCAGTTTAGTGATTTAAGCTAAACAGACGGCATTTCATGTGTGCTGCCTCAACCAAAGCTGCATCAACAGCTATGAAAGCATGTAAAAATAGTGTGGAAGCTAAGGGTTTCTTTGACTGGAGCTAAAGTATTTTAATGTTTTCTTTTTCGATAATAATTTTTAATTAATATTTTAAATATTACAATGGAAATCACATTATAGATGTTTGAAAACTGTTGTTTAGTCAATGATTTGTAGGTTGAATGTTGTCGCCAGGTTAAAATAGGACCTTTGACTTCTACATGAACATACAGGAGCTGCATATTAGAAGCAAATGTTGCTTCAAATATGTAAAAAGTTTCGTGTTTTTAATATGGATTGTATTGATACTGTTTCAGGGGAAAAAGCTTTATACATTATTTGCTTATAAACAGATAAGCACTGTATCTACTGGTATTTTAGATATTTTTGTTAAATGCAATTCAACAATTTTAAATTTGAAAATGTGCAAAAATTGGGTTAACGGCATATAACTATTAAAACTGTTCTAGCTCACTGATATTTTCAAAAATGTAAATAGACAGTAGATGCGGACTTTTCCCCCCATAACGTTACCAATATATTTAGTTTAATTTCATATCCTACAAATCAAAAGTGCTAGGGTTTCTAAAAGCTTGCTCTTAATATTTCTTCTTCCTGCTCTCCTGTGCCATTCACATAACTGCATCACTCAGCCCTGTTACATTTGTCCCTGATGGCTGAAAATGACTGCTAGATATCAATTTCAACTTGCAGAAGATGTGTTATACAATTTTTGGGTGACAAGTGCAGGAGCTGCTTGTTCTCTTGTCTCCTCTGTGGTGGTTCATAACTGTCTTAAAAAACAGTAAGGTGGTAGTTTGATTAACATTTTAAGCTTTTATAGGCTGTCAGTGTGTCCTTTAGAAATAAAAAATTGCCATCTTGCATCCTGTCCTTTCTGTTGCCCTCTCCCTTGTTGTAAACTCAGCTGTTTGCTTGTCTCTATACTGAATTCAGAGCAGTAGTATAGTTAAAATCGATTTTGAATGCTTAATTTTCAATTTTTACAATTTTCATTTATTTTTTGCGAGGTTGGTAGTGGCACTGACCCATTTCAACAGACAGCCACAGCATAGTGGTAGGTGTTGGACTAGAATATAAGGAGGATAGGACTGCATTTTTGGTTTGTTTTAGAGAAGGGAGTAGCACACCACCTACATTTTCCATACTTATTAAACTAGAAACACCTACAGGAGAAAAGTAGGTCCTAGAAATGAGTTTGCAATGCCTGTTTTTAACTCTCTGCGAATTGCTTTGTTTCATGCTCTGCATCACAGCAGCAAACCTTTGGGACTAACCTAACCAAGAGAAACCATAAATAAAAGAGAGGAAATTGAAATACAAGACTGCCTTTTTTCTTCCCCACTCCAATAACTGTATGTGCATTCATATAGTAGAACCACATGGTTGCTTGCTGGGGTTGTTTTTCCCCATATATACCCTTCTGTAAAAGGAAAAGCAGTGATACTGAGAGTCCAGAGGAGGGCCACCAAGATGATCAGAGGGATGGGTCACCTTTCCTGTGAGGAAAGGCTGAGAGAATTGGGATTGTTCAGCCAGGGAAAGAGAAGGCTTTGAGATGGCCTAACTTCCACCTTCTGGTACCTGAAGGGATCTCACAGGACGGTTGGAGAGGGACTTTTTACAAGAGCATGTAGTGACAGAACAAGGAGGAGTGGCTTCAAACTGGAAGAGAGTAGGCATAAACGGGATGATAGGAAGAAATTCTTTACTGTGTGGGTGGAGACACACTTGAACAGATTGCCCAGGGAAATTGTGGATGCTCCATCCCCGGAAGTCTTTAGGGCCAGTCTGGATGATGCGGCTCTGAACAACCAGGTCTAGTGGAAGGTGTCGCTGTCAATCACAAGTGGGTTGGAACTGGAAGTTCTTTAAGGTTCCTTCCCACCCAAGCCATTCTGTGATAAGTGATTCTATGCTTTTCTTGCTCTGTATTCAAATTGCATTAATTCTCCAGCAGCAGGAGGGATGTCACAGCAATCGCCACTTGTTTACAGAGGATCTAACAGGGCTGATTTCTTTAGCCTATGCACCTTGGTATTTGGGGTTTTTGAAATAGCAGACATTGTCAGTAATGTCAGTACTATCAATGCCTGTGTTGGTAGTTTGTGCTTTTTGAAGTTTTCAAGGAAAGACTAACCTGGAATTGATTGCTTTGTCTGAGAAACAAACCTGAAAGGGAGGAGATGCAGCTATTTATATAGCTTTTCCCTCTGCCCGCCTATTTCTCTTTCCAGACATGGATATATAAAGGGATCATAGGGGTTTTCACACTTTAACCCTTCCCTTTAGTACCAGCTGATGTGACAGCAGGTAATTCTGCATTCTGTGATGGACTTATGGTTATGTCTTGTGCAGCCTTGCTGTTTGGAGGCAGCACAATTCAGTTTCCTGTAGAAGGTCATCATCACTTAGCTATAGGTTGTGATGCTGATGCTTTTATTTTTCCTGTTGGGGCTGTTCTGGTACCCATGAACAACAGATTCATTGGATCAGAAGAGGGCAGAGAAGGGGTGATGTGTCATTGCAGCCTGATGCTTAGGGCATGCATCTGAGAATAGGAAAACTTACAGCTTCTTTTAATCTTCCAGATGTGTCCTTTTCCTTCATTCCTTGTGCTGACATGAGAGTTAGTATGCCTTTGGGCTGAGCCAGAATTTATCTGTCTTAAAGAGACACATAGATACATATATATATATATATACACACACACAATATATTTTCCCCCTGAAGTTAATTTTCCTCTTCCTTTTTTTGAGTTAGTCTTTGCTAGCTCCATTTGCAAAGTGTCTCTTGGTGCCACAGTACAGTTGCTAGAGCTGGCATGCAAGAGGAAGAAATCGGTAGCTGAAGCTGGGGATAAGAAGTTGCTCAGAGGGCTGGAAATTTACTTTTAAAAGGGATTATATGGTATTAAAGCATGTATCTACACCATGAATGCATAGATACTGAAAAACTAGGATGGAAAAACATGACCACTTTCTGCTTATAAGGGTTGTTACCACTTTCCTAGCCCAAATCTGAAGCCAAAGGCATGTGTGCCTTTTTGGATTAGACTTGTTTTTCTCTAGAGAAACAATTATGAGTTTGGCCTTTGAGTCAGATTGTGGTCCAAATGCAACTAGTTTTGTACATGCAAAGGGAAGAACTATAAAATGAAAATTATGTGGCTAAGTAAACAGTTCCAAAATTAAATGTAATAGGTTAAAAAAAAATCTTGATTTCTCATGCTGTAAGAGGCACAGTGCTTCTGATGTAATTCTGCAAATTATTCCTGTGTGCATGGGTACCTGGGCTTGCCCTCTAATCACTTGCATGCTTGTCCCTGCAGTGAGATCAGAACTGCCATCAGTACAGATTCAAACACAACTGACGCTCCAAACCTTTTTCAGTTCATGAATAGAAGTTACCAGTAGAATTTATTACGTGTCATAGAACCTGTGGAGTTTACCCTTATTTTACAGACCTGAGCACTGAGGCAATGCAAGACAATTTGCTTATGGGACCACAAGAAGTTAAGAGCAGGGCTGTCATATAACCTGACTCATCCTTAGGTGGTATGGAGGATGATTCATGTTTTTTATAGGCTTATTTTTGGCTTGCCCTTAATTTTGGCTGGGTGCATTAATTTGTCTTACAGTTTTCTGGAAGCCTATACTTCTGTATAAAGTGAAGTGTGTCATGCTGTAGTTTTGAGTTGTCTGTCCTCAAATATGGCCATGTTTCAAAGGGGAATACATTTTCAGTCCATTCCTTTTGTTTGAAAATCATCACCACTGTTGCTTCCTAGTTCCAGTGTGATTTAATTTCTTTGCAAAACTTTGCTGGGTATACACGAAGAAACAAGGTGCTGACTAACCATGTTTTTAATAATTTTAGGTGACAGGCTCAGCAGCTTGTACATTTTAATACTATCAATTCCTTGCTGCTGCCATCAGTTAAAACAGGGATTGTTCTGAAGTGTACATGGTAGCACAGGCATGGCCTTAAATTAAGTAGTCTCTAAAATATTCCCATGGTGGTGTACAGTATGCCTTGTGAATGTAGATTCACTGCTTTTTTTTCTTAGCTGCACCTTACCCTGGGAAGCTGTGAATCAAAGGTGAAGAAGTCATTGAGGAGAAATGTTTTGTGTCTAGACACTGATGCTTATGTCTTTTAACTTGGGTAGTAGAAGTCTGTTGTTTTGGTGTTATAGAACTGTTATTAGGTAGCTGACTTCATAGATTTGTATAGATCACAGTCAAAATGAGTAGAAAATTATCTTATTCCCTTTTCTCAAGAGCGTAAAAATATGCATTAACAGCAATATGAACATATTTTACCAAATCCTATAGCCTGGTAAAGACCTTATGTGACTTGGGTTACCTTTTTGGATCACAAGCTTACTTCTCTATGTATAGTTGCTACTTATGAGAATTTTGATGTTTTCTCAGAGGTGAGGTAGCTATCAAGAAAAAGAAGTATTTGAAAGAAAAAGATAATGACAGTATTTGGAGCTTGACTATGCTTCTCTAGAAGGGAGTGTTGAAAGAAAAGATGATGACATAGAATAGTTCGTTTCACCCATGAACCAGTCCAAATAACTTTTACAAAAGAAGACTAGACAATGATAATTCTGGCATTTTTCTGTTTCATCTTGTGAATCCAAGCTAAGAGGTGTTCAGTCTAGGTGTGTATTGTTGAGATGTAATGTGGTTTTACCCTTAGCAGTTTACGCACTGGAGTAGTTAATGTTAACCTGGTTTCAAACAGTGTGAGCTGAGCTGTGCTGGGTTGAAAGAGGCTGGATGGAGGTGGCTGAGCTCCTGGTTGAATAGTCCTGGAGCAGGAGGAAGATTGTGTGCAGTGCTCAGCCTCTTCAGGTCTATACTCTGCATGTGTCGAAAAGTCATGGGGTGGAGGATGCAGCTCACCACGCAGGATTATTATTCCAAAGGGGGAAAACATCTCTAGGTGATGTTTTCATTGTATATTTAGAAAGTTCTCAGATGACAACTGAGATGAAAAAGGCATTCTCATTTAGTGTGTAAAACATTTAGGCTCTAAAGTCTCCTGTGCTTTGTGAGATTAAGGACCATTTACTTGAAAAGAGAGAGTTGTTTCATCCATCACCTTTCCTCTGATTTCAGTTATGCAGTGTCCTTGGATCTACTTGGAAAAGTAAGGTTAGGCAAGTAAGATTTTTTTTATAGCTGTCTTTAGAAAGAGAATCGTTTGCCCATAGTGAACTGTAAATCACGAACTGCATCTTTGCCTGCTGCTTGGTCTGTGGGTCATTGTTCAGAAGGCCCTGGAATGGACGTGTTGTCCTCCAGGAAAGAAAACATTGAATTTTGGTTCTAAGAGATGTCCTTTCTCTTTCTTTTACTGTCAACTCATCATTAACAATTTGTGGACTGAGATGGCTGGCTTTGATTTGTCCATAAGGATGGCTAGATTATTTTATAGCTCTTCCAGTTTAAATTTTGTAGGCTACTCTGACTCAGTGCCAGTTTGATTTAAATCCTTATTACTTTCTCCACTTTTTCAGTGTCATTTTTAGCGGCTTTCTGGTTTCCATGTGCCTTTTTTATTTGGAAGTGGTGTATGAAACAGCTGTCTGACTAGAGAGTTTAGTGTTTACTGAGATATTTAATGTAATACTTTTTTCCTTGAAAACACATGATACCTAGTGGTCCTGTTTGTCTGTTGTCATTATTTCTTGTTTTAGACTTTGCCTAGAGGGGCTTTGTGCTCTGCACAATGAACTCGCAAGAGCTGGAGTTCCTCTACTGCTATGTGTATGTGTGTTCAGGACGGAGATTAAAGCTTGCTCAGTCAGTGTGGGGTTAACAAATGCAGTGGGCAGGAGGAGAAGTCATACTGTTCTGGTACTGATGCCATTATATTGGATGGCTTTACAGACCTACTTCACCAGATTTGAGGACCAGATAATTGAATCTGCCGACAGCCATGTGAATCGTAATGATGCAGCTCAGTCCCCATGATTTTAGTGAAGCCAAAAGACTTCCTCCTGAGGTGAGGAATTGAGGTGTTTGGCAAAAGTCTGACCATGAGACTCTATGCCTACTGAAATTGGTATTGCACAGATATACAGGTATAGGGCTGTCAGTGTAGGATGCTGTGTCCTTCCTAAGCAATACAGACATTTCAGTTAAGCTGCCTGGTGTGAAGGTAGGCTTGTGCCTGTGAGGTCTGTGTCACGGCAGCAAGTGTGCTTGGAGTAATATGTCTTCAAAAGCTGACCTAGTCTGAACAGTGATGGGAGAGTGACCTTGCAATTGTACATCTGCTCTAACTTTGATACAGGGGTCATTTTATATGTTGTTTTCTTTGTAAATCAGATTGCCTGTGCCTTCTGCAGAGTCTACGTTTTTCTGTTTCCAAATACTTTGTGCAAACATCATTTTTTTACCTTAGATTGCAGAAAGACATGAGATATAGGGATATATTGGATTTAAAAAGAAACAAAGCTAATCTTTGTAATTCGCCAGCCTATTCTTTTTAGAGTATTATGTCACTAAACTGTTTTACTTATTCACAAGTACATAAACATTTACAAGAAAAAAAAAAATTTTACAGATACACGTTCCACCATTTTGTTATACTGTTTCTTCCTCCACATTGTTACTGTGCATTACAGTTGGGGAGTGCTAGGTCAGATATGCAAAACCCCCTAAAATTTCAAGTAAGATGGGAGTTTTTTATCATGCTGTGTATAGTGTTTTGCCATAGGACAACTTTCTCCCAATGGCAGGGCACTGAACAGCTTGCATCTGTGGGAAAGTGGTAGCAAAATTGATGGAACAGTCTGTTCCTGCCGATGTTCATTTCAATGCCCCAGAATACAGCTTTCAGCGTCTCTGCTGCCAAAGCATACCCTAAATTGATGGGACAAAAGGAACAACCTGGATCTTCCATGTGTTAAAGTGAGGAAATGAAATCTTAAATCTCATTTAGCTTTGGAATTAGGTGGATTGGCAGTGCCTGTGGAGTTCAAATGGGGAAAAAGAGGAGTCTCTTACTCCTCCCTATCACACAGCTCTCTGAATAGGGTTGGAAGTATTTAGTGGAGGGTAGAAGCAGACAAGCAGGAGAGCTTTTCTTGCAATAGCCAAAACTGAGTTGAAAATGAAGGGAAAAGGGGAAGACATGAAAGTGTAATGAAAAAACATGTTGAATTTAAAATGTACCTTAGGAAATATTTAAGAGAAAAAAATTCTGTGTTGCCTGCAACAGGAGAATATCTCTAGTATTACTTCAAGCTCTCCATGTGATCTGCTGAAGTGTTGAACTCTCTGGGGCAGCCCTAATTTATCATCTCATTCTTTTGCAAAGGTTCACAAAATTTCCAGTAAGGCACCAGAAATCATGTTGCTTATATGCAGTTTTTTCTTCCGCTTTTCATTTTTTTCCCACAGCAATGGCACTTACCTCTGCTTCCATTCAGACTGGAGAGAAGCCTCCCATTGGTGTGGATAATTTAGGATCTGGCACTTCTTATTAAAAAAGGTTCTTTTAAACAAGTGTAGGCAAGGAAATTGCAACATTACTTACAAACATCTTCTCCTACTGACCTTAATGTGAAAATTCCATGGAATAGTAGGGTCAGGAATGTGTATAGAGCAAAGCTTTGAGACTTTTATATGTGCTCAGTGAGGATCAAGTGTGTACAGTGTATGGGCTTTCCTTCCTGGGTTTATCACAATGTTTGGGGTTTTTCCTACAAGCTGTTGCTCCGTTCTTCGGTCCTACAACGAGAAAACTCAAGTGCATAGCTTTGCAGTTGATTGCTGGCCTTTGACCTGTCTGACTTAGGTGAAGACAGGTGCACAGTTTTGATTTCAGTCATATCAAGGACCCTTCCCAAGTAAGAACATTCACAGGCATACACTTGGATTTACTAAGGTTATACATCATTTATGTAAACTGTTTTTACATAAACCTACAGAAAACTGGAACATAAAGGTTTCTTTTATTTTTTCTGATTGTAGAATCATATGACATTATTTAAAAATATTTTAAGAAATTAATAAAATTAAAACGCTCTAAAAGTATTTTTTGTAGCTAGAGAGCAAGTTTAATATGTCCCACAAACCATGTGATATTTAAAAATACCAGTATATGTGAAATTCCAGCCTTCTCCCCAGCATTTCTCCAAAGAAAAGCCAAATACATAATCTTTGACTTCTTTTGCTTATCAGTGAACTAATAAGACATTCTTATTGTAGCACTGGTCTCGGATGTACCTTACACCATGTCTTGCTAATAGAGCAGGTTTGTTCCATCAGGGGTTAAGAATATTTAATCCTTTAACGCTGACATATACAACATGCAGCCATGTCAGCTACAGCTGTTTCCAAACATCAGTAACAAAATTATAGATGGTTTTGAAGCTTCTGTGTTGGAAATGAATACATTTGAGGATTCAACTTGCTGACAGTGTTTATGTAATTTAATCTTGCCATCTGGAAGAAAGTAAACATTTTTTAGGAAATTGAAGTTAAGGTAGCAGGCCCCTTGTGGAGTCTGGCTGTTGCAAATAAGTTAAGTTGTACCAACTTGATGAAAATCTTCAATAGGGAGGGATCGTGGTTATATTTTAAGGATTGTTATGCAAGTGCATTGATGCGTAAAATTGTTTCAGAATATCTGTATTATTAACTTCCCTGCTTATTCAATAGTTAGGTGCCTTTCTTCTGCTCTGATAAAACCAGCATGTTTTTTCAGTGAAATGTGATAAAACATGAGAAGCATATGCATGCAGAATGAATAGGTGTAACTGAAGCACTTATGTGATTGCTTTTCATCTCATACTTTTCTGTTTTTTCCTTATTCTTCCTTTTGTTTGTTTTTTTTCTTTCTACATTACATTTTGCTTTTCAAATATCTACTTTTTTTCTTTGTGTGCTTTATTATTTGCTTTTAATTATTTGAATAATTTTTCAAGGTTTTTGCTTCGTTTTCTAAAGAAACAGGTTCATGCCGTGTGTGTATCAGTCCCCCTGTGATAATTTTGAACCTGTTAGTCACTTTAAAATAAACTGAAAATCAGAAGAGGATTCCAAAGGCATTGGATTTGTGTAATATGCAAGTCCAGGTGGCTTGGTGGAGAGGAGAAACAGTGCCCTACAGCATGAACTATGTGGAGAGAGAAGGAAAGACTAGAGGTATCTTTGCAAACCAGGGCTAATTATGTTGCTCATAAAATTGCTTAAATTCCAGCCCATTCCCTTCTGTTTTCTGTTTGAGCAGTCTGATGAGATGTTTTACATGATGCGGGGAAGTCAAGATGCTTTTATACTTATTGTGGCCTAGAACATTTATATAAATAAAATATATTTATGGTGGGAAGCTGATTTTAGATATGCATGATTTGAAGGGGTGGACAGTTTCAGCCATTTTACACATGGGACACATGACAGTTTAGTTTGCCTTTAGGTTTTGAGCCATCTTTATCTTTTTGAAGGAAGTTTGTTGCTTCGTTGTTATTATTATTTAATGAAACCTTTGTGTTAAGATCTCAGAATCATGCAACATTTGTTGAAAATTACAGGATTTTGTGAAAAGACCAACAAGCACCTGAGCCAATGGTATGGTGGTTGTGCCCTTGGCTCCTAAGGGGAGAAGGGCGGGAAAAAGTTAACAGAGGTATGGACTCAGCAGAAACAGCTTGGTAATAGTAACAAGAGAAAGCAGTTTTCAGCATTCTGGAAAGGGTCAGTAAAACCAGAAGAAAGCTAAGTCTGTTCCTGCTTAACTTTGGTGTCTGGTGGTTTCAGCTGGTTCTTTCAACCTCTGCTTTCTCTGCTCTTTGAGATTATATCCACCCTTCTTTCTTGATGTCCACATCCTCTTGCTTTGCTCTGTTCTGCTAAAGCACTGATTATTTACTTAGGCTTGTACAAGCATGCTAATGTTCTGCTAAAGTTAAAAGTACTGTTGCCATATAGTAGCTGGTCAAATAATGGGGTTTTAAACTGAAATATCTAACTTCAAATTCAGTGGAAGCTGCCTGTCAGCATTTTTATAGGTCTGAATAGGCTTTTTAAAAGGATCTAGCTCTAAGCCTTGATAATTGAACTTAAGCTCATAAGTTACTTATCTACTCCTGAAATTTAAACCTGATCTGTGTTGTAAAACTGCAATGAAGAACTACATGAAAATGAAATAAGATGTTAATGGAGAATTTCTCATTTAGAATTGCTTCTTAGCAATAGGAGCAACAATTTTAGGAATGTTGATCTGATTTTTATTGTCTTGTATATGAATTACTTTATTAAGTGAGCTATTTGGTGTCCAAGTCATGGCACATTCCAACTTTGTCAGTGTGATCTAGGCATTGTACTGAAAATAAATACACAGACTGGTGAGTTTGTAAACATTTATAGCTGTGCCCTGTGTTAAATAAGGACTGTGCTTTATTTTCATGCAATAAAATTTAATTAGTTGTAAGTCAGGTTTTGCTTTAGTTGTAATTAGTTTAGCATATAATTATTTTGTCTAATACCAATCTAAAATCTGCAAGCATTTTGATCTTATTCCAAGCTAAAAATAGAAACCCTCTTAGAAGTATTCAATCAGTAGCTGTAATAGAATCTTATTAGTCAACCATATTAGAGACTGTGTAAATCTTTAAGTGACTGAAGTAGTGTTTTCACTGATGCTTGTTATGTATTGCATTAAGAAGATATATAAAAATGCTTTATATTGGACTTGCAACTTATATATGATTTGGAAAAAAAATCTGTATTTTTTTTTGTGAGCTTAGTATTTGCTGGTTTGACTTTTAGCTTTTTTTAATTTTTATTTTAAAATTATTTTAAAGGCCTAGCTTTTGTAAGATATAACTGGGAACAGTGTGTATGAAAATAGTAATACTTCAGTTTTAACAAACATACATGTATAAAATCTCATAATTTAGACACAAATATTACTGCCTATTAAAGGGTATTATAATGATTGAGTACTTCTTGAACAGTATCTTGTGTCTTCTATCTTTTGAATGTGGCTGACTGTCATTTCTAAAGAAGTGCCTTGCCAAGGAATCTTCCATCAGCTCTTCCTATGGATTTCCTTATGGGAGCAGCATTAAAGCAAGAGATAAATGCAGAGTCTGGCATGTTATTAGCTGCGGTGGAGTGATGGGGAGCAGAGCTTCTGTTCTCGCTTCCACTCTAACCATCTTATTTTTTGATAGCAGTGGTTTACAATCTTGCTTGTTAGTAATGTTGCTCTGAAATAAATTTCACTGTATTATTAATTTTAAGGTTCTTAAATGTTTCCTCCATAAAAGGGCTCTCTCTGAGCTGCTCATCATTTCATCAGCCTATAGGTCAGGAAATTATGACTAATCGGAGCATAGAGAATGGCACTTTTTAAGGAATTGAACAGTCAACAGCCTTTTACTTGATGATATTTGTCTTTTTGAAACTCTGTGGTCTGATTGGGAGGGATAAATGACTTGACAACTAGAAGAGAGATACTCAAACATTTACATTTAAAAAGGAATATGTACTTTA
This sequence comes from Irena cyanogastra, assembly GCA_013397155.1. Classification (NCBI taxonomy): domain Eukaryota; kingdom Metazoa; phylum Chordata; class Aves; order Passeriformes; family Irenidae; genus Irena; species Irena cyanogastra. The sequence goes on along the minus strand of VWZV01003836.1, from coordinate 750,203 downwards.
GCCTGAGAAGAAATTGCCTCATCTTTAAGGAATAGGATTTTCAGTTACTCCTCTGCTATTCCAATTACTTGCCCTATAAAACTCAAAAAAGTAGATATTTCTGTTAACTCATATGATATGCCTGCTAACCTTAGCTTGTCACTTTTCCTTCTAGGATTTCCATTTTACAACAATGATTAGGGTACAGTTCTTAATTCTGTTTGAAGTTTTTTTTTTTCCTCCAGAGCAATTATCTCGCATATTTTACAAGTATATTACAAGAATAAGTATGTATTTGTTGTAGTATTATTACATGCATAATTGTGTGTGTATAAATACTTGTGTATGCAGGTATCATGTAATTACAGACCTCAATACTGTATGTGTAAGTGTAAATATGTGCATAATACAGGATTAAAAGCTTAAAACATAGAACACAGTTGTGTAGCATCTTGAAATTGTTTTATTTGTACATGCCAAGTTGTTAAATAGCATTATACTGGGACCTCAGTGAAAGGCTATTGTAAGCTCTAATAATAATAAATTAATATCTAGTATGCCAGTATGGAAAATACAACTTTTCTTGGTGGTTTGCCCTTTTTTTTTCCTTCCCAAATGAAACTAGTCTAAAAATATTTGAATTACCAAAACAAAAGGGAAAAATAATCTTCCTGATAATAAAGTGGTATCTATGTCTTTATTTTTTGCTTCTAGTCTACTTTAAACCTTGTTTTAAAAAGCACTCTTTAGGCATCAGTAGGTTGAAGTTCATTTGCAACCCAAATGTAATAATACAACCAAGTCAAATATATTCCCATTATCACTCAAGATGCTGTAGTTAGAAAATGGATATAGAAATGGCACAAAATATCCAGCTGCTCTACATCAAAAACTAGTCCATGTGCAAATAAATACTTGGAAATGTTTTGTCTTTAAATTGAAAGGAGTCCTGAAATAAGAAGTGATTCAATTCAACGTGACAAATGAAGTATGAATTCCATTTTGCAATAAGTAATAGGGAGGGTTTTATTTTTGTTCCTTTAACTATGTTTCACCCAGACATATGAATATTGTATTTAGTACTAAATGGTTTCAGAAGATGGAAGTTGCCAATTGTTGGAGCTTGTGCACATTTTCTAGGCTGCAGCCTCTGAGCTGACGAGGAAAGCAGAGATGTGAAAATCTAGAATAATAGAAAGCATTCACATCTCATAAAGCTGGGTTTCAGCTGGCTGCTTGAAATAAGAAAGGGGCAAATATGAGGGGAACTATCTCTTCTCCAACTCAGAGACAGTCTCAGAGGGCCTTCCAGCTGGTTAGCACACTCCCTTTAAGGTTTTTGTTCACTGCAAATATACACATCCCCCACAAAAAAACCAAAAACAAGCAAACAACCCAAAAAACCCTCAAAAACAAACCACAAAAAAAACCTGCCAACTCCGCAAACTCTACTTTACATTCAGTATGATCTTTATATTTTGTGTGGTTTAAGCATCCTGTACAGACAAGAAAGTATTAAATATCTGCCTCGAAGAATCAGAATATAACTGGCTTTGCTTTCATTTGTGTTGCAGCAGCTGTGAGCAGCACCATGGGAAATAAAATGACTGTTTAGCTGGGTGTAGTGTAGTAGAGATAAGAGCAAAGTAATGGGGAAAATCCTTAATTTTTAAACAGGTTTTTAGAGCAAATATCTAGTGATTTTATTTTCTCTTGTCCTGTCCTCCTTGTTTGAGGATCCTGGCCTGCTGTATAGTTAATTATTGTGCAAGAAGTATCAGGTTGATTTGTATGCAGCCCCTGTTGGAGAAGGAACTTGGTGACTTGAGGTGTATGGGTTTGGCTTGGGACATTACTTGCATTTTTGTTGCTCCTTTCAGTGTCTATTAAGTTAGAAAATGTTTCAAGGTCTGCTAAAACTTGCATGAGATTAAGAGATTATAGGAATATGTTAAGTTTTGAGGACTCATAGTAGAAAAGTAGGTGACCTGGAGATCAATGGCCAGAAAAGCCGGAAGAGCAGGTAAGTAACTCGCTGGAGGAGGGTGGAGTGGGCACCAGGTGGCACCCTTTTCCTATAGCAAGCTAGGAGTTGATGGATGGCAGTGCCCCAGATAGTTCTGATAGGCTTCCAAAAGCTGTGTTTTATTAACATCACCATCCTCTCCTCACAGTAGCTTCTCACTTATGCTTTCTTTGGTTTTGGAGTTGTTGGCTTTGGGTCAGCCATTTGGGAGGCAGCAGATGCTGTGGTGGATGCGGAGCTGCCAGGGTGCTGGATGGCTTGTTGGTCACGAGCTGACAGGGATGGCCAGTGGCCACTGGCCACTTCCCCAGAGCTGCCAGAGGACAGAACCAAGCAGGCAAGCCAATGTCTGCATCAGATGGAGAATGTGTCAGAAGCTAAGTGAGAGGATAACAGCAAAAGGATAGGGAAAAAGAAGGAGTCAGGAATTTATCAAAAAGGGGTCAATAGCTGAAAATCAATTCTGTGGAAGGAAAGTAACATGGAAGAACATATAGATAAGGAAATTATATATATTTCAATATATATATTTTATATATATTATATATATATAATAAATTTGAGGCAAAGAAAATAATGTAAGGAATAAAAGGCGATTTTTTTTTTTGTCTGCTCCTATTTACTTGAGTTTCACGAAATGCACCTAAAAAATACGAAGAAAGCAAATAGTCAAAAGAGAAGAAAGAAAAAGATTGAACTGATTTTCTCTTGAACTTTTTTTTACAGGCAGTTTCTGGAGAACCAACTTTAGGCTATAGTGTGGGAAGAGAGAAGAGATAGTTGAATATCCAGAGTATTGGATACCTGATTGTATTCATGTTTATTCATTTGCCCAGCCTAGCTTGTTCATGATTATAGAGCAGTAGCTTTTCCATCTGATAGCCAAGTTTGTGCTCTTCAGATTTGCATCTCCCCAATTTGAATGGCACGGTTGCTTCTGACACTTTTCCAGAGAGACTGTAAACATTGAAGCTGCCAAGGCAAAATGCGTTCTGAACCTATAGTTAAAAACATCTTGTTTCTAGGTAGTACTTCTTGCTGAATCCTGAAGCATGTAATATGAATTGCTTTGGAAAGCATTTTGTATCCTTAAGATAGAAAAGTGTATTTCAGCATCTGATAACTATAAAGAAACTTTCATGGCTGCTGACCCAGATGCTTTAAAATAGGCTTGAATTTAGTTAAATTTTATTTCAGACTGCTTTTACTGACCTTCGCTCCCCTTCTCCGCTTGCATATTCCCTTGGTGGTCTTTCAAAAGCCAGGTGTCTGGGATTGTCTCCAGCCTACTCTGAAAACACCCCAGGCCTTGGATTAATACATGAGGGCTGCCTTTTATTTAAGTCCATCCATTTACATAAGGCCTGCTCAGTCAAACCCACTTGCAATGCACAGCCAAGTTGAACCAAAACCTCAGCAGGTCAGTAGTGCATGGTCCTGGATTTTATTGAATTTAACTTAAAAGTGTTGCACTTGCAATGAAAACTGAAGAATATTGCAAGGGTGGTTTGGATTTCCAATTCACAGAGAGATGTTGGAGAAATCTTTGATCTTTGTGTGAAAGAACACCATTTGTAAAAATGTGTTCTTGCTTAAAGGGTGTGAGTATAGATGTACTATCAGGGTGAAAATTTCATTGTGTATACATGGCATGACAGTACATTGTTAAAATTAAAAACCTTCAGCATATAGAACTGACTTACTTGGACTGCATCAATGTAATTCTGTTATACCAGGTTCTCAATCTGAAAGCATTGCCACTAAATGAAAACACTTTGGGTCTCATTTTCTAAATGTGGTTCAGAACTACTGATGTCAAAATCTACACAAATAAATTTATTGTTATCTTTTTCAAGCATATCAAACTATGGATTTTTTTGTGTGTGGTCGGCTGGTTGTTGGTTTGGCCTTTTCTGATAATTCCAATTGTCAGCTTTTACAACTTGGCATTGTTTTTACTAGAGTCCTTCTCAATCTTGTTGAAAGTGGGTCACAGGACCTGGCTCGCTTAGGAGTGAAAGGAGCAGCTACAAAAATAGTGAGCCCTGCTTAGACTGAGTGTTCAAAATACTCACGCTGCAATTTGCAAACAGGAAGTATTATTAGTGATTTTTTTCTGCTAGAGGTGATATCCAAGTTCTCCTCCCTGATTAGCACTTGAATAGTGAGTAAACAATGTACAGACCTTTATGAAAGTGAAAATGATCAGGTAAAAGAGATATGTTTTAGAATACCTTTTTTATCACGAGTTTCTTTGAATAATAGGATTTATTATGAATGTATCAGAACAGCACTATTTTTCCAGTATTGTTCTCTGCTACTTTTTGGGGTTTTTTACATGGAAGCACATCATTTGAGTGATCAGAACAGTTCTACCCTGGAAATTAGATGTGTGATTATATTGATACTTACACAATATTTCACTGCTTGATTTTCCTGATGAGCAAATAGTTGTTCCCTCTATTTAAGTAATTCACATCTTTATATATTTCTTTAGACTAGAGTACTGTATTAATAAACTCTTGATATGAGATTATTCTTGGTCTTAGTATACTGTGCTATTGTCTATAGTCCTTCAGTGACTTAAAAAATTATAGTGATTACTTTTATTACCATTTCTAGATTTTCCTGTTGATACAGGTTATCTGTCTTGCAGTTTTTAATTTTATAGATATTTCAATCGTACATGCAAAAAGCAGATTTTTCTGTTGCTGTCTTTTGACCCTGAGTTATCTTTTTCATTTTCTAAGTTACGAGGTTTTTCCATGAAATTGAGAAACTTTTGCTGTGTTTTCTTTGGAATCGCAAGATTTTGTTTGTGCCTGGCACATATGAATTAAGCAGAGACTCATTAGAAATACCTTAAGAACACTCTATTTGTTCTACAAATTTATCTACATTTTATTTTAAAATCTGAAATATGTAAACAGTGGAGTGATACTGAAAGCTTTCAAAAAGAAGGGAGTGTAGAAATTATTAGATTTAACAGCTAATCAGGTCTAATATGGGGAAGATAATTGCATGAAATTGGTGACAGATTGAGTCTTGTTTCTCTCTTACAGTAAATGGTTAGGCTAACAAGAAAAAACTTAAAATCTTAAGATTGATTATGAAAAGAGATAAATGTTTCTAAATACAGATGTGTGAAGGTTGTAAATACTAAAAGCGATGCTTTAAAGGTTGTATAATAGTAACAAGGAAATAACAGAAATAACTTGTGGATTGGAATAAAAATTCAGTGTATATTGTGAAATAGAAATATTTATTAGGGGAATTGTTATAACAGGACATCATGCTGCTCACTGATTTATTGTTCAGCATGATGTAGAGTGGAAAGCATAGATGATATTGGAGTCCTTGATGGTATTCAAGTAGATGAACAGATTTGTTTTTTTCTTGTTTAACCATGCCAAAGATATCTCAAAGTACTATCTCAAAGGTAAATACTAAAGGAATTTGTGTTCTCTTTGCTAGGTTTTAAGGTTACTGAAAGGGAAAGCCCTTCAGGAAGGAGCTGCCTCCTCTCTAAAACGTTCTGTCAATACCAAAAATGTCTGAATGGCAAAACGAACATCTGAATATTTTCGTTATAGTTAGCAAGCAAGAAGCAAGGAGGGAACTTTTTAAGAGTACGAGTTGAATTATTCATGTAGGTTGAGATTTGATGGTCATGCACCTCTTGTGTCCAAGGCAGGAGGGATGCTTTGCCTTTCAAAGAGCACCCCTTGGCCCACAGTTCAGTGCTGGTTGCATCAGTACTTTTGGTAGTCAGGAGCCTGGTGAGTCCAAATAATTCCCCTCTGCCTGTGGCTTCTGAAAAGAGTTGTCTAGAGCTATTGGCGTGGACTGTGGTGGAAGTTTTCCAGTGCATGATGGTGATGGCTTTGCACCAGCTTTGGCCAGCATCTTCAGCACAAATGGTCTATGAAGTTTTCCATTACCTTCTGTAAATGCTGAGGCCCTATTTCACTGCCACCTGCCAATCACAATGTCACCATCTGTCATGAGAATTAGTGATGACCTGCAGTGTTTTATATAATACAGTGACACTTCACTCTTCCAATCATTTCTGCTCCTCTTTCCCTCCCTGAATAGGCTGGTTGAAGCTTATCTGGCGCATCTTGGTTTGCAAACCTTCTCTCAAAAAAGAACCCTATTACAAGTAGCTGATAGTGTGCTAGCAGAAGGTGAGTACTGAGAACAGAGTCTGTGCCATTTCAGAAAACTTAGAGAGTCACTGACCAAAAAAAAAAAAAAAGAGTTGTTTTAATACACTTGGAAATTTAGTTGTGCAACCCTATTTTGCTGCTGCTGAAACACATCACAGTCCTGGTTTCAAAATGAACTTTAAAGAGATGTGCTTTTTCATTGTATTTCAGTGTATATTTCATAATATATATTGTAGTTAAAAGTAAAAAATTTCTGAGTTCAATTAGGTGAAAATAACTGCTATAGAGTGTTCAAAGAAAGGTTGAACTTGTGAACATCAGCCTGAGGGAAAGGACTTGGACAAAACTTTGGTCATTTAAAATGTATTGATCAGAGAGAAAATGATAAACCAATTTGACTAAAGGTGAAAAGGAGGGAAATGGCTAGCAGTAAATGCATCATTTGTATTTGAGGAGAAGAGGAGGTTTTTGTTGCTCATCTGGCACAGATTCCTAGCTACCTTTAGCCTGATTTCATGAAGTGGAGAAGTCTTCAGTCAGAACCTCAAGAGAAGGACACATGTGACTCAAAAAATAAATGTGTTTGACCAAATATTTTGTGATTCGAGTTTAGCTGAAAGAATCGCATCCAGCAGAAATCAGACTTTCTCTCTAAATATTCGGGATTTGACAGAAGTGTCTTAAAGCTCAGAAACTAATTTCTTTTGGTTATTATTGCTCGATTATCTGGCATATCAAGTTTAAGAGATGATGGGTTTTTTTTTTATTTTTTATAAATAATGCAATATAAATAATAAGGGAAGGAACTATTAAAGTATTCTATTTTCTGGCATTTTTTTCCTTCTGGTGTGGGGTTTTTCAGTTTTGGGTGGTTTTTTTGTTGTTGTTGTTTGTTTCTTTTTTTTTTTAATGCATGTTAGCACTAATATTGGGAATCATGAAACACTTTTAAGTGTGAGTACTGTAAAGCAGGATCCCCGATTTAACCACTTGAAAGGACATATATGCATTTTAAGCAGGAAGCTTATATATAGAACTGACAACAGCCAGTTAGGACTGCAGTACAAAAATGATCTATTTCAGAGGGCTGAAATGTGCACAAATGAAGTATACAACTTTAAACATTTTAAGTGGTCGTGTTTCAATCTCAAAACCAATTTTGTTTCCAAAGTAGGAATTCTTGATAAAAGATAGGTTTTATGATGTATTGGATTTAAATTAGTAGCATTCAAAACATTCTGTATTAACTCCTTATCTGTCAAAAAAAATTGTCTTTAAATAAAATTTATTGTAGCATGTTGCAGTTTTGGTGATACAAAAATTGCTTAGCAGACTGTGTAACAATATTTAATTCTTCCTTTGTGCTGCACAAAACTCAGTAATTACAAGAAGGTTTTTTTAGTATGTATTAATAAGGCATGAAAACTTCCTCCCCCCACTCATTTTTTTAATCTTTGAGTCATACTGTCAGTTTTGACATTTTCTTAAGCTTGCTTATGGAGGAGATTTTGTCATGTTTTGGGTAAGACTGGAAGGTCCTAGAGAAACTTGAGAACTGAAAAAGTGCTAGTCTGTATCAAGAGAAGACTCAACAATGTGATAGTGGAAGAAAATTGAATTTATATTATCCTGAGAATAAGTATTTTGGGATTAAGAAAATGCATGGAACTTCCTAACAGAGAAATCCTAGAAGAAGCCAAGCTCAAGAAGGTTGGGTTGTTACTGTTTTTCTTGGCTGGTGTTGACACTGTGAAGCAAGTAACGAGGGATGGGTGAAGCTGAAAGTCATGGGTCCAAATAGAAAATTGAGTTCAATCTGGCTTTTGAAGGATGAAATATAAGAAATGGATATTTCAAGGCAGAATGTGTGAGGCTGACACTGAAAAAAAATCATCACACTGACAATAGACTGCATTTTAAATATCGATGAAACAGTGATACAGTATCACAAGAGAGTGGAAAACTGCCTTCAAGAAGTAGACTTTTAAAATTCAAAATTGGGTAGCTATGTTCAGTGTTCTGTTGGAACGATTGAGTTATTTTCTGTGTCTTGTTTTGCATGGGCTAACTTTACCGGTAGTAATGATGTCAGTTTAAAAACTGAATCTAATGGATGACTCGCGTAGCAAAAAATAGCTGGATTTTTATCTCTGCTGCACAAGTCTGGGTTTTATTTTATTTTAAGTTAAAATATTTTTTCAATTGTAGTGAAAGTATATGTTGGATATCAACTCTTTACAGTTGAAAACATTTGAACAGCTAGTAGGAGGAAAGTACTTGATATCCCGTTTCAGCCTTTGGTCCTTTAGAATCTCGGCCATGCATAACAGCAGAGCCCAGCTATTAAACAAGGTTTGTGCAGGAGCAGGTGGGAGGACACAAGAAGTGACCAGAAAACATATCAAGTGAGTGAAAAAATATGAGGTCGTTGGTTTGGAGTAGAGAGTGTTGAGTGATATGGGCATGGTGCTTAGCCTCACCTTTTTACTGTTTACCTTTGCTAGGCAAGGTTTTTAAATGGCTTTTGAAGAGACTAAAATTCTTTGTGACAGGTTGTTTAGTGTCTGGGTGTGTTGCTTTGTTTTTGTTTATTTTTTTAGAGAGACTAGGGGTGAAGTTGTTTGTGTGCATGCTGGTATATTTTTCTGGGGGTCAAAGAGATTATTATATTCCTTCAAAGTTGTTTTAGAGCAAACTGACTTAATTTTATTATCTATAGAATTCCTAACTTGATACAAATAATACCATTTTTCATAGTATTTTTTATGCTATTAAAAAACCCTCTTACAGCATCTCAGAATTTTCTGTCTTTTCTTAATTTTGGTGTATTTTGCATTGCTGTACATTAAGAAATTTCTGCTCTGTTTTCTAGATACAGAATTTCACAATGCTAATAATCATGTGGTTATAGGTAACTAAGGCAGGTTTGCAGCTTAGACTGTGGAATATCTGGCTATAAGAGCTTTTTATCAGTTTCCAGTTCTTAAACACTTCTGTTGACTACTGTTTTTATTTTAGTTTTTGTTCTTATTGTACAGCTGTGTATCTGAATTGATTAACATCTCAACGGCGCTTTTGTACCGAAGATTAGCCAATTGTGTTGAATAAAGCAGACTGCTGTGTGCACTTTTTTTTGTTATCTTTTATGTATTCTGTAAAAACCTGCTCTCATTTCTTAAATGAAAATGACCACAAAAAGTTTAAAAATGAAACCAAAGCGCATGCCCCAATGATTTGTTTAATTTGGTGACATTGTTTAAAGGGTTACTTGAGCTAAGTAGTTGCTTGAGCCACATAGTGCATTCATATTAATGTATGTGCGTATGTATGTATGTAGTAATTTTTGGCTGTTAATTGAAGGTAGTAAGGTTTAAATTGACAGTGCAGCAGAATAAACAGCACAATCCACAAGCACTGGAGTTTTTGGCCAGAAAGTGTTTTCCATCCTTGCAGTGATCTGCTGTAGAGGCCGTATCATGAATCTGACCAAAGCTACTGAGTCACGCAGGTGGTTCTGAGTTTCTGGTCATAAGGTCAGAGTTGAATGAAGTCGCAGATAGCAAAAATACTTTCATTTTTACTGAGACAACAAAGACCTCTTAGCCATTGCTGTGTAGTTAATGTTTTCTGAGTGGTCTCCCAAAGACAAAGTACTTCTTGGTTCCAAATCCATTATTGCTCTTCCTCATGGTCTGACAGTCCTGTGCCCTTCAAAAGGAGGCGAGCAATGAAATATGTCGCATGCTATAAGTGTCCAGTTGTCTTCTCTGACCAACTAAGTGAAAAAAATGGTAGTGTGGAAGATCTTAAAGTGAAATCCTATCCTTTAAGAAAATTTCCTTCTTCTCTTTACCAAATTCATCAGAAACATGCGCTGTGTGTCCAATTTATGGTGCAAGATTAAATTGTCCAGAAGAAAATACTATTTGTCTATGGCAAATGCACAAAAATATTCTGTATGGCTCATCTTTTAAAAACAGCAATGTTTTCAGTATGTACTGCTGCAAGAAAAGAGGAGATTTCATCAGGAGTTAAGAATCTATCTGAGCTGTAAACTCGAAGATAATTAGAATAATTACTCTCTAGCCTAACACGTTGCTACTATGTAGTTAGTTAAGTTAGTTAATGTGAAGTAGTCGTGTTTCTTTGGTAAGTAGATGATTTAGAAATAAAATGTGTCAATTAATTTGGGATAGTCTAGAAAAACTCTGGGTAGGGGATTCCAAATATATAGATATCAAAGAGAGCCAATAGAATGAACCAGCTGTTCAAAAGCATTCTAAGATGCTTTAAAAGAAAAAAATTACAAATAAGAAAACAATCAAGAATAGAACATTGATGCTGTAAATAAACATTATTTCCAATTTTAGATTGTTTTCATGGTGCTATAAATATACCCCAAGAGGTACTGGGCAGCTTGTTTATTCAGTACTTCCATTGAACTAGTAACAGATGTTAGGCCTCTCTGGTAGAGATGGATGATGTCAGATTTATATAAAACCAATTCTATTTAAGTCTTCCATATTCTGAAAAGCAGAGTACACAATTTCAAGATACTGTATTTCTTGCATCTAGCACATCCTTGGTTTTGTGGTACATGGAAAGGCATGTTAAATATCAGCTCATTCAGTGTTTACTAGTTAATTGGGTAAAATTAAGCATGTTTTACCTGAAATTTTTATTAATATTAAAAATCAAACAATTAATTAGCATTTAAAGATATTATATTTTCTCTGTAGAATATAGTAAAAGTATTGTAATTATGGACTTTGGTTCTTTTTGTGCCTGCTGCTGAGTTTATGAAAATAACCTTTCTCCCTGATTTTACCACTTATGAAAAAGGAATGGTCCCAGTCCTGGTCAAGTGCTCTGATGCTTGTGGAAGATAAATCTGCTTTCTGTGTGTGTTCAGTGTTATCCCTACAATATTGAGAATTCCTTCAGGAGAATATATTTGCAATGACAATTTTTTTACAGTTTTGGTTACATGCTCTTTATTTTGCTCCTTTGAATACAAATTTAAAGCTAAAATGGAGCTCGTGTCCCCATTATATCTGATCAGCGGAATGCCCTCTGCTGTATAATAGTGTCACGTATATAGCACAAATCCATAAATTGAATAGGAGTTAGTTGTTTACTGTTTTGAATGTAGTTTATGTAGCTTTATATTTAACACCTCAGTCCTTGCTGAAAATCTGAAATCTGTCTTTCATTTGCTTCTTATTGATGCTTCATTTTAATAAGTGGAAATACAAATAACTTTTGTGTTTGATCCCAGTCAGTATTAACCTTCTAAAACAACAGACTAAGCTTAAACCAACTTCCAATAAGTAGGTGTATGTTAGATAACTACTTTTAGGTTGCTCCTTTTTGATGCATTGTGAGAACAGGTATATTGGAGGAAAAGAAATATTCACTGACACGGCCCAGAGATGAAAACTAGTCATTTATAGGAGCAATCAGATTACAATTTACAAATATCAGTGTAAGACATTTAAAAGTGTTGATATGGGATGGAAAAACTATAGCCATGCTTAAACAATTATTTTTATCTGTAAAGGAAAAGGTTTAATTAACAAAAACACTCAAAAAAACCTCTCAAAAAAACTCCAAACCAAAAAACCCCACATGTACCTCTCCCCCAACAAAAAACCCACCAAAAACCAAAACACCCAAGCAAACAAAAAAATCTCACACCCCAAGCTTCACATGCTCTCACGTGGCCTCCCAGAAATCAGTTACTGAAAACATAGATCAGGAGAACTAAGAAATATCCTTGTTTCTGTTGCTTAGCTGGAACATAGCATAAGCAGTATCCAAGTTGGGGAGTGGGTTTTGGAATTCTTAGGTAAAAAAATCTGGTAGTTGATATCACAGTAATTGGTTTGGGCTGCTGCTCTTGTATACATTGAGTCTTTAAGCTGTATAAAGCCGTGTGATAAGGAACTGGAGCTCTGAGCTAGAGATGTGGTAGATCAACTACGTGGTTTTATCTTTGTGCCAGTAAATTATACAGAAGGACTAATAGATAAGACCCAAGTTTTGGGTGTTTTCTGGTAGAGGAAAAGTAAACAGTGATAAATTGCAAATCAGAAAATATGATAACCACTAAAAAAAGTCATTTTCAGGCTGCTGACAGAACAGCTTTATCTGAAGAGTTCTTGGGATGTTAGGATCACTCTGGGTTGCAAGCAAGTGTTTTTGCTCATTAAGTAACTGTCTTTACATTTTGAAAAACAGTAAGATAAGGACAATCTGTTTGATTCCTTACAATGCTGATAAAGCTGTAAAATGGGAACAGAAATGGGAAAAGTTAATATCTTTGTTAGCTAAAATGTTTTATAATATAATTGGATTTTTGCTAAATGTCTTAGCATGTTGTATTTTGTGTCAAGAGTTGAAATTGATTCCTTAGGACAGCTGCCACCATAGGGTCTCTCAGCTGGTTTAACTATATAGTTAGGAGAAAAATAATTAAAGAAATTCTGGCATTTGTAAATGTGATTTCTGCAGCACAGAATCTACCTGAACATTTTAAGATTATTTTTTTCCCTGCTAGTTTGTCTTAATTTGCTTCCTTATTTTTAATATACGTAATTGACAAAAATAGAACATGCCATTTGGGTCAAGAAAATGTTCTAAAATTTTAGTTAGGCCTTTATGAAGCGTGGTACTTTTCTTATGTAAATGATGTCAGTTCAGATGAGGATTGCACTAGTTAATGCTATGTGGGCTGCATGGCATTTAACAAACAGAATACTTTGTTAATGCATCATTAGCCAAATTTTTTTTTTTCATCCTTCACAACTGAGTGTGCATAAGCAAGCCATGTTTGTTGTGGCCGTAGGTTTGCCTCCTCAGCCTTGCTAAGTTACAAACACTATTGATTAGCTGTACCAGCACCATGTGTAGTATGATTAATGCCTTGGGCACCAGCATTCAAAAATCTCTCAAATGGGCTAAACTGTATTAATGTCTTAACAGCAGTATGTTCTTATGGATTTCTGTGCACAAAGTATCCCACACTGGTACTTGCAGCAAGTATTTAATTTAAAGCAGTGTCAGGTGTGCCTCTGAAGGGGTTAGCAGCTGAATGTGCCCTACTACTTGTCTATCCGAGCAGCATAAACATGGAAAAATCAACTGCAAGTGCAGAATGGGAGAAAGTAATGTCTTGCCTGCTGTGATGCTCATGAATCAAGAGATAGTTTATGTTAATGATTCCTGTACTGGAGATGAGTATAGTAAGCCTAGACTTTTGTTTTGAAAGGTTGCTGGAATAGAAGTTGCTGGAATACTGAGTTGTTTCCTTCTTCATGAACAGATGTGGACTGACAGGTTTAATTTTGTGGAAAGAAAAATTTGTCGTGTTATTGCTAAATTTAAGGTATTGTCTCCTAGATGAATGTTTCTTTTGCTCTGCCTTTGTAGTCTAGATTAACAGTGGAAATATATTGATAGAAAATCTTGTGAATAAAGATTTGCAGCAGAACTAGATGCTACATAGAGACTCATAAAGGAGAAAAAAAAAAATTTTTACAGGGGTACCTAAAATATGGAAACATTCTCTGAAGTGGTATTTAATGACACCCTAAAATTTATAATTAGACAAAGAAATCAACCTGCTTTTATAGCAGCTTGGAAATTTCCTGGAGAATGTGACAGAACAAAAATTATTTCTTTTCTAATATTTAAAAATAAAATGAGAAATAATTGTTGTATCAAAAAAAAAAAAAAAAGGGCATATCTCAGATGTCCTGGAGCCTGTTACCTCTCTGGGCATTAGTATCAGAAAATCCCAAAATTTCTTGTTTCTGCTATGTGCCAGTCACTTATAAATTTTCCATGGATCATGAAGGCTGCCATATTCTTCAGGCTACTTGCTCTGGCAGGAGTACAGTGTGGCTAAATGCAGAGGTTGCACGACTAGTAAAATAATTTGTTAAAAATTATTCTCAGATTGCGTGTGAATAATTATTTAGGTTTGGAGGGATCTCCAGAGGTTTCCTCATTTGTGTCCTTGACCAGCTCCAAGCAGGCCTGGTTAGGTCAGGTTTCTCAGTGCTGTGTCCAGCTGTCTTGAATCCTGGCAGGATGGATACTCCATCACCTCTTGAGCATCCTGTGCAGGTGTTTGCGCATCCTTGCAGTAAACACTGACTGGTTTTGAGTGAACTAGCAAGTAGGAGCAGACTGCTTCATCTTTCTGTTGTTGTCCTCTGAATCCTTCTCCTCTCTTCCTGAACACGAGCATAAACCAAGTTTCATCCTGCAGCTTTTGCTGGACTGCTTTCTTCCCGTCATAGAGGAGAACACATCTTACACTGAAATACTTTAAAAATATATATAGTCTGATTGTAATTTTGTGTTAGTGAGAAAGCGCACACTTCTGGTTGATTCTGCTTCAATAATTGGCTTTCCATTTTCCATAGGAGTCTATTGCAAGGTGAAAGAAAGTCTGTGAGACATTGGCAACAATCAGGCAACTGTTTCTTTAACTTTAGAGGTAAGCTGTCATTAAGTGTGTTGTTTGGTATCATATTGGAAGGGAAGTGAAAGGAAACTGGGAAAATAAGAATGGTGTTTAAGAAACTTGACATTACCGTGTATAAAACAGTTTGCCTGTTTCTGTGGATGTCTATAACCAGTAATATTTGTGCTTATCTTTTACCAATATTACATAACTTTTACCCTTCATCCATTGGAGTGCAGAACTTCCAACTTCGCCCACCTCTAGTTGGCAAATATTTTAAATAGGTGTGTTTCTTCCCTCTCTCACTGGCAGCAGAAAAAGTACTTTAACTGTTTGTTCAGTTATATAACCACGACGATAGTGGATTTTATAGGAGTGTATATCTGGGCATCTAGTTTTTGGTTGAGGCAACGTCAATCACATGTTTTGCCAGCACAGTATTTCCCTGAAGTTTCTCACTGTGAAAAAACTTTATTGACTGAAGTTGGGTTTTGTCTGCTTTCAAAATACTGGAGTGCCAGCCTCTGTACCTCAATTTTAAGAACCAGGTACCCATCAGTTATAGAAGGGTGGTAGTAACTCTCCTCTTATTGGGGAAGGTAGGGGCTTACCAAGAGAATGAAGTATTGATTTTATTTTTTAACATCTTAATTACTTAATTTTGTGTTGTTCTAGAAATTAAGGAATATGCTGAAATATAAATTTTAGTAAGATTTATTTTTAGAGAAGGAACTGTGTAATATGTTATTGCACTGTGGAATGCTATCATTTACTAGGCTAAGGATATACCAAAAGGTTAATTGTGTGTTCTCTTTTTCTGAGGCAGCTTTTTCTAGGAATAGCTGGTTTTAAGCTTTTCATTCCAATTTCTGTCAACTAGATTTCTACAATGAGCAGCCCAAAGGACCATAAACAGGAGCTTCTGTTGTGGAATGCACTTCCTTTTTATTTTAAAGCATCAATTAACCCTTTGTAAAACTTTCTTTTGATGTGACCGGACACAGAGAGACTCGTATATCCCTTTGGGATTTGCCTGCTGTGAACCTTCTTCAAAAATCATGACCTTGGCTGTCCAAGTGACAAGGCTCTCAAGTTGTTAAAGTAGATTTAAATGAGAAGAAAGCAGGATGCCAAATATGCTTTGCTGTAGATATACAAAGTAGCAGTACTTTGTATTTGTTGAAGCACATGCAAGTGTGTCAACCACACAGGTTGTTGCTGACAGGATGGAAACCAAACCCACCAGCATACAGTGACACACATACAGCAACATTCTCATATCTGAACGTGCAAGCATTTAATACATAAAGTCCATAGTTGTTATGCTTTTCTTTGTCTGGGGTTAGGATATCAACAAAGTCTTTCTTGGTAACAAGGACATTCTTTGTAATGTAGATATATGTATACCTTTGCCTGTACAGTCATAACAACTTCTTGTCAAATGAACCAAAAAGTCCCAAGTGAGACTTTCCCATCATGATAGAACAAGAACTCAATAACTTGTTATTCAAAACCCTGTGATAGAATACATTTCTGTCTTCAGAAATTGGGTTCTTTGCACATTTCCCTGGGAAAAAATGCACTCCAGTGGTTGTTTCAATGTATGCACTGGGTTATAAAGGGAGTTTCAGAGATACTGTACTTATCAGCTGCACATGAACAGTTTGTGGTTTGAAGAGGGAACCTGGGATGGAGAAATCCAACCTTCTGTATCCAATTTTACCCAGTGGAATATGGCATTAAGCAATCCTATTGTGTTTAAAATTTCATTTTGTCTGTTGGAACACTAGACAATATGGTTTATTTGGAGAAGCTTGTGGATGGTTTGTTTATCTTTGTTTCCTTATTTTCTATTTTATATATCAGATAATGTATTGTGACTATCGAAGATAACCCTTGAAGTTCAGTATGGTGTTAAACTATACCTTATGTCTTATTTATTTTATTGGAACGCAAAACTTGTATCTTTTTTATTTAGGTTGCACATTTAAATTAAAGTCAGATTGAGCTGATGTATAAAAATCAGGTAATTGTGAAATGTTTAATTAGAAGAGTGTATGGCTCTTGTGTTTCACACAAGAACTACTTGAAGAATTGAACGATCTTAGGAAAGATATTATATGAACCAGACTTCTGCTATATTTTCTGACATCAGCCAGTCTTTTTGAAATTTTTAGGAAATCCTGTTGGTGGTGGTTTGAGTTGTTGTGTTTTTGTTTGGTTTTAGTTTTTTTTTCTTTTCACTGTAGCAACAGTTATTTACTTGTCTCATTTTATACATTTCTCTTATGCAACAGTTTACAAATGGAAAATTTTCTTAAGATATATATTTAGAATATAGTATAGCTGACCTGTAGAAGTGTTTAAGTTGTGCAAATATATATGCTGTGTAAGATAGAATAGAAGGCTGTGTATCTCTAGTTATTTATGTAGCTTTTAGCCTTCCTGTTTATTGCAACTTATTTAGATCCATGTTTTGAGCATGTTGCATTGTTTCTTACTTCTGAGACTTAGTGGAACAGCCTCAGAAAGAAATGCCCTTTGATGGTCAGTTGCAAAGTAGGAGTGAAGGAGCAGAAGAGGAGTATGCCAGACTATAACAATGTTTGTAACATTCATTAAACTGTTTGTTAAGTAATATATTCGGACAGACGAATGTTTCCCAGTCTCTACATAGCCCATTATGTGTTCTAGGAAATTAAAACGAGGAAACCTTTGTTGGAGTTACAGTGCTCAAACTGACATCTAATTCCCCCAGACAATAGGTACAAGCCTGCAAGCCTCTCTAATTCTTTCCAGTCTTTACATTTATTGATTCTTTTGTAAACGTATTTCATCCAGTCTATTACAAACAGCACTGGTTAGAAGTGTGAAGTTTGACCTAAGGCCCATTAAAACCAAAAGCTATCTGCTGTGCAGTTGGACATCCCAGATTCACTTCCAATCACTAGGAAATTTGCACCTTTAATGGCTGGATTGGTTCCTGCTTTGTGAAGGAGGACTGACATGTTAATTCTTTGATCTGTCTGGTTTGGAACTGAATTTAGTTCAGCTATCATTTGTATTCTAGGTTCTGAATGTTTTATTACTTGAGTTGGCTTATGTAAGTAGTTTTTTTTGATTCAGGACTTCATTTTCCCTAGTCCTGAGTAATGTTTTGCATATACAGATGTATGTTTCTTACTGCAAAGTGTGGATTTAATCCCTTTTTTCCCTGACATGTCAGGTTTTTTCCATGTCTTATTATTACAAAGTTATCATATAATTCATGCGTAATCTCTGAATGGATACAGTAAATTTTAATGAAATGAGCACAATACATTTTTATTGTTTTCTTCATCTTATACTGTAAAACATATGTAATAAATAATTGATAGTAAACAAACACATCTTATTTTTTCCTACCATATTCATCACCAGTTTCAAAGCTTTGAAGTTCAGTAAATAATTTATGATAGTTGTTAGTGTAAGGAAATCTAACTGTACTCCTGATCCTGCTTGCTTTTTGTCCTTGCTCTCAAGCATAACTTTGAGTGGTAGCCAAACTGAATGATACAGAATGCATGAATAACTGATGGGATTCATTAAACAGATGAAAATTAAATCAGCTATTTTTAATTTAAAAAAATTAGAAATACATAATGAAAATTTTGTGTTTCTTAATTTTTTTTTTAATTTGCTATGAATTGTATAAGAAAATGAAGAACTGAATGTTTTTAATACAAAGTGGAACATGTTTTCAGCCTGCTTTTGTTCTCAAAACTTCAATCAGTTTGTCTTTTAGTGTGGTTAAATATCTTGCTGAGATCTGCTGTATTTGCTGAGAATGTAACAAAAGGTGTGAGAGTACAAAAATGAAGAAATACATGTTTTTGGCCTTTAATGAAATGTTCCATAAAATGTTTTAATTCCTCTGTTTACCCTTGCTTGCATGGAGAACCCAAAGATTTTGGAGCAAATTTTAAGCATTAAAGAGATTTTTTTTCCCAGATCCTTCAAGCTCAAAAGGCTAGCTTTTATTTGTGTCCTTATAAGAGTTCTTAAATAATCCAGTAATATATTGTGAGTCTTCCAATATATTCTGGCTTATCTAAAATTTGAAATAAAGCAGAAAAAAAATACATGACTTCAGGCAGAGAGGTAAAAATTTTGTGTAATTCTGTAACTTCCAGGTACCAGTTTATGGCATCCCCAGTTTAACCCTCAAAACAGAGTGAAATCAGGACGTAGCAAAGTAGTTTGAATCCATCCTCATTTGGCTGCAAAAAGCAATGCAGTGTAAAACCTCTCATGGAGTTTTTCCAGACTGAGTGGAACTGTGGTAGAAGTATGACGTACCTAAGAATTTCTTTTTTTTTTCTTTTTTTTTTTTTTTTAAACATTGTGTGCATACCAGTGGAGCTGCATGACAGTACTTGTGCTCAGGGCGACAGGACTGCGTAGGAATCTCTGGCCATTCGAGCTCTGGGCAGGCTGCAGCCTGCAGTGCTTCTCTTGCTGTGTAGTTGTGCACATGGGAAGGCCCAGGCCTTTGTTTCTGACACGGGTGGTCTGGGGAGCATGGGATGTGAGTGAGTTCTGTTTTCTACAGCTGTAATTACAGGGATGCATCACAGTGAAACTTTAAAGAATATTTTCAATGCAGGGCTGAATGTATAAGGCACTAACAGGAGGAGGATATTATTCCATGGTCTAGGGTCTTCTGGGTCTGAGGTTTAGGCTGGTTTGTGAGGCTTTCTACTTAAAGGTGATTTATAGGTATCATGAGCCAGATGTTGTGAAAGTCACCAAGAATAGCAAGAATCTGTTATTGCCTTCCAGAAAATTATTGTCTCTCAAAGTTTCCTGTACACCACTGTTATTTCCCTTGAAATCAGTGTGGGACTTGCCTTGTGTTGGCAAGACCACATTAAGCTATTATTGTCATTAGTTCACTAATTTTTCTGGTGTGGCAGATGACAGAAGAGGAATGTTTTGGGACGTTTCTGACTTTGACCAATATGGTGATAATTTCACTTGGCAAAGGCACGTTACTACTTTCTCCCTATTGAGTAATACAAACCTTCTCCAGAAAATGAATTTGTTAAATTATTTCAGGGATAAAAAAAAAAGACCACCATCTTTTATAATTAAAAGAGTTAGCCTAAATATAGATGTTACCATCGACTGCTTAGTGTTGTTTGACAGTGGCAAATTATTTCCTTTAGAGGTCTGTAAATGATGTGATGAGCAAGTATTCAATCTTCATAGCTTTAGCTGCTTCTTGAAAAGTACTTTGGTTTGGTTTTGTTCTAAAAGCTCTTCTTTTTCTTTCCTCCCATGGTTTCTTTCATGCTTGTTTTGTCTATTTTTAACTGCTGCACTGCAAAACCAGTGATAATCATAAGGCTAATGATGAACAGCCATATCCTTTTGGAAGCTTTAAAATTGTTAAAGGATTATCAGCAAATAACATTACAAGAAACGTGTGACTACAGTGTGATCTCATGCTGCATGTTAATTTTTCACTGCAAGAAGAACCTGTGTCTCTGACTTCATAGATCACCTTGAAGGATTGGGGCTTGCTTTTTGTAAGGAACATGGTTTGCAACAATACATCACCTTCATTTCTTTGCTCCTAGAGAGAATCTGCTGACAGCAGGACTATGATAGAACAGGCCACATCCACCATTGACTTTTTACTTTCAGTGTCACCTTGGGACATCATGTCTGGTTTCCAAGGAATGATAATTTTGCAATAGTGTTTTAATACTTAGCTTTTTTTGTTGTCTTGTGCAGCCTGCTGGCTCTTCAGGGGCTAAGTTCATGTGTTGCACAAAGTGGGTGCAAAAATGCTGTAGAAGAGGAAAAATCTCAGTCATTTTCAAGCTGCCTTATATTTTTTTTTTTTAGTCAGGCTTTGTGAACACTTAAGAATTGTGCGAATGTTTATTAAATTGTAATCTAGTTTTGTAAACATCTGGATTTCTTGGCAAGGATGATGAAGCAGAAAAGGTAGAGAAAAGACCGACTTCGAGGATAAAAGGAACCTTAACTAAAGGAAGCAGGTTGGCAATTATTTGTGCATTGCCAATGTTCAAGATAGAATACTGCTCACACACAGAGCTCAGTGATCTGCAGAACAAAGGAACAGCTTACATAACTCTCGGTACAGAGAGATCCGGTAGTAATTTTCATGACCCCTTGTAATCTTGTAAAATTGAGAGGTATTCACAAATTCAATGCTTGGTTCTCCTTATTTAAATTCTTTGGAGTTAAATTAATAAAACAAATTTGTGTAGCTATCAGTGAATGCCTTTGTGAACTAAATGTTCTTTTTCAGGTCACTAGAATTGCTAGTTAAACTGTCAAAAGCAGTGTGCTTTAATTAAAATAATTTTTTTGTGCAAATCTACTTGAAGAAATAAGTAATTAATGGCAAAATATATGAAAATTGGAATCTGACAAATGTGTATTTGTATATAACCTTCGTATAAGTACTGAACTCTGTCTTTAATGTGTATTAGTTGCTAAATCAAGTCAGATGTCTGAGGTGAGAATTGGAGAGCTGATAGCAAATATTCATAGTGGAAGCTGATAACAGCCTTAATTAAGCTGCTGCTATCTTTCCATGATAAATTTAGAACTTCTCCATAAGTCATCTGACTTAATGCTCCATTTGCATCCAGGAATGTTTGATTTAGATCAGTGTCTCTGTTAAGAAATCTGCAGATGTCTCTTTGATAGCCCTGGTTGTCTCTCAAGAAGAGCCTGGGAGCTTTATTTTCCTCTCTTGCAGTGTAGAGAATGAGGTATACATTGACCTAATGCTGACCTTCCAAAATTCAGCTTTTTCAAGGTTAGCATACCCTGAGAAATACTTACTTCTTTAATGACTAATGCTTTCTCATACCATTTCTTGAACTCAGAATTCCTTAATTTTTTGTTACTGTACTTGCCTAATTCGAAGAAGCTTTACCTTGAAAATTGGGCAAAAGGATAACTTCAGAATAATTTTAGAAGCTTGGGTGGGCACAGTCCAAGACAGCTTTATTCATGTAGTATTAATTGCAATTAAACATAAAGGTTTAATTGCAATTAATAACAAATCATGTGGTGAGTTTTTTGAGTAGCGCTTTAGTATTATGTCACCAGATTATTTGGATAGATTTGTTGTCCCTGCCGATTTTGCTTTCAGCAGTTGTACACATTGTAAATGCCTTAATCATCAATGAATAAACTGAGACACTTCTTTTTATTTTAATTCTTTTCAGGGCAGGGAAGAATAACTTGATGTGAAAGTTAATACTTGTATTAGAATTTTTTGATCAAAACTAAAATGTGACCTTTTTTTCTTGTCTAGAAATTCTGCTGTTATTTCCGAGCCAGACATTTTAATAGGATTCTTCTTTATAGTTAGAAAAAATTCATGGGAGAGTCCAGTGCTACTTCCTCACAGAAAGTGACTATGCACTGTTCAGAAATGGTAATTCTTACAGTTGTCTAAACTCGAGATCAAGTAGATCATTAAATTGATGTACATTATGAAAGCCATCTGCATGTTTGTCTGGAAGTCCAATACTCATGTATTTTGTGTGAAAACAAACACAAAACAGGAGAGTTATTTCACCTGCGAAGTGGTGTGGGAAAAAGGAGCTCTGAGTGAGAGATGTAGAGGCTCTGATGCATACAAGCACTTAAAACAAGCAAAAGAAATCAAGTGTGCTGCTGTATTCCTGCTGCCTGTACTTGGATGTGCTAACATTCTTCCTAGCCCTTTTCTTTTCTTTCTGCTTTTCACTTTGTCTTCCTTTTTTTTTTTTTTTTTTTTTTTTTTTTTACATGGTATGCCTCTGGATGAATTTTTAGGATTTTTTTAAGAGAACCTTGAAATTTAATTTAAATTGAATTATTTTCCTGCATGTGTGCACTTATGCACCTCTGTTACTCTGTGTTGCTGCTAAATCAGCAGTGTTTTGTAACTTCTGAGCTGTTAGGATTTCTTGGTGTCATACCTTGGCGCAGGAAGCAGAAACCATCAAGAAATGGAAGCCAATGTGCATAACTGTGATGTGCTTGAAGTTACAAAAGTTGCTCCTTGGGCAATTGCCATTTGTGAGAATGGGTGAATATAGTATTGGTAGTTTTCTTATCTATCAGTCACTAAGACAGTGGCCAGTTGAGTGGAATTTGTACCTGGAATCATAAGTTTTTGAAATCACATCTCTGGATTTTTAGTATAGTTAGATAGTTATAAATTTTTCCTTTTTAAAATAGTTTTATGTATACATATAGCTGTATTGATTGATAGCACATTTATTAATTAGCTTATAATCTGTCACAAAAGTAGTTACACTTCTGTAGTCTGTAATTATTCTGTTGTGTTTGTCTACTTGTAATCAGATTAGTTGTGTTTTAAGGAAATTGAAACCAAACTTGTCAATGCTTCTCTGTGCAGGGATATGTTACTCTGAGGTGCTAGGAATGTTTCTGCACGTATTGAATATTCTGTGTGGGTAGTTCTGCGTATCAGCAGGTGTGGGAGCATCAAGCTGGCAAGTGCAGATCCAGAACACACATGGGGCTTAGATTATCTGAAGAGATTCTCTGCCTTGCGTTTACAAAGGTGACATATGTAAGAAACTCCTACAGATGAGTGGGTATCAGTTTGGCTTTGTTGCCTCCCTCCCCTCAGTTTACATACTGCCCTCTTTGCTGCAGTATTTGCAAAACACTTCACTGTAGTAGCTGTGTTTCCAAAGTGTGCTGAGTACAGAAGCAGATGGCAACTCAGTCATTTTTCCATCTTGCACTATTTATTTCTATTATTTCTCTGGAAACAAATTAATTGATGTTAAGCTCTTGCTTCCTATCTCCTGCTTCCCCTGTTTGCTCACTTCTTTTTCATTTTTTAAGAGGAGAAGATAGAAATCATGTCCAGGTTCTGTTTATGGTTTTCTTTTGTCCTTCTAGTCATGAATATTTCAGTGCTGTAAAAAAAAAAGAGCTGTAGAAGGTGACGTACCAAAAGACTAAAAATTAACTAAGACAAATTAGTTTCTTCTGTTTCTAGAAGAACACATGTAAAGATGATGGTAAGAATATATCTAAAATACAAATTAGGGTTGAAGGTTTGTGTGGGTTTTCTGGGGGCATAGGAAGGCACCACCAGTCTAACTTCCATTTTGTGTCCTTTTGGAGAGTGTGGGTTTTTAAAGACTTCTGATGACTCCTCCTGTGAAATAAACAGCTACTTTCCTCTCCAGCAGAAACTGTGCCAGGTGGATTTGGCACTGCTTGGAGAACTCTGCTTACAAAAGTAACTATCAGCAATTCATTACCTACATGGAAGGCTGAATCAAGTTAGGTCTTGTATGGTGACCTCAAACTCCTCTGAATCTTTTTCTATTTGTTTGATTTTATGAGATCATGGAAAAGACTGTAAGTTTTTTTGTACTTCGTTGTCAATACTTTAGAATATGGTCAGAATGAAATAATTTTAACAAAATCAATTGGCAGTCTGTTAAAAGAGAAGACTTTGCTCTTCAGAAGACGCTTACTTATTTGAAGTACTAGGCCATCATTCTGTGTGGGCACATTTAATTGGATATATTTCAATTACTGCTGATGGGCTGGAGGAATAAACTAAATAAAACCAGGGTGGTGAGCATGCACTGACCATGACTGTCATTTCACTAAAGAAAAATATGTGAGGTTAGAGTAGATCCCATTGTCTTAGAGCTGAGGGAGAGGGGTTAAAGAAATGTAAGCAACCCCAAGGCTGAGCTGAAGTTTATGTTGCAAGATCTACGAGCTAATCAGAACTGTGAAGACTTGAGCTAGAGTTGTGTGTCCTTTGTTGGAAGGCTCTACTTTCTTTAAGGAATAATGTGATCACACAAGAGCTATGTGGATAGATTTAATTTATGTGGATTGTTAAGTGTGGAGAAGATGGTGAGGAAAAGAGGCCATTAAAATGGGTTCCTGCCCTCCCCTCTCAGTTTGTATGATGGTCATACATTCCCCTCATACAAGTGTGTGGAAAAGGTAGAGTGAGTGGGAGAGCCAGGTAACAGTGTTGATCCATCAACACTGTTTAAATAGTCTTTGCAATTTTCTGGGTATCTCTGATTTCAGCTACACAATGCCTTACATTTCTGCTTCCTGCTGTTTGGAATGCTTAGCTGGTGCTGCTACAGAGGGAGGCAAAGCTGACAATTAGCTGAGCTGTTACTCAGATGTCTGCATGGTGCTCCAGTTCCCAGACAGACACAGTAATCTGGGGTAAGGAAAGCACATTTTGTGAAAGGTGGCTGCGTATTTTGGTTGGATTTGCAAACATTGTCAATTTCACCATGGGTTTACGTGAATGGGACTGGATTTTATTACTTTTTTCACTGTCTTTCTTCAAACCCAAATCCTGGTCTGGAAAAGGAAAGGGCACAATCCTGGATTGGTTTCCCATGGCACAGTAAATGGTGAGGAAGAAGGCGGAACTGTGTGACTTGTGTATGCCTCTGGGAAATTGAGATTCTTTCGTGGATCAGATACGCAAAGAACTGTGAATCCCAGAATAATATTACTCATAAATTGCCCTACATTAATTTCAATTCTGTGTAGCACATGTAAGTGAAAATCTTGGAAATACATTTGTTAAATCATGTGGTAAATGGTCTTGTTGATGACTGCAGAGTTGCTCTGGGCTTGGAGCTATTAAGCTCTTATTATGGGAATCCAACAGGGCAAATTAAGAGAAACCTGTGTGTGTGCTTGTTATTTTAGGACTTTTATGCTTTCTTCCGAGAGACCTCATGTAGTACCCCATGACCTAAAAAGACTTGGTATCTTTTAGTCAGAGGTGAAATTTGAAATCTCAGTTACTGATCTATCAACAATGGAAACAATCACCTTCAAGGGAGGGTTTAGCGTTGTTATTCTTTAATGCTAAAAAGCTGAATATTGCTATTAATGATACCTGTAAAATAGCCTTTTAGCATTCTGCCTAGTTGTATGTAGTGTTTTCACTTATAACTGCATCGTTTTGTAGATTGGGGAGGATAATTTATGTCTCATTGTAAGTGACTGCCGAGTGGGTTTCTTATTTATTTGTAACACCATTGTAAGCGTTCTTTAATTTGGGAGTGTTCAGATGCTATACACGAGTGTTCCTTGGAAATACTATTCTGAGTACACAAAACCATTGTGCATGGTAGAATTTGCCATTATAATAAATTCTATCATAAAGAACTAATGCATGGTATTTTTTGCAGGTTTTAACTTTTATATTTCAAGGCTTAAATGTGCAATCCATTTAAAACAAGAATTGCTCCTGTTTATAATGCTTGCTGGATACCTCCCCAGATGCAGGATTTTAGAGATTTAACAATTTTTAATGCCGGTATATGAATGTATCCTTTGACATAAATTTCAAATTTCACTTCGGATCAGTTGAATCATCTCTCTCACTATTTCTTTTTCTAACTTCACCCAGCTTTCTCTGGAATATTACCTATCTGGAAAACTGTCATAGTCTTCTAATGCCATTTTTGCCAGGATCATAAGTGTTTTCAGTAATTTTCATGAGCAGCATTACTAACAGAGCTTGAGCTCCAGCTGAATCAGTTTAGTCTTTGGCATAATTATTTTGCCAGCCGTCACTCTTGTAGCAGTGGAACTCCCCTTTGAGGAAAAATGAGGTCATTCATCTTTTGTAAGATTCATACATGAGCTTTATCGCTATAGTAATAAAATTCACTGCTTGGTCGGTAACCACAAAGGACTCATACAACTGGAAATTGTAACCACACTTACATACGTTGCCATGTGCACAGTTAGGTTGCTGTTAGAATAAGCACATCATAATGTACCTGTAAATAATGAGGGAATGTGTGTTTTGGATTAATTTATGGAACGTTGGACAGTTTGAATAAAATTGTAAAAATACCTGAAACAATACCCTGTCCTTCGTGCTTTATCTCAGATTCTTTTGGTAGGGTTGGTAAACTTTTTTTTTTTTACTTATTATTTGCATTTACAGCTAATATTCTAGGACCTTATGTTGTCTTTAAATAGCGTTTTCCCACCATCCTTGCCAGTTTGTTTATAAGGCTCTGTTATCTGCAATTTGCACAGGCAGTGCTTAGATGTTTTCTCTGTAAACTATATTCTAACCATATATGTTCACTAGTATTCACTTTTTTTTTAATTTTCATCTCTTTGTTTTGTTTGAAATATTATTAAAAGTATTCAAAATTATTCTTACCTGACTGACTGAATTCCCATCAAGGAATGATTTTCATTCAGTGATATTTTGGGAAGTTTCTAACACTGTGAATGAATGTGTTGGGCTGGGAGCAGTGGTAGCTTTGCTTTGGTGCTTCTGCTTGCATTGCTACTGTGAATAATTGTCATCAAGCACAGAGGAGAGGCGCAGAGGTCGGGCAGTGGGACTGCTTTACCTGCAGCTGCCAACCTGCCCAGACCTGTCTGCTACACAAACCACAACATCCTCATGGCTTGCAAATCACACTGCCTGTAAACCCTGATGGTGAAAAGAATCACTGAAGTCTAAAAAGGGTGTATTTAGGCTTTTTTTTCCATGGTGCCAAGCACTTTCAGTTTGTATTTAAGGAAGAGGGTGCATAGCATTTTGGAGGTGGCATGCAGCAGCATGCAGGGATGCCTGCTGTCACAGCAGTATAGAACTTTCTACTCCAGAGGACTCCTGAAAGGAATTTCAAAGGCAGCAATAGAAAGGATGAGTGAATGGGCTGGAGCAGAAGCAATTCCCTTTGTTGTGTGAGTACGCAAAAAGTACTTATTTAATGAAGATTATTAATGAATCCATTCTTGTTGATGTATCACATTTAGCTTCACTTAGGCTCATATTTTTTTTTTTTAAAAATCAAGGCAGTTGAATACATGCATCCAATGTGCATTGAATGCTAAAGCAAATTCAAGTCATTGACTGCTCTTCTTAATGAAGAAAGTGGTGGTGGTGGGAAGTGTAACAGACATGGCTTTTAATGAAATTAAGTTTGCACATAGTCCCAAGCATGCTAATATCTCTAGGTGATACCCATCTCCTTAATTCCAAGATTTCTATTATTTTAAGAGCTATAGATATCTAAAGAGAAACAATGGAATTAATTTTGTACACCTTCATTTTTAACTGTTTGTTTTCCATCTCTTTCCCTCTTGGATAGAAGCTGATTTTTCAGGAATCTGTTGCCCTTATAAGTGGATCTTCTACTAAGGTTTTTAAAGCATCCCTGAGATCCTAATAAGCAATGGAAAAAGGAGAAAGCTTATATTCCTGCAGACTACAGCTGCAGTGTATTTCAGAATATTGTGTAACAAATCACTGCAAGCAATTCTGTACAAATGATGGAACTGGATAAAATACCATATGGTGCTGCACAGTACTTCAAAGAATTATTTCAATATTGTGAATGGGCTAAAATATCACATGCAGATTTATTCAGTCTAATTGGGACTTCACAGTTGTACTGTTGTAAAGGAGAATATCTGTGCAAGCTAAGTTGTGGGCAGGGGAGGTGGAATCAGACTACAGTACAATATAAACTAAATGAGAATTAACTTTTTCTAAAATGCATAACAAACATGATCATCTAGCATGCTGTTAGCAGCAGTACAGTAGGTTTTATGGTGCTTTTGTAATTTGGATACTCTGATTTGGAGTCTAATTGGATTCCTGGGCAACACTGAATGGCAACATTCTTAAGTTGTGTAAAGACTGTTTGAAATAATGGGATTGACATTAACCTTTTAAAGTTTCTTTTAAAAAATCTGTTTGAAAAGATTAAAAAATAAGCTGCAGAAGAAGCTTAGAGATTTCAGGAAAAACTACTCTTGTGTCACAGACTATAGGAATTCATTCTGATTGGCTCTGTAATGGATGAAAATAAGTTTGTTTGGGTTTGTTTTCCTGACCTCCAACTACAAGTGTAAAGTGAGGGTTTAAAAACATCCAATTCCACTTGAAAAAAACAGCTGGCTTGTAATTCAGCCAAAAAATTTTTGTTTAGGATTTCAATAAATACTTACAGAAAAACTAAAAATCAGAGAGTCACAGGATATTCAATGATTTTGTGTTTCAGGGAGATGCTGATATAGATGCACTGAGTACTTCTACTTTTGAGAAAAAAAATAAAGGTGTATTTGGCCTTTTTTTAACTATTACTCACATTTGTGAGGTTGGTGTTCTGTTGTTGTTTAAGCAAAAGTAAGGCAGGGGTGTACTGTTTTCTTGTGCCCTTGCCCGTGCTTCTATAAAACAAATCAAGGCTGGTTCAAGGTGTTATGCAGAGAAAATACCAGCCTTAATCTGCTCTTATTTGCTTCAGTATTGTTACTTCTTTCTGAAGCTGTGCACCTTGCAATCATTAAAATGCCAGTGCAAAGGAGGAATTCTGTGGACATGGCAAAGGGGATGGACAGAAGTACTAGTGACTTTGATTTAAATTGTTACAAAATTCATTAACTCCATTAGGCTCTGTGATACTTGTAAGTCTCATCAGTGTGTGGCTGAAAGGATGCTGTGATGTGTCAGGTAGTCTCATGTCTTCTGCATATTGATTCTGTTTGCTGCAAGGCTGTGGAAAATCTACAAATTGGGCCGAAAACATGACAGGAAATAAAATCCGCAAGTGATGGGATGCAAAACTTCTACCCGGCATAGGCCTAATAATGATGTTAATGTTTGCCTTTTTAAAAATTATTATTGAAAGGAGCATCTTTTACAAAGGAATGGCTGCTGGCTAGACTGATTTTTCACATTTGAACTCAGAAGCAGTTAATCATCTTTTAAGAGGTTTAGAAGACGTTTGTGAGTCTGATCTACAGGTCGTCATGCAAAGTGAACTAAGAATTCTGATGGGAGCAGTATTTCCCAAAGCGCTGGGAAGTACTGGGAGAAAGGAGAAATACATTCAACGTGGTCTCAAGGGAGCTGAGAAATTCCCTTAGGACAAGAAAAAGCTATGTTAAGAGAAGCTTGGATATGCAAAATAGCTTTGGCTTGAGCAGTTTGTGCTTGCTATTGAGGAAATTGAGGCAGGGAATTGAGTGTGCCTTTACACTTTTGTTTGCACGTGCATATATTTGTTTAAACATTATCTGAAGTAAAAACCCTAATCCGGAATCACTGTGTTTTGATGCTATCCTTCTCACTTATTTTCCTCATGGTATGACTGATTAATCTAGAATGCCTTCAAGTTTTGGAGCCCTGTGAAGCCCTGCACACACAGTGAACAGGATTTTATGAGGTCAGACTCTTACTAGGAGGCTTAGTCATCTCTACTGCAATGCCTAATTTAAGGGAAGAATGGAGACGTTTGCCTGTGTGGACAAGGAAAGGGACTGTGCCAAAGTCTCTTCAGAGCCTTGAACTCCTGGGACCTGCAGTCCTTTCTTGTTAACACTGTCAAAATAGTGCATCTCTATTAGTTCACTGAAAGATATTCCATCTGGCTTTGATCAGTAATCACCTTTTCAGGGTAGTATATAATTTTTTTTTACTTGTTTGGGAAACTCATAATTCAGGTCATGAATGTATATTTTGTAGTTCTATGAGATCTTGTTAGTGTCTCATTAAAGGGTTCTCCAGTGTGTGGTATGGTAAGCTGGGGAATAATTACAGTTGTAGGGGTATTCTTCAGGTCATCTAGTTCAGCCCCTTGCTCAGAGCAGGGCTTCCTTCAAAGTGGAGTCAGGTGGTTGAGGGTGTTGTTAAGTCAAACTCAGAAAATCCCCCAGGATGAAGATTTCACAGCCTCTCTTGGCAGGCAGTTCCAGCCCCTAACCATTCTCATTACGAAGCTGCGGGGACGCTGGCTTGGGTGTCTCATTTTTTACTTCTGGGTAAGAGGCAGATTAATTGAAATACCAAGCCTGTTTGTTTTTGATGTAGAGCTTTTAACTGTTGCCCTCTAAGAATACTGAATTGCTTTTAAATCAGTGTTAGGATTTTACTTGTTGGCATCTGTTTTGATACGTTGGAGCTGCGAGGGAGTGTTTTGTAACTCATGAGATGTTGAGTTCTGTTACCTTAAAACACAGTTTACATACATTTACATTTTGTTTCTCCAATGTGTAATCAGAGTCTGAATTCTTGGCTAATGCTGAGGTGAGCTTGCATCTCTCTGGTTTTTGCACCTATATCTATAAAGGGCTATTATTTTCAGACATCTTCAGGAAAAAAAAAACAAACAGCCACAACTGTGCGTGCATCAAGCTGCATAACTTTAAAACTGTATTACTCCCAAGAGAATATATGCTCTATAGAATATAGGGTCTGAAAGTAGTTGATAATCTAGTTAAAACATGAAATTGATGTTATGTGTGTTCTTGAACGGAAAATAAAAGTGGGAAGGTGTAGGGTTTTTCTCATGTAACCCTCTGGCTAATCAGGAGCTTCTAAGATTACTTAGGTCGTTGAAGATAAAGTTATCCAAAAGGTTATATCACTTTTCATGTCTCTGAAAATTATTTTTCTTTCTGTATGAACATTACTATCTTTTGAAGAAAGGGACTTGACTGCAGTGCTAATGAAGTGCAAAGAATTAAAGCTGTCACTGGTGAAAATGGTATTTTCAGGAGCAAGAAGTTAGTTTACTTGATACCTCATAGCAAATGTCTTCGTAACTCTAAGGTGCTGTCTGTGTGAATTACGATGAAAGCTTGAGAGAGGAGGTGTTTATGTAGTCTGTCTGGTATATCTTTTCCAAAATATATCTTTAGGTATGTTCTTTGGGAACATATTTTTAAAGCAAAACCAGTGTGTTTAGTACACTTCCCTGACAGAGGAACTTGCAACTAGTGAATTACACCAGTCATTCCAAGTATGTGTCAGAAAAACACATCTGTGTACTGTGCTCCACAAGTTTTGACCAAGTGACTGAGAAACAGTTTTAAAAATATTGTAAGAAATATTCTAACATTATTGTTACTAAATTTATATCTTTTTAGGGTAAATTTTGTGGCGTATTTTTCTAAGACTACTTTTTTTTTTTTAAGATCCCTTAATACTGGTTCATACTATAAGCAGAAATTAAGTCTTCTCTGTAATATAAACCTAGAAGTTGGAATGGATTGTGATGTAGTGAAATACTACAGCACTTTTGTTCACCTAAGGTTAACTTGGTAGGTCACTGGATCACCACTGCAAGGGACAAAGCAAACAACATCTATGTACGTGGCATACTTATATTTTTTTGTTGGTCTCTGATCCTGTTAAAAGCCACTTGAACTCAAAGTGCTTGAACTGAATTGCCAAGCATGGACCTTGCCTTAGAAAATGGGAGCATAGCTCCTATTCTGAGTTTCAGTAATCTCTTGACAGAGACAAGGGTTAAGACCCTATTTCTATGAGGTAGAAATCAGGCATCTGGACTTCTGAGAATCCCTGGATACACCCTTCTGGTATCTGCAGGACCCTGTGTGTTTGTAACAATCCTGCTGCTAATCTATTATTGATTCTTATTTTTTTGTTAAGTACATAAGTATCTATCTGTTGATACATAGTGTTAAGGAGAAATCTAGTACATGAAGGAGTCCAACCAGCTATGTGAGTCCAGGCAGAGAAAAGTGGAGTAGGGATTGTTAACAAAACCAGTTGATGATTTTAGGATTTAGCTGTTTGAAAAAGTCTTCCATTATATGGTCATAGTAAGTTCACTATTACCTAAACTTTTACTAAATACTTAATTGAATCTGAAATGCTGAATGGAAATATTTTTCCTGATAATATAGTAGTATTTGTATCTTAAAGGACATGCAAGTAAATCCTCAATTTATTCATAGTTTTGGTTTTATAATGATGTTTCTTGAAGATATGAATAGGTGTCCTGATCTTGCATCCAAGGCTCTTCAATATTCATCTTCCTTACTTAGTCATCTAAAGCTAGGGAAGGTACTTTACAGTTGTGTTCACAGTCATTTGTTATCGGTTGTTCAAATGCTGCATAGTCATTTGTTATAGGGCTAAAATTTTGTTTGGCCATTTGTTGTGGAGAGTTAAAATATTGACTGCAATGTAAGAAATTGAAATCTACTTGGATTACTAATATCCCCCCTAACTGATGTCTCAAGTGAGAGCATTGGCACTAAAAAGTAGTGGGCTGCTTTAGCAACGTCTACTTGCCGTAAACTCATATCCACAGAAGAATTGCATATAATGGACAACGTCAGAAATTTGGGTGGGTAATTAATAGCTATAATTTACTTTCTGGTTATGCTGCCTTTTTTTTTTCCGAGAAAATACATGTGCTTTGATATTTATTGCAGATACACATTCTGAAGTGGCAATTAAGTTATGTTTTCTTTTTGTGTGTCAAAAGCAATAAATTTAGTGGAGATTCACTTGGCAGTGTGGGAGGGAGAAAGCAGAGTTCTAGTTCTACATTTACTTCACTTTACCCCATCTCCTTGCTACATGCTCTTCAGCCATGCCATTGATCACTTGCCCTCCAGTTTGCAGCTGTGACTTCTCCATAGCTCCAGCCCTGTGTGGTGGCTGAGCTCTGCACATCACATCCCACTTTCCATCTCTTCAGTCAAGTGCCTCTGTTTGCTTGTCTTCAAAATATGTTATGGCTTAACAGAACAATAAATCAGTCACTGGAGTGTCCAGTACCCCAGTACAAGATCAGAATACGATTCTGAGTCAATAGCAATTAATTCCTCTGGGTTAGTTTTTTTTACTTCCCAGAAGCAGTTTTATGTTGACGTGCATGTCTCTTATCCATACCATTCTGCCATGGTGCAGGTCAGGGTCGTCTTGCTTGCGCTTGCCGAAGCTCACTCTGGCTAGTTTGGCAGATGTAGCAGTTGTTTTTATTGAAGTCAAGTTTGTACCATTAGACACTAGAGCAGTGCTCCTCTCTGCTGCCACTGTTCAAAGAATCAGTGCCTTGTTAGCCTAGTAAACATTTTTAGTTTGAGTGCTGGCAGCTTATCGTATCAATCAGTGACAGAGGTAAATTTCCCTCTGTATTAATGCAGCAGGAAAAAGGCCAAGCAGGCATTTTTCTGCATTCTTTTTTACAGCCACCGGCAAAGGCTACAAATTGAGCCTTTTGGGTGTGGTTCTGTGGAGTTGGTCTTAGAATTTCTGAAGTGATCAGAAGTTATGAATTCTAAAAACAAATACCTAGATAGACTAAATAAGAAGTATTGTAAAGAATTAAAAAACATGGAATTGATGACAGCAAACTGTTTTATGACTTTGCTGTACACCATATGGTTAACGTAAGTCAGCTTCTCTGGCTGAACATATCCATTGTCTGTCCTTCTCTGACCTTCCCTTCTCCTTATCTATCATAAAGGTGACAGGGGCATGTGGCTTTAGTGTTTAGGGAAAGAGCCTGCTTTAAAATTTTGCAGAGGGAATTTGAATTGGCATAGTCCAGAAGGTTTGGTTTGTCTTTGGGTTTTTTGTTTGTTTGCGTTTTTTTGTTACATTTCTGTTTTTTCATTTCCCCCCTTGACCTTCCACTGCCCCACTTATTTATCTATTTGTGCCTGTGTCTAATTGAAAAATATTGTGCAATCATGTATTGAAGTCTTCCATTTCTGTGAATCACTAAATTCCCTTATTTATGTCATATACTATATGGCATAATTACAGAATTAATCCAGAAAAAAAAGGAAATGGTTTTGGTTTTGAGACTTCCTTTAAGTTTTCAGTCACTGATGTAAAGATTGGCATTAGTGGTGAAGTCGAATAGACTTAGACACCTCTTAAGAAATGAAACCTCTCCTAGACTGAAAACCACCTTAAAATCACTATCTTACTTCTGTTATTTATGTGTACTTTTTTATGACCGCATTACTTTTTAAATTTCATAAATCCTATATATGATAAATTTAGATATAAAAATCAAATACAATAGACACACAAAATCTAGGAAGTGAGAAAATGAGAGTGTGATGCTGGCAGATACAATCTTGCTACTCTTTTCCTGTGTTATCAGTCATGGATTCTGTAGCAAACACGTAATTAAAGATTGCATCAAAATGCATGAAACTAAAAGAACATTTCTTAGTTTATGTATTAGTATTTAGCTTTAAATGGGAAATATCACTTGCCATCATACTCATTTCATTCCATAATTTTTTAATGGTCACCTACAATGGATAATGTAGTTTTTAAATGTGAATTTTGGACTATTAATTCCTCTCCATTGCAGGAGAGTCTGCCATACAAACTGCAGAAATGTTTAACAAACACCTGGAAAAGGATGACAAGTTTAGATTCAGGAAACAGATGTGTTTGAGAGATCTGGTTGAGTCTGCTCCTTATTTCAGTAGTTTGGATGACCTTTGTTACTTGAAAGGCTCCAAAACTGAATTGGCCAGACTGAGTGACTGTTGCCTCAAAGAAAATCCTGATTGCTGCAGGTGTTTAGAGAAGGTTGCTCTTTCCAGTAGTGTAGGCTTCATACTTGTGTTTTAAAAAGCATAGTCTCTCTCCTGTCCCTGTAGCTGTTATTACACTGTTAATTGATTTGGGATCCTGGACCGTATCTTTAAGGTGTACTGATAGTGTTTGTGGAATATGACAGAATTTTACTGACCAAGGCATGAAAGAAAATCAAGGTTTCTGACAGGTTATCTGGAAATTAGCTCTTAAACAGCTGATCTGAAGAAAGAAAAGATATTTTTGTAGCTTGAGAGACTTTTCCATTCAGAGTTCCAAAGTCAGTCTTAGCCCAGCGGATCTATCTTTAAAAAGTTGCCATTTTAATTTACTGTGGCACCTGGTAGGCCACCGACAGCCCAGGTATTCCCCTGGTATGCTGTTCCATTTCCTTCTGTCACTGCAGGAGCAGATCCTAGCCCTCAAGTTGGCAGAGGATCACCTTCAGGAACAAATGGGAGTCATGTACAGCTGAAGTAATGGCTTCTGTGTCACTTAGACTATTACCTTTGGTTTTGACATTTAGCTGGTGGGAAAAAGAATATGCTTAAGTGGAGTCTTCTCTGCCATAAAATGTTTGGTTTTCTGCCATAAATTAAAAGTAGTTAATAAGGAATAAGTGTCTTAGCTCTAGCCAACTGAACCTCTTGTTGCTATTGGTCTGATTGTGTAATAACTCTGGCAAGTTCTGTGAGCTAATAAAAAAAAGTGAATGTCCCTTTATGTGAAGACTTTTCAGTTTATTGAGAAATTTCTAGGAACAAGATCAAGTTCCATTGTTTAAACGTATTTTAGTAGTACATATCACTGAAAAAATTTTCAGTATGATTTTTTTAGTCTTGCTGCAGAGTTTCTTACTAATGTGTTTTCTTTCTAATGGATGGTTTTGGTTGGAAATCTGGGGAAAAAAACCCCACTATTCCACTGACTTAAGCATTTTAGAACAGCTATTTCTACTATACCTTTAAAAAAGGTAATTTGAGAAAACTGTAACTTCTAACTTTTCTACTGCTTTTTCTCATGGAAATATGTTTAAAGATAAGTATCAAGGGTAACTAGAATATGGTGCAGAAAAAAAATAATCTGAGAACTGAGAATTCTGTTCTTTCTTGGCAGCTCTAAGCCAGTCTGAGCAAGAGCAAGACTACTCTGACCATCTAAGCCAGTCTGACCAAGAGCAAGACTACTCCCATACCATTCCTGTTAAACTGTTCAGGTCCTTGACAGCTGGATCATTTACTGACCCTTCTCTTCATGTGATTTCTTCTGGGATCAAACACAGCACTGCCATGCTGAGCATTTCCCAAACACAGGAGGACTGAACAAGAGACAGACTTATCTTAGATTGACGACTAGATTGATGGTAAGCAGCACAGAAGGTTCAAGCCTCATGCCAGCATAAAATCATTTGACAGATAGAAATATTTGCTTATAAATTGAAAGAGTAGGTAATAATAGTGGGTTTTTTATGATTATATTACATGATATTTTGTGATTACACAGACTAATAGCTAGCAGATGGCAGAGTATACATTTTACTTGTTTACCAAGTTGATGGATGGCAGTGATTGAAAAATGTTTTTTTCTTTGTTGCATTACTCTAAAAGCTTGTAGTGGACAGGCAATTTACAATATGAGTCAACAATAATTTGTATCTGCTCTAGATTTTGGGGGGCATCAGTTATTCTCTTTATTTTATTTGACTTCTCTCAATGATATTTTCATCTTAGAGGAACGGGGGAAAATGAAATCTACTTTGAAAGCCAGGTCTTTAAAGAGATGCATGTGTGCTTACAGTCTACATATACAAATAGTATCTATTTGTATAAAGAATAAATGATGGGAGGTTTTCTCCACTGTTCTATTTCAATGTTTATCATATTACTTGGACATTTTGATGTAGAGAGATATGCTCTGTCTTTTGTTTAGGCACCTCAGCACAAATCTACATTGCTATATTGCATGCTACCAAGAGAGTTAAAGCTATCCAGTCACAATAATAATTGCAGTGGTTTTCATCCCTTCTTTTTAATTAGTATTGACTTACTCATATTATCTATGTGTATGTTTTAGATGTATCTCCTCTTCAATTGTTGTTTGGTTGGTTTTCTTTCTTAGATGCAATGACTTGGGAATACTCCATAGCTGTGGAGTTTCATGAGTAGTAGACCTAAAATCTGACTTTCTTTCTAGGTTCATTCCGTATGTATTTTAGTCCCCACTGTCAGGTGCCCTAGCTCCCTGCCATGTTCCTCAAATATGCCATTCATTTTAGTCTCTCTCAATGGTTTTTGGCTGTGTTAGGAATGTCATGCTCGTGGTTTCAACAAATAGAACATGAGTTTTGATTAGTAGTAGATTGCCTTTTCTTCAGAGGGAAAAGGGGCAAAGCTGCAGTTGCTCTTCCTTTGAGTCACTGTTGGGTCCTATTTTTTCTGTATGGTTTCTAACTTCTGTGAAATTCATATCTGAGACATCTAGTATCTTGCAAAATTTAATAGGACTTGGACAACAAGGTTCAAATTTTATGATTTTGTGTTTAGTCATCTCATAATAACATTTTTTTTTTCTGGAAAAATCAAGCTAAAACACTCAGATGGAGACAGAATGTCATTTCTGCTAAAAGAATCAAATAAGACCATGGGTTTTTTTCCCCTTAGTAAAAGAGGAAAGGAAATCATTGCAATAATTACTGTGACTGGACAGGATAAAACATAACTTGAGATACTATTTTCAAATAACAAAACTTTCGCCTTTCAGCCAGAGGACACTTCATAATGTATATGCCTATTTGTAACAGAAATACTGAATCTGTTTAAAACTGTCCCTTGAATTCCCTGTATGAATTTACACACATGATAAGACCTGAAAATACATTATTAGTACTATGTTCAGTTTTATATCAATCATGGATAGATCCACTAAGCCTCTGTAATTCTGCCTTACAACTACTGTCTCTCAAAGGGTTTTCATTACTCCAAACTGCTAGTGGCCTTTCAGCAGGAAGAAGCCTATGATATTGTCTTACCTTGTGTAATGTGGGGGGGAAAATATATTCAGATAGTTGGTGCTTTAGTGAGCTTGTTTGTCATAGGCCCTATTCCCAAGGTACGCTTTTTTCCTGGGCAGTAATTGATCCATTTTTTATTTCCTTCATCTTCTGCTTTCCACCACTGTGTTCAGATTTTTGTGGCAAATATATATGTATATATGTGTCAACAATTACTGTGTTGTTCAGCTTCCCTGGCCTTGACGGAATTTTTATTTTGCATTCTTCACAAAATCCAAGTTTCAGACCAGTATGATAATGTGACATTTTCCAGCTTATATCAGTAAAGATGAAATGCCTTTGGTAGTGATGCCTAACTCTGGTTGCAAAGAGGAGAATGAGAAATAAACAGTAGAAATGTAGCTACCAAGGCTCCAGATTGATTTTTGTATGGACACCTGACTTATGTACTGAATGTCGCTGGTAAATGCTTGAGGTCACCAGTACAGGAGAAGAGCAGGAGTAGACAAGAAAGAGAAATGCTTCCCTGTCCTCTGTAAATTTTTATGATGCTCTTGCTGAGAGAAGATGAGTGCTTCAGCAAAAAGTGACTGTTGCATCAGGAAGAGTTTCCAGGTCTGGATTCACTGCGTAATGCTTGCTGGATTCAGCTGATAAAGCCAGGTTATGGGGTGAGGTTCATGGTTTCATGAACGCTGTCAGAGTCCCTGCCTGCCTGAGGGTTAGAGGGGATGAATGCAGATGAAGGCAGGGGAATAGACCCACCTTAAAATTGACTTTACAAAAGAAAATATTTAACTTAGGTGAGCCTTGGTAACAGGGACACCCCAAACTTTGGGATGAGGCAAGGGGCTGGGCACAGACCTGGCTAGAAGCAGCAGAACATAGGGTTGCTGCCCCTGTGTAAAGTTTCATGAAAACTTATGTTAATCCTGTTGTGGAAATACATACACACCTTTCTGGTTTAGAAGATGACAGTGATTGACATGCAAGGCCTGTTAATGTGCAAATCCCAGAGTTTTGCCAGGATTATAGATTATAAAGTAAGGGATGGGTCCTAATTAAAGAATATATAAAATGTACAATTGACTCCAGTTGTCTTTGCTCAGATTTTTGCTTGCAACATTGATTCTTGCATGCATGTAGTCTGCAGACTCTTCTAAGAATGCAGTGCTTCCATTAACCATCATCAGTATTTGCAAACAGGAGATTCATTCACATTGGGTAGCAAATACTTAATTTGTTCCTCAGAACAGTCTCAAAGAATATGTTGCAGCTTTTTTACCAATTAATCTGATTTTTAAGATGGTGTAAGTATTGATCAAATTTCAAAATTGAACCTCTGTATTTGGGGAATGTAGTGAAAGTTAACCCCAGACTGTCATAACTGATCTGCTACTTATTTCGTTACTGAAGTGTGAAGGCTTCTAAGAAGTCTATGAACTTTTACCTGGTGTTTTTCCAGAACCATCAGGAGATGGTTCCAGGTACATCTTTCTTCAAAAAGCCTTAAGAGCCAAGGGAAGTTCTTAGAGAGGAGGAAAGTGCCTTTGTCTGTCCAAAGCATAAGCTGCTGTGCATGCTTACTCCCAGATTTGCAAGCATTGGTTAAAGTAACTGCATCTGCTGATTTGTGTGTGTTCCAAGGAAGGTGGTTCAAGTGTATCTCAAAATTAGAACAAAAAGATTCAGGTTTTCTGACAAATACTGTCTACCATTTGTGACTTAGCAGTAGATTTTGCCTCCGTATGGGAAACAAAATGGGTTTCATAGTAGTGATTTTCACCTCTTAACTTTTTACTAAGTGATACTAGTAAAATCTGTTACTGTTTTCTTAATTTTTGTTTTTATTTTGGTTTTTAGAGAAGACAAGCTATTTTATTACTTCCTCTGTGCCAAGGAGCATGCTTTAACTTCTAACCGAAACCAAAACTGGTATTTAAAATGGTGCACTCCTCCATCATTGCTTTCATACATCACTGTATCAGTCTTTTCTAGTTGATTTAGGATGATTACTCTTCAGATTTGTAAATCATTGCTTCATAAGGATAGCCACAACAATTTTGGGGAGGTCATGGAATTGGTGGGGTTTATTTTGTTTTGATTTTAAAAAAGCAAAAACCTGTTGTATCTCTTCAGCAGTTAAATAAAATATTTACTGCCTGGCATATGACAGTGTTTAAGCACCTGATTCAGTTTAAAAGAATAATTTGCAAATAGCTTAATGTTATGAAAAATGGAATAGAAATTACTCATATTCTGTTTCTTAGTCAAAAAGCCCAAGTTCTATACCAATGCTAACACAGGGCTTTGAGATGGTATTTATGAAGGGTTGAGGGAAAAAAAAAACAATGTGAGAGGAAAGGTAGTTCATATCTCCAGGAGACGTATTTTTAGTAACAAAAAGACTTTGTTCCTTTGAACATTGTGGTTTTTTAGTCACTTTTCAAAATTAGGCACTGCTACTTGCAGTAGATTTTAGTGGAATTGGCATATTGCATGCAGAAAATAGAGCATATATGAAGCAGTGTAGGTATATTAATTTATTACAGCAAATCACTTTAAAGTATGAAAATTGTACAAATATCACTCATCCCTGTACGAAAGAATGGAGGAAAAAATTATTTTTGTTTCCCCTCTGTTGGTGTCACCTGTGGTGTCCAGTCCCCTCTCCTCTTGCCAAATGACACTGATTTGTTCATGTTTTGGTTAGGAACCCAGGCTTGATATGGTTCATGTTCTAGATGCTATTGTTTGTGAGATATGAGCAGACACCTTGCTCAAGGTCACAAGAAGCAAATTCTGTTTCACAATGCTGAATATAAAATTTTTCTCTCCACTTAGTTCCCTCTTTACCCTGTAAAAAGCTTGTGTGGAAAATTGAGTAGTATCCATTTGTACTATCTGTTTCCTGTGAGAAAAAATTCTTGTAGTGAAAAGTAGGATGTTGATCTGGATAACATCCCTATAGATACAATATGCACTGACATATCTTCTGTATTTCTAGTCTATCCCTTACAGGGAAGATCACACTTCTTCGCTTTATTTAAGAATAAATAATAATTTTTAAAAGTACTCTTTCCCCACATACACACTCTCACAAATGATTGACTGTGTTTGTTTAGATCAGTTGCACTGTCTTGGGGAAGCTAGAGGGAAAATTGGAAATGCATCTGCTGTATCTCTTGTGTAAATTAGTTTTTTGATCGTTTTGATAGAAGATAATTGCTTAAACATGACAGTTAATTTGTGTTGTGTTCCAGTGTAGAAGCTTCAGAGAAAGTGTGCTATAGCATGTACAGCTGACTTTACTTTAAATTTTCTTGACTTTATACCAGAGGCATTTTTATCTCTGCTAGAAGTACAGTATATATTTTTTTGTAGTATGCTAATACAGTAATCTGTGCAAGGAATAGAATCTTGGTTTTAATCTTACTTCAGAAGTTACTGACAGTGACTGTGTCTTGCTGTAAAATATTACAAAATTGGGAAAATGTAATATTTAATGCCCAACTCTCAGTATATAGGGTCTTGAAATCTAGCTGAAATCAGTTTTTCCAAGCAATGAAAAATACACTTAAACTATTGATAAAAAATAGATTTATAGGAAGATTAGGTTAAAAGCCTTTTTTTAACACCTCTTCATTGAATATATTTATTTGTTATAGTACATGGATTAATAAAAAAAAAAATTTTGCTTCATAATAAAGCCCCTAGTATTCTAACCTGGGATGATAAACAGGCACTGGCTTTCGATGAAATAGTGAGTGAATAATCATATTGACAGTTCTGACTATAAAAAAAGAAATCCAGGTGTTCACTATTAGTCTGTCCAAATCACTTCTCAAATTCTGGTGTCTGACATAAACTGAAGTGAAGCAATTGAATTGTAACATAACGCTGTGTCATTACACCTCAGTCTTAAATAGTGCTTGTACTCAAAGTCATTTGTATGAGCTTGGAAACCTCCATGGAACTGAGGCTGTTATTAATGAGGAAGTAACAGATCACTGTATGTTTGATCACACTACGGTGTTGCAGAAGAAATGGAATAGGAAAGAAGGTGTCTGAAGGAAACAAAACAAGCGAGGAGCTTCTGTGGTATTGGTTTGTTGTAGAGGCTCTGTGTCTCTGCCTTGGTGTGTCTTGCTAGACAAGAAAGGCTAGTGGCATTTTATAGCAGCAAAAATCTGAGAGGGTGATAATGTGCTGATGACCAGACACTGACTTACAAGGAACACTGTCGCTGCTGCTTTGTTATGAGAGACATAGCCAGCCTTAATTGTTCTTAAGTGGTGAAGCAATTGCATGAAGAACAAGTGTAAGGAGAAGTGTTAGGCTTGAGAAAGCACTGATGACTTATGCCCGTTGCTTATTGTTTGTCAGTTTGGATTTCTGATTTATACCATTGTCCATAAGGCGGGCAGTGACTGTGATGGGGCAGGCTGTGCTGCTTAACCCAGCTTGGGTTCCTGGCAGTTCAGGGCTCCTGGTTCCTCGTTGTCCTGGAGTAAGTCTGGTGGCTCTTCCTTCTGTCCCCTGCCCACAGTGAGCATGCAGTCTGCAGGACACACTGAAAAAGAGCAGAGCACTTCAGCATTTGGAGAATAAGCATTACTTATCCTTGCTGTGCCTACCTTCAAATTGCTGCACTCATGCACAAAAACCTCTGTAGTGGATATAATGGTATTTTATAATACCACAAAAGGTGTGTTTAATCTTGTTTTTTTTTGCTGCTGTGGCAGAGTTAGTGAAGCACCACCTCTGCTTCTTTTCCTGAAGAAATTTATTCTCAGGTAGGTTTTGGTTCCTGTCCTGAATACTCCATGCAAATATCAGAGTGGTGCTCTATATTAAAATACATCATTACTCTTCTTAGTACCATAGCATGATAAATATGAAGTAAAAGATTTTTAAAGGTACACATACATCTTCCCAAGAGACAGATTTTTGCAAATCTGTCTCCATTTACTCTCATTAGTATTAAAGCAGTACAATTGATAACAAATGTCAGACTGTAATGTTTCTGGTGAAGCAGACCATCTGCCTGTTTCGTAATACGAACATTTATGCTTACAGCCAGTATACTTCAACAACTGAGCTGGAAATGCCAGGTAGTAATGTCTGTTACTTGAGGTCTCTGAATGCATTATGTATACTGGAACCATAATTAGTTCCATGCGTTCTGGCAAATGTAGTTATTAAAGCAGATTTCTTTCTGTGGATTGCTTGCCTCCCTTGAAAGTACCCATCCTCCTCTTAGCCTCTGTTTTATTTCTCTGTGATTGATTGTTTCTTACTAATGTATTTACTTCTCAAGCTAGTTTTCTCTCTTTGAATAAATGGAATTTTTGAAGGCTGGCTACCGGCTAAAGTAATGTTGTGATAGTCAAACAGAATTATCTTGCCATCAACTTACGACTTTGTTTTGATGGAAAGTTTTTTATTAAAAACAAACAGTAAACAAACTAAAAATGCAAATATCTGTGAAATTCCTCAATTAAAGCTTTCAGAACTGAAGAGTAACTTGCTTTCCTACTGCAGGAAGCAGTGGCAAGTGAAAGATGACTTATATTTCAGATGACTGTTCAGCTGTCCTT
The DNA here is from genome assembly GCA_013397155.1 of Irena cyanogastra. Classification (NCBI taxonomy): domain Eukaryota; kingdom Metazoa; phylum Chordata; class Aves; order Passeriformes; family Irenidae; genus Irena; species Irena cyanogastra. The sequence goes on along the minus strand of VWZV01003836.1, from coordinate 706,527 downwards.
CCCATGTGGATGGAGGTGCTTTTATTGGGATGGATGGGTGATAATGGGCTTCAGTCTCTTTGGTTTCCCATAAATCTGATTTCTTTATAGCAGCAGTTGAAATCCATGTTTGCAGTCAGACACCAGCAGTTCTTGGTTCACATTGCCACTCTGTATACTGTGTGTTGTGAGAGTGAAGCCACCACGTTAAGGAGAGCTGGGCTGTGAATGTTTCTGTGCACTTTGGGTCCTGCAGCATGGATGGCACAGTGCAACCACAGAAGATGCTGTGGAGGAAGCAGGAAGGGCTTTAGCACCAGGCCATTATGGTGCTAAGCTGCCCAGAAAACAGGGAATGCCCATCTGGACAGTCCATTTAATTAGTAGCATGGCTTCATGAAAATCACTGGCAGAGGTGAAGAGAAGATGGGAGAGGGATGTCTCTGCTGTTCCAATTTTTTCTCAAGCCTTTTTCATTGAAGACAAGAGTCTTTGATGTCTTTGACTGTTGAACCTATTGAGGTTCTGGTAGAAAATAGGGAGATTGGGCTGTTTTTTGAGATAAGCATTAATTTTTCTGAAAGAAAACTGGAGAATTGTGGCAACATATAGCAAAGCTCTATATGTTATGCAGACATTTTTTCAGCAAGAAACACTGTAAATAAAATCAGTGAAAAGATGTTAGATGCATTCTTTATTCTGTTTTGCAGTAGCCTTTTCAATTTGAATATGAAACAGTTGTTAACATTATGCACTTATAACAGATAGAGAAGATGTGCTGATTTATTGCTAGTGATACATAAACTGATCCTGTACTTACTAAATTTCTTTCTCCATTGTGATTTGAGAATGAAAGATAATTGAGTTATTCTTTCATTTTTCAAGATCAGCTGACTTGAAATAATATTTGATAAAAAGAAACTTGGGTTTTATTTGTCATTGTGCTGCTGGTTTTCAAACACAGGCAAAGCTACTTTGCTGCTTGTGGCATATGATGCAGTCTGTTTTTAACAAACTTTCCCCGTTTTGCTGGTTTATTCAGTGTTTTCTGAGCAATATGTTACATTCCCAGCTTTCATGTTTGGATTGGAAACTTGCACTGTTTAAAACTTGAAAATAAGCAATATTCATTCATTCCTCTTGTTTTTTTAATCTAGTACTGCAAGATTATTCTTAGAGTATTATGTCTGAGCAGCTGCATAAGTAACTTGTAGGTACATACGTAGTGTATCTTCTTGAACATTTATTTATATGTTAGGTTTTTGCATAACTACTTAGCACATGTTTCTCTTTACCAGTTGAGGCAGGGTTAAAAATTTGTCCTGTAAAGTACAAATATCTGTATTCTGTAACATAGTTGTATTTCTGATTTATCCACTGAGTCTTGGTCTGACAATACAGCAGATATGTCTTGTGTACTGAGCTTTAACAATTTTTAGATGCTTCAAAGCATCAAGATTTTTATGCAGAGGAGTTCAGACAGTGAGAAAAATCAATTGAACAAAAAGTTTGCTTGAGATTACTGTAGTATTTGATGCCATGATTCTAAGCAGAATTACAGGTCTGGTAATGCCTATATAGAGTTAAAATCCTACAATAAAATCAGAGCCTGCATGTTCTGCCAAGGCACTTAGTAAGTAAATATTCTGCAGAATCTGTCACTTCATGTTGAGGAATGTAAGAGGCAGCAGCCATGCAAAATTGCAGCAGCTATAGAAACTAAAAGCTATAGAACTTCTTTAAAGCTATAGAACTTCTTCAGTGGAATTAAAATATTTTAAGTCACAATGTATCATACGCATATCCTTATAGGACATTTAATGTCGTAATATTAGGATGTTATGTATTTATGTGCTCTGCAATGATGTGCATATGATGCATCATTGTGATTTAAAACGTTTAAATCTTCCTTTTTTTTTACTCTTCCCAGTTTTGTTTTGTTTTGTTTTTAAATTATTATTTCAATTCTCCTGATCTCAGTAATAAAAGGCAACTTCTAGTATTCTGTTTTGATGTGGGTTTTTTGGAAGGCAAAGTTTTGGCAAAAGGATGCAGGAGTTTTCAGGTTTACAGGCATGCTTACTTGTTAAGATGGTCTCTGCTTAATTCATGTGAGAACTGCAAGACTGGAGTGACCTCTCCCATTTTCACCTTTAACCTGTGTGTTGGACATACTGAGCAAACATAGACCATAAATGGATGTCACATGCATCTGTTTTCCAGGCAGTAAAGCTTCCCCTAATATTCAACCAATATCTGCATAGTAAAAAAACCAAAAACAAACAAACAAACAATCCTAAAATTGTTTTTACCAAAATATCCTGTTAGTTATGACTTCTTTCTTAACAAAGCAGGTACTATTTTTTTACTGTTTTAAGTAGGTTTGAGCAAGTTGGTAGTCATTCTATTTTCTCATAAACCATTTTTTACTATTATGTGATTATATTGTATATAATAATTAACCATTAAGTGTTTCCTGTGATGACAACTTAATTGCTTCAGATATTTTGTTTATTCTGTCACGTCTTAAGTTTCAGAGAAGCTGAAGGAGATTATGTAGAAACTGTTCAGACTGAGTGGAACCCTAGGCATAGACTGAGTTGCTAGTTAGTCAGATGCTTACAGAGTCTTCTAGTTAGTTCCTGAAATGTGTAGCACCATTTGTAGCTGACATGTGCTGACAAGTGATATTCTTGCCCTACAATTTTTATCTAGTTAGGTAATTCAAATAAACAGGTAGATGTACCCAGTAACTGGAGTGAGCTGTTCTGCCTGCTGCTCTGCTTTCTAAGAGTTGGCTTAGATTGCTCAGTTAATAAAAGTTTTAGATGTCATGTCTCTAGAAGGCCCAATATAAAATTCCTCCAGCTAAGGTACATTTTTATCATGAATTATTTCTTAGTAAAAAGAGAAGATAGTCAGTGTTAGACTTTACTCATAGTCTTTTCCGTAGTAGTTGTTAAGAAATTACATTTGAGATTGACCTAACTCAGGATAATGATGACTGCTCTGACAAACTATGTGCAGTCTTTTTGCAGGTATTATTTCTTTCATTTTCTTCTCCTTATATAACCAGTCTATTTCTACAAATCTCTAATCCAACTGCCTGCCCTATCCTTATATTGTTGACCTTTTTTCTACACATCTCTTAAAAAATAAAAGGTGTGTATTTGTTCATTTCTTATGTGACAAGACCCTTGCTCTCTCGAGTCCTTCTCACAAGGGTCACTTCTTGGCCATTTGCTCTTACTTGTACGCAGGATCTAAATTATGCTGCTGACTGAGAATTCTGTGCTTGTGATTTTCGTCTGTACATATTCCTTGACACCTTTAATGACTCTACTCTGTTCTCTTTGCCTGCTGGTTCTGACTTTCCCTCTAAATGCTTCACATGAATGTGTTTCTCCTGGGGACAAATCAACTGCTCTTCTTGTATAGCTGCTATTTAGACTTTCCATGAATAACCTTGGTAGTGTGTTTGATCCTGAACTTCTCAACTGATACTTTTCGTCTACCTGGAAATGTCATTTACTATATATAACATTGGCATTTTTTTTAGTACCCTGTGGCCTGAACTTCCTGTCTTGACAGTTTCATTTCTCTCCATCCCTCCTTTGTCTCTGTATTTGCAGTGTGTGAAAGAAGCATTCATTCTTTTTCTCACTGTTCTATAACTTGGCTGTCTTCCAATTAATTTCAGGGATCAATATGAAACCATTCTCTCTTACTCATAATCTGAGTATGCTGTCTCGTATATTTTACTTTTGGTGTTTTCATTTTAGCACATCATGAGTCAGTGAATGAGTTACATGAGTCAAGTGAATTTTAATAGGAGCTCTTGTGTCATAGATATTGCTTAAAAATATTTTTAAGCTGTTTTCTTGCAGCTACTCTATCATCTTACTTGGGTGAATAATTTTCATAAAACTTAATTTTGAAGTTGTTAGTGGTTGTTCTCATTTGTTAGATTTTAAAGTGTAAGTACATTTACTGTGATTCATACATGGCGTTTCGCGCAGTCCTTCAGCGTTTGGATCTTGCAGTAGGGTGGGAGCTGCCAGTTTGCACCACAAGCAAGGCGCAAGAGACGAGAGCGATTCCTGAGCTGGGATGCTGTGGTACCCATAGAGCTGAGCAGCAACAACAGCTCCAGCTCTCAACTCGACTCTTAGCTATATTGACACTGTCTCAGCTGTCACATCTGTAGAGCTGATACAATGTTCTACCATCAAATTCCAGCCAAAGAAAGTGTGAGGCTTTTTTTAAGTGTCAAGGGTTGAGGCATTTCAGAGATTGTTGAATACAAGCAAATGGTTCATTAGCGTGTTGTTGCCAGCCACAGCTGCAGAACTTGAGAAGAGGTGATCAGTTATGCAGAGGTCAGAGCCTATTTGGGGGCTTGTGTTTGTTTCAGTCAAAATGTTTTAACTTCAAATGTGAACTAAGGAAAACCAGTTCCTTCCAAAATGGTGTTTACGTGTCATGACAAATTCACTTAGACGTCACTGACTGACCAGAGAGTAGCTCTGAAAGCTATTATGTTTTGAAGTTAATTCTGTCTAAACCTTTACAAAGTGTTAGCAAATTTTCAAGTGCAAGTGACAAATTTATCCAGAAGCCTTTGAGAGACATTAAAGTCTCTTATTTTGTTTGAAAGTTGAAACTTTTGGGTTTTGTTGGAACATTTTTCCACTTTAATGTTTTGTCTATTGTATACAGTATTTCAATATTTTATGAGTATGTAGAGATCTGGATGGCTTTTTCTCAGATTGTAATTTAGCATGTCCTTAGTAGCCACAGTGAAGGCAGGTAATTATTAGGAGAAGTTCTTGTTGGGATTAGTCTTCTAATTTGCAGAATTAATGTTCTCCTTTTAAACAGAAAAGTAGTTTAAGCATCCTTAACAGAGACCTTGCAAGGCTGTGACAGTAATTTATTATTTAGATTTAAAGGCAAGAGTGATAAATCGAGACCTGTCTTGGAATAGAAGTTGGGGGGCAAAAATTGCTGTCATAATAAGAGTATGAAATTTGTGATACCTCTGTCAGCGTAGGCAAACAGTTATTATTTTCATTAAGCTTACCTGAATAGTGACTTACTTTGAAATAAAATTTTAGGTTTAATATATGACTAAGATTAAGTTAGTTTATATTGTAATCTGGCGTGTTGGTTTATGTTCACTTCACATATTAGGGGAAAAGTTATTAATTTTATTCTGTTTTTACTGTTTTACTCTAGAATGGGATATTCTGCATGTGAATACTGGCCTAGAGGAAGTGGACAGTGGTTAGCTGAACCTCCCTTATTCTTTTCTGGAAATTGATTTCCCTTGCTCAGTGACAGCCCTTTTTTGTTTCTGAATTAGGGTTTTTTCCTCCCATTTGCTGAATTTCTGGCTTGTTCTTGTCTCACCTTATTCTTCCTTCTTGCTGTTTCCCTAAGACAGTTGTTCTGACAGTCAAAGTAGCCCATCATACTCATCAAGGTAGCCCACTCGCACTGTGGGACTTCGATACAGTGGTGGATGCTCAGCTTCCCTGGCTACTTGCATTGCTCCTACCCAGTGTCTGCTCTGTCCTTGGGAACACATTCTCCCTCCTGGTTTGTAAGTGGCATATTGTAGGTGGCAGGCTTGCAGACACTAAGCTTTGCTCCTTGCCATCACTTTGTCATCAACAGTGTAAGCATCTTCCCAGCTCTAGAGAAGCCGCTGTTGTCCTTCGCTTTCTACTCCGCGCACGAGAGCTTTTCCTACAGCCGGCGGCTCTGTGCGTCGTGTGTGTTTCCATCTGCTGCAAGGTGCTGTCACACACAGAATCACTGGAGAATCTTCAGCAGCTGCGCTCAGAGCAACGCTCTGGCTTTGGCAGGTGTTACTTGGAGAGCTCCTGGCTAAAGACACCTCAGGATTTTTCACATTCACATAAGTCAAAGGTGCTAAATGAGTGTGACCTACTGGTGGTGGCTGATGCGTCTGGAGTGTGCACCTGGGCATCTGGGATCTGCAAGTAAGCCAGAGGAATAAACTTTCTCCAGTCTGGACAAAAGGATGTCCATAATCTTAAGTGTTCTTGCTGCCTTCTTGTGAACAGGATCAATGACTACCAAAAGCTTTGTGTTGATATTGATTACTAGATATACAAAAAATATATATAATCCTGGAAGGCGTAAAACTTTTATTAAAGGGAAGGGGTCTTGGTGATATTTGTATCTCATAGTTATGCTATTAGACATCCATAAGCAGTTATTTTTTTCCTTTTAAAAAGTCTTTTAAAGTCTTCAAGCAAGAGCTTCACACAGACTCCTCAGCAAGCATCATACAGAATATAAATATAGAAGTATTTCTTTTATATAATATTTCTAGTGTATTTATTAACAAAGAACAGAAAAATACTTTCATTAAAGCAATCATTAAGCTTGGGGAAACTAAAAAAATAAATATGCAGTGTTTCTCACCTAGTCTGTCTTGGCATCCTTTACCTAAAGGCTGTGGTAGTGCAAGTATTTTGCTAGATTGTTCATACAAAATAGACATCTCTGAGTAAGTGTTGCTTCAGATGTGTGCTTCATTCTTCTGAATATTCATGAAATGAAGAAATTAGAACTGGCACTTTCCATGCTGGTAAAATTCTACTTGGCCTCCCAAAGCTAGGAATTACTGATTTCACAGGTATTTCTCTTAAGCCATAGTCTTTTGTGTGTCCATTTCAATGGCATTTCTCCTTGAAACATATTTAGGCAATTCAGATGAGATAGAGCAGTCCTCTGTCCTCTGTTTATCTTGTAACTGAATTTTTCCTTTAAGCTTAAGGATTTGTTTTTTTAAACTCTCTCTGAGTTCAAGATGCACTTTGCAGAATATTGTTAAATAGATTAAATCCAAATGCAAATAGATTTTTACAATTGCTTAATTTTTTTATTTAATTTTCTTTTAATCTGTGCAGGTTTTCTATTAGTAGTAAAAATAGTACAATACTGGAAAAAATACTGGAGCTAAGGTAGATGTGGAGACAGAATATATCTGAGTAGAAAGCTAAACTTGCTGCAAACAGACTGTTCACAAGACAGTTTTCTGTCTTAGGAGGAGGAGTTAATACAGTGAATTCATCAAAATATCTTAATTAGAGCTACAAGTATGATTGGTTCTTTCAAGTTAGGTATTAATAAGAATCTGGCACTTAGAAATTGAACTTTTTTTTAATCTTACACCATTCTCAAGATTTAGATTGATTTGATCTGCCATCATGTGACCTTTACAACTCACAACACTACTTTATCACTTGATTCTATTTCTGAGGAAAATCTACATAGATAACTTAGCTCTCATTTATTATTATCTCAAAATCAATGCATTCCTTGTAAAATTCTCTGCTTTACAGAAGTTGCTGTAAATAAAAATGTGTAATATGGAGGTGATTTCTTTAGAACAATATTTGTGAACATAAGATTTGATAAATATACAATATTTGAAGCAAAAATTTAGATTTAAAGAGTCATCTATTATGAAGAAGTTACAAGGAGTAGATTTTACTTCAGAAGTGTGGGGATGGAAATATTTTATCAGTGGATACCTATTTTCATTCTGTATGTCTCAAATAATGAGCAGTACAAAACTGTAAACCAGCAACATTGTGTGTTAGATAAATATGCTTTTCAATCTAAACAAAACACTTTCTGCAGGTGAAAAATCTTCATTTACCTATAGGTTTTTATATTTACTTCAATTATATTCTAGTCTTCATTAATTTTCCTGCCTTTATACAGAAAAGTTAGTAGTTTGTGACTATTAATAATTTTAGTAGAGTATTAACCATGTTCATTCTTTTATATGTGCTGGTGTGTAAGGAACCAAACTATATAACTTGTCCACCACCAAAAGAGACCTTTCCCTGAGCTGTGCCATTTCCCTTACTCCTCACACCAGCTCTGGTATTCAGCATGGGGAAATTCTTCAGCTCAGTGACCCACTGAGAACCTGTGTGAGTTGAGGAGCTTGCAGAAAATATGTTTATAATCTCCTTACAAGAAGGTCAAAGTTAAGAAATTTTCCATTTTTCAACTGTTTTTTTCCCAACCATATGCTTGCTGCTTGCATATCTTGGAATTTTTCACAGAACAGAACCTTATTCTAGGTGAAGGTGTGAAACCAGAGTTTTTTTCTTCCCTCATATACTGCTTCTGTGGACTCATGCAAGGCAAACCCAATCAAAATTGGCTGATTTTTCTCTCTCATACTGATGTACAGCTGCTGCATAAAGCACTGCAAGTGTGGGCCTTAAAGTGTGTGCCTTATAGGTAGAAAGGAAAAAGGGTACCACATTTGGCAGTGGCCTCTTGGCTGTTTGAGTTAAAAAATGCTGTAGCTTGTGCTGCTATAAAAGCATAAGAACAAAGGTACTGGTTAGGCCAAGCATTCAGCTAGTTTACTCTTCTGCTTCCTTCTGTACTCAAATGTGAAGAGGCATGAAGAAATTGGTATTTCTTTAGTTGTAAGAGACAGTGAATAGTTATATCTTCAGTCTCAGGTTGATGTTTTTCAGCACAACTCTGTGGGACCTTTCTCCATAGAGACAACATTTATTTGTACCCTATTTGGCGGTCATCTGTCTTTTGCTTTCTCTCTGAGAATATTTCTCCCATTACACCACAGTAACTTAGATTTTTGGAGCCTATATTTGAAAAAACTTTATCAAATGTCTCCTTTGCCATATTCATTTTACTTCCTTAAAAAAACTTTCTGGAAATTTGAAAGATCTGCAAGAGAGAGAACTGTAAAATTGTAATTCAAGGAGCTACAGAGCTACTTTGGAGTCTAGGATCTGAACATCTTGTCTCTAAGGCAGTTCTCTGACAGCAGTCTCCAGAACATTATTCTCAAATGTTATCAAATTTTTAGGTCAGTGGAAAAAAAATCCTTCCATGGGATGAATTCTGATTTTCCCATTAGTTGGTCTCTGTGCTTGTGCTTTATTGTATTTACAGTCTTATGACTTCCTAATATTCTCAAATAGTTTTCAGTTTGGAAGGGTTAGAAGATAACTAGGCACAAAAAAAATACGTGTGCCTCCTTTCAATTATGTTATTGTTCCTGTTTGTGATTTTTTTTTTAAGTACTCTTGCTGTGTGTAAGGAGGAAGTAGATTTTCCTAAGGTAATATTATTTATTATCTTAGAAGATCCTTCTAAAATAAACATTGTAAAATATTTGTTGTTTTGCTGATCAAAACATTCTGAATGAAGGAACAAAGTTTTAAATTTTTTCAGTTACCCAGAATACTCAGGGCCAGGTGATTGGTCTGGTCTTCAACTTTATTTTCAAGACGCTGATAGAAAACCTTAAAAGTCACCCTTTTTTTCTCCCAAGATGAGACATGGTAGCTATACCCATGATGTTAATCTTCTAAGAATATGATCAAAATGGGATCATTCTGATCATTTGCCTTGAAGGGAAAGGGAGAGTTTGGAGATCACTAATGAGAAGGCACACATTTTCGTAAACTGAGCAAGCTTTATACAGCAAGTAGTGAGGGATATTGAACTCAGCAACCCTTAAACAAAAGCCACCTTCTTAACAAATCCATTGGGTTCTGTGTCTGTAATGTATGCCTGAAATCTTTGTGCTCTTTGCCTGAGTTAAATTCAGTAGTTAGTAGTGAAACCTGGAGAGTACATGGAGTGGGAAGAGCTGTAGGAGGAGAGAGTGCTGGCAGCCCCTTTTCTGTCACCTTGGCTCTGGGGCTTCTGGCTTGTAGCAAACCTTGACCTATTCTTTCCTTGACCTTGCTGTGGAGGAAGGGAGGCAAACTCTGCTTCCTCCAGCTGCTGCTGCTGGCTCCTTCTGGGAGAAAAATCAGTGAAGATGGTGTATAAATTGGTAAAGATTCCAAGACAGGAAGAGAAAGGCTTCTTTTGGCACATAAAGGTAAATTTTTATATATTTATATAGTTTACTTAATAGTTTACTTTATATATTTAAGTAGTTTATTTCCCAAGAGAGTGCTTTAAGTCATACTTTACATGTTGTTTTTTTTAATGAAGGGTGTGATTTGTGATTGCTCTCTCTGTTTGAAACCTGGGTTTCAAAGCATCACACACCAGTGGAGCTTCACTGACAAGTATTTTTTACACTAAATAAGCTAGCTATTATGTGTTCTTTATGCAGTTTATAATAGAACTTTTAAAAATAAAAAATTTGCCATAAATCCTAATCTGTGTTGTCTGCAAAGTTTGCTTTGTTGTTGTGAAGAAGTATGTTTGAAAAACTCTTGAGAAGCACCTTATGAACCTGAGCGGCTAGATATAAAAATATTAGGGGGTTGAATATTTTCCTACAATCCTGTTCAAGACTTTTTTTGTAAAGGGTGCATAGTTGCATGTGGATTGTAAATTATTGTAGGAGGCAATTATGAAAGAAACAGCTTTGGTAATTATAGTTTCCATATAGTATGTTACAAACAGTGAGTTTTTTAATACTCATCACAGATTCTGAGATTCTGACTAATCACTCTAAGGTGATGTCAAAGCTTACTTAAAATTGGAATACTGGAATGTAAATCATTCAACAAGAAAAACAAATTTTTCATAGTGATAGGCTGACTCACACATGTGTCTGACCTTGAAAAATGTATGTGTAATTTTGTTCCAGACATTAGACCCTTCAAAGTAGTAAGATTAAGTATATATGTAAGTGTTAGCAGGTTTAGTGGCATATGGCACACTCCAAAAAATGCATTTGTTATCATTTTTTATTTGATGCTTGTTTTCCTCTCAGTCTGGACCCTAGTACTGTCTTCCTCCATCTTCTGCCCTCTAATAAAAATTAATGAACAGTGTTTTTTACTGCTACCAGTAATGTTTAATGATCTTAGTAGAAAGAGGCAAGCAGTTAATTTGTGGAAATTCTTCCATTTTTTAGCGCACCATTCGCAGTCTGAACGTATTAGGAGGAGACAATGGGAATCTCATAAATAACAAATACAAATATTTTTTAAGACTCTATGTTGATGATGCATTCACAGAACTTACAAACTTTAGAGCAAGTAACAATGCAAATCTTTCATGTAGGTATTTTCCATCAGTCATCAGTCTTTTCATGTTACTTCTATACTTAGGAATGAGCCTTAATGAGATGCTTTAATTGGTTTGATTTGTTACAGATAGTTGTGAATATGTTTCCTAGATGTGTCTCACAATCAGGCAATAATTTAAATACAAAAAACTAAAAAATGTATCGAAATTGATAGTGTCCTACATGAATGTTTCTGTTGTGTGCCCTGGCTGTGTTTTAACAACAATTTAGAAATATTTAATTGATCTTTTTTTCTTAGTATAATTTGCATTGGTACTTGTGTGGCATACAACACAATTAATGTATGGTACATGGCAGTCATTATACCAGTTGGTATTTCTTGTTTACAGCTGAAGATAAATTCTTAGCTCTCCATTTTTGTTTGCCTTCCTTTTCAATATGGTATGCCTTGAAGATTACTGCTGGTAAGCAATTCCAGCCAAAAAATCCATGTTCCTTAGCACTAGTTATGTGTGTTCATCACAGCAGCCCAGAGGATAGGGTTCTGAACTGGACAGGTAAACCTAATGGTATAAATTAATTTGAATTAATTGCATTGAATGAATTGTCTTTTTTCCTCTGCTGCTCAGGTTTCTTTAACTCTTCACCAGCAGAAGTGTAAGAAAACAAAACTTTTGACTTCCTTTCCAACATGGAAAGTCACCAGCAATTTTACAGAGCACAGTGATGTCACTGGTTGTTATTGCCTTGAGACAAAACACTGGAATATGAGAGTTATTTCAATTTCTTAGTTAAAAGCTTTGGTCTAAATAGGAGTTGCTGTGCCTAATGATGAGTTGAATATATTAAGCTCTATATCGTGCTTTTTTGCCTCATGTTTATAAAAGCTAAATAGCTGCAGTGATTTGCCAAACTTGTGATATGAATTTCTAGATATATTTTCTGTATGCTGGTCATCTTACTCTGTCATGGCCTTTTTGGAAATATTTTGTCCTGAAGAGTTAGGCAGGCTTCTCAGGCTGAAGTATTTGTTGAAGATGAGAAGCAACAGCCTCAAGTTTTAAGCTGTGCTGGGAAGAAGCAGTGTTTAGATTGGTTATGAGGACAAATATTTTACCAAAAGGGTTGTCAAGAGCTGGAAGAAGCTGCTCAGGGAAGTGGTTGAGTCACCATGCCTGGACGTATTTAAAAGAATGCAGATGTGGCAGTTGGGGACATTTTTATTGTGGACTTGACAGTCGCTTAGCTGTGGGACTCAATGATCATAGAGGTTTTCTCCAACCTTAATGATTCTATGATTTTGGCTAAGGAGAGCCTGCAGCTGCCTTTTGTGAACAGCAGCTCATCTTATTCCCATTTGCAGGTGCAGTAGCTGCTCTGTTAATTGGTAGGAGAGCAGCCTAACAGTCCCCAGTATTCTCTCTGGATGTGGGATGTTCAGGCAGGATGCCTGTCTGGAGGGGAAAAAAAAATTCTTTTCTTAAAATTGCTATATCATTTAGGATAAATGCATATGTAAATTCTACCAAAAGAACAGAACAGGTATTTGAATTGCTCTCTTTAGCATAAGCAAAAAGAATATCTTGTTTTCCTAGAGTTGTGCAAAGGAGCTTGTGTGCTTATTACAATATTTTAGTACCTGACATAATCCAAAACTTCACGTGATTATAATGTAATTTTTTTTGAGAGATGCTGAGATGACCATAAAAAATGATCAAGAATTGCTTTATGACTGTCTGGATTGCTCAGTTTTGCACAGGATGTTTGCAATGGAAGATAGAAGACCTGCAGCATTTGAAAGGTGGGAAGTTTATAACCACTTTTGACTCTTTTTAAACAGGGGGGTTTGTTTGTTAGTTGGTTTTTTTTTTAATTTTTGTGAAATTTATAATTTTTAGCCATATTTAGGGAGGTGGTTCTGAGAGAAGGACACTTGGGACAAAGATTACTGTCCTCAGGATAGAATGCAACTCTTCTTTCTGCTGAAGCCTGAGAGAGGAGTTCATTGATCTCAATAATGAAGACATTGAAAAGTCCTTCAGCAAAACCGGGAGACCAAATTTGACATTGTGATGTATCTGAAGTTATTTGGTGAGGAAGAAGGAAATGGGGGAAAGATGTCATGTAACAAACCATGACCTGCTAGACCATATTTGAACACTAAGGATTTGGGGGAGTGGGTTAGTTTGTTCCTTGCAGAGAGTGTTCGGGGTTTTTATGGGTTTCGCTTTTTGGTTAAGGAGAGTGTCATAATCTTTCCTTTGCCTTTAGGTGGTCATCTTCCTTGACAATTGAGTTGATTTCAGCCAGAGGAACAAAAGAATAAAAGAGATGGCTAAAAATGCTTAGGGTCAAAGGATACTCTAGCTTTTCTCATGGTTAAACACAAACCTGTGGGTCAGTGCATGTGGATGCATTCAATACGATGTCAGATTTTTAACTCATCTTCTTTGAAAGATGAAATATTCACTATAATGTATGTCTTTAAAATAAGCTTGCTTGGCAAAATAAAAAGGTTATCTAAGTGAAGGGAGAAGTTTCAAGTAAACAGTAATCAATCCCTTAAATACTATGTTGCATGAGTCTGTCTTGCTCTGACAGATATAATTTTCAAATAAAACTGCATATTGTATGTGTATAAATTGACAGCCTTCCATGTCCTTGTTAATCACAAGATTAAAGAGGAAATAGAACTGAATTTAAAGCCTTTTCAAAAAAGTCTTGGAGCAGTCTGTTTTCAAGTGTTAGTCTTTGGGAAACAGGTGATTATACTGCTCATACTGTTGTTTAAGAAATGTTTATCGAGTACCACTGCTTCTGTGCATCAGCACCAGATTGCTCAGTTACAATACATATGCTGGCATCTGTCTATTTTATAATTAAGCATTAGGGCCACTGTACATCAAGTATCTGAAATAGCTACTGCAAACATGAGGGCTTCTACTGTGTGTGTAAATGCTGAAATGTGTCAGTCCTTTGTGCTCCTATTATTTCTGGAGTCTAAGCTAAACTGACTAACTGCTGCTAAGAAGCTGTCAGGGGATGCATGTCAAACACTAGGTGTATCATGCGATCAGACCAGTGCTGGGGTACATAAGTCAGTGGTTGGAAGAGGAAAAAAGTGACCTTTTTCTCTCAACATTGTCTTTACACTGAGTGGAACAGATGAGTTTCTGAATTATTCACAGTACTGGCAGCTTATAATCGTTAGCAATGATGGCAGCAGCAGACTGTGGAGACAGGGGTTGAGTATTTTGTTAAAATCCTTTATTCTGAAGCTCATCCAAGGATTCATTTCACAAAACAGTCTCTGGGAATTTGGGTATTTAAGATCTGTGGGAGAAACAGCATTCGCTTCCAAAGAATTGAGAAAGGGAATATTCTGAATTTTGTAAGCATCAGGATTAAGATAAAGGTTAATATTAATCACAGGTTTTACACAGTAAGGGAACAAAGAACATCTGTGAAAAGAGTTTGCTATTTCCGTGAGTAATCCCAATGAGTTGATTAGTGTTAGTAATAAAACAGACCTGTTAACCCATAATGTAATTACTAGATATATAAATTACCTATTTATCTAAACAAATAATTTAATATCCCTAGTAGCAAAATGAACTGGAAACAAAGATAGTAAGATTGTTTTGGTTATAACTGATATGCAGTAGAAGGTAAGGCTTTTCTTGATGTCACAAATAGTTTTGCCTACCTAAAATACAGACTGTTTATAGTTTCCTCGAAATTGTTAGCTTCTAATGATACATTCATTAAAATTCTTCTGTTTCAGCAGGTCAAATTTAGTACTATATTTTCTGAAGTTTTTTCTCATTTTTAAATTCTGTAATCTGTTGATACTTGTTATTGTAAAACTGGAAAACAGGAACTTGGAGGCAGTGTGTAATAATTATGCCATGGTTTAGCATGTTGTTAGTGTCCCATAAGACGCCACTCATCAGTCAGATACTGTTGCTATTGCCCAAATGAGAGCTTGTGTGGCTGCATCCATTATCACTGTTACTCTCTACTGCGAGTTACTGAAGACAAAGGTTTTGCATGTGGAAAAAGTAGGGGAAAAACAGTGCAAAGGGACTGAAAAGTTAATGACTACACCTCTCAGGAAACCAAGCTTTTAAAAATTTTCCAAAACTTTTACAGTTCTCTCTTTGCTTTTAAAAACTGTTCCTCGTGGATGGGAAAGTGCACTTTGTAGATACGTTCTGAATCTTCTTAACTTAAAATGCACATGCCATAGATAATGAACTGACATTTTCCTAGTGCTCCAGTTAATATTTTAACACTTAACTCTATGGAGCTACACTCCATAGAATGTATAAAAACATCTAAGTATCTGCAATAATACACTTAAGAGTGTTAAACAGAACATCCAAGTGCCTGCCATTTTTGGTGTTAATTGTTCCTCTGGGTTGTGGGAGTGGAAATAAAATGGCAGGTGGGGAGGTGTTTACATGAAGTCGCCAGCATTCTGTGCCTTCCACTGCAGAGAGCACAGTGTTCACAGTGAGTCTGGCATCTTGATGTTGGTCCACTTGGGTCTGTTTTTATATACTTTATTGTAGCCTGCTTTATTTGCATCAGGCCCCAGCCTGGGGTTTAAGATTTCCTTCAAAGTCTTCCCCAGCCTCAGGTGACACAAAGGTTCTTCCTGTTAGCCAGTGACTACTGTAGGGTGTCAAACATTCCCTCTGTGGTTTAGGGGTCAGGCCAGGCAATAATTGCTCGACCACCTGGCAACTGTTAAAACCAGACAGGTGAAGACAAGCCCAGACAGCTCTTGAGACCCTGGGCTGCCCAGTCAGTGCAAAGCCTCTGGCCTTTCACCAGCATTGACAAGAATCCTATTTATTATGCTACTTCATGTATAGAGATAAAATTAGATTAAAGTTTTCTGAAATCATGAGCATCTGTCTTGTATTTTCTCTCTGAGAGAGCTGTGTTGGTCAACACCACCAAATGCACTCAAAACAGACTGACTGAAGTAATAGCTGCAGGTCAGAAATGTAATAAAATCTGGCTGAAAAGGTCTTTTTTTTAATGCTAAAGCAAAGAAGATACAAGTAATAAGCTAATGCTGTGCTGCCTGTTTTCTCTAAACCCTATCAGACCCTTCCTTGTTGCTCCCCCAGCCTCAGAACCATGCTGTGTGCTGCACCAAAGTCCAGCTTCAGGAGGAGAGGAGTGGGATTATCCCAGGGGTGCTCGGGCCCATTAGGCTGCAGAGTGCCAGGATCCAGGGTTGGTCATCTTGGATGAGTGTTTGAATGAAAGCATCTGCAAGGGGCAGAGAAAGGAAGGGATGACTATTACAGTTGCTGTTGTTCCTCTTTTTGCTTTTTAACAAGAACAGGTTTTCTTGTTTATTTTATTTCTTTTATTTTAAATAAATTTTAAACTCAATTTCTTATAAGCATCTGCCAAATCCAGTTTGTCTTGTCTTCAGTCCATAGGAAGAACATAGACTCCCTCAAAAGACTCCCAAGTCTTTTTTTTTTTATCTCTGGTTGCATGAAGACCCAGATTCTAGAATTTTATCACCAGGATGCCAGCAAATGGTACTTTGTGACTCTCGTTTGATGAAGCCAACCTGCTTCATGATTTATGGATAAGGTGTTCAGAAATTCAATTGACTTCAGGAATTGAGACTGACAGACTGCTTTCTAAGGAAAACGCATTGTGTCCTGTCTCAAGCATGGCACAGACTGAACTGGTCTGTGCAAGTGTTCAGTACTGATATCCTGGTGAGGTAAGGTGCTACCTCATTAGTTTCTCATATTGTAGCTGTTAGTGAATCACTGCGACACGATCTCTAACTTAACAATTCTGCAGGACAGTGAGTGCTCTTAAATCAGAGTCATATACCAGCCCATGGTTTTGCTGGTCATGCCATGTTTTTGTGAAAGGTAAATAAATGCTTTAAATAGGAGGTGGAAGATGCAGAGTCACAGCAGTGTTTTTGACTTGCTGATAGACAGTATTTCTCAGGCACCAGCCCCTGATAAATCTGGCACCTTTGCCAAAAGCTTCTAATTTCTCCCTTAGGTACAGAGGAACATAGCCCTGAGGGAATAACAGGTAAGGAAGTACAGAGTAATAAATTATTATCAACATTTCACTATTTTTAGTGATGCTGGTTTTGTTCCCTTAATAAATTTTATTTTAGTTTACTAAATAGATAAAAGGAATTTTATGTTTTTTCCAGCTTCAAAGTCCAAAACCAGCATAGAATTTTTCTCCTCAATGGTATTTTGCACATTTTACTAATGGCTTTGTAACCTAAATTTAAAAACTTCTACACATGATTTTTTTTTTGATGAGGAGAATCTCCTGTTATTCTTCAGGGGAGACAGAAGAATGACTACTGAAAAACTTAACTTACATAGGTATAAGAACATTCCTGCCTTGTCTCTCCAATGCTCCCTGATGGTCTTGATTTGGTCACTTTCACCATAAGTTTGTGAAGAGACAATTTATCAGCATCTTGGTGGTTTGGAATATGCAATTGGTGAAAGCAAAGGGGAGTTAGATTCGGTACATACATTTCCCAAGCTGTCTTGACTAGGTAGTTGGCTATATAATAGTGGGTTTTGCTAGTTCAGATTTAGGAGAAGAGTACTACTAATAATACTTTCCTCATAGCATGTCTTTCATTGATGGTTTTTATTCATATATAGAAAACATCTATTTTATATGTACATATATGTGCACATATGCATTTCACTAGCTTTGTAATATTCAATTAATCTTTTTAAGCAAATGGGATAAGATCTGATGGGTATCTATCTAATAATTCCACAGAGCTATAAAATGTCTCTTAACTTTGCAATCTCTCTTATGCCTTCTTTGCTTTAGTCTCCATCAGTATATTTCAAACTCTCTGTACAAGTCTGTCTTTCTCAGTTACAACTGTGGTCTTTTTTCTGGGTTTTGTTTGCACTGCTTGCTGAGTGTATGTAAGAATTCTGTGATTACGTATACTTCTGTTCAGTTATTTGGAGACCTCAACTAACAAAAAGGAATATTAAGATTTCCTGTATCTCTCCTGTTCCCCCATATGAAAGATAAACTCTCCCAGTATCAGCAAAGAACCTCTGTTAAATCTTTTTCTCCCTGAAGCCTGCTTCTTGGAAGCCTCAATTAACTTCAGCATAAAAATTATATTACTAATCCTACCTGGCAACTCTGTGCAGCACTACCAGGCAGTCTGGGTATGAATCAAAGGTGTGGAGTAGCACATTCATTGTTCCCAGCTGAATGGGCCCTCCCCAGAAGATGAGTATGTCCAGAAATGATAGCTGAGCAGTCTGAACCCCTTCATTCACCCTGCTGGGTGTGCTCATCCTTTCACCTGGGTGCGTTAAGAGCCTATGATATTAATCAGAACGGCTCCAGTCTCAGAGCTTATCTACATCAGTGGTTTTAAAAGTGCAGTCTTCTGTCAGCATCGCTGCATCTGCACAATAGATTTTGCTAGCTTAAGCTATGACTTCTAGTAAATTCAACTGTGCTGCCAGAATTTTTCAGTACAGACCAGATCTCTCTGCACTGCCTTTTTAAGCGTGTTCTTGAGCTGTGCAAATACAAAACCAAGATTTTGATGCCAACAAGTTCAGGTGCAGGTGTAAGGGATTTCCCTCTTTTTCTAATGCCTACATTTCTTCAGTCCTGGACCACCCCTCAGGATCAATTCTTTTCTAAAAGTTGTCTAAATTCTTCTGAAGATAGCTAATTTAGTTAAAGAACTTTACCTTGAATTTCCTACTATTCTAGAATTCTTCACTTTAGGAGGGATATGAGCCCCTCTGCTGCATTGCGTAGATCAAGAAAATTGCTAGTCCCTGTCTTATGATGCATCTCATGCTCTCTTTCTGTTTCCACAAAACTATCTCAAGTATCTAGATAATTCAGCAAAAAGTTTGCTTGGAAGTGCCTATACTGGAACCGATGTTTTTGCCCTTAAATATAGAATAAGAAAATCACAAGTAGTTTCATATTTAGTATAAGGCCATGCAAAAGATGGATGTTCCACTTTGTGTTTCATAAAAAAAGGAATTATAAATATTTGAAACAGAATAGAAATTAAACTACCTGCTCATCCACCCATGTAGTCCATATGGACTTCTCTGAGGCATCTTGACTGTCACTGTAGGAAAGATCCTCTTCTTTCTTCTGCTTGTGCCCTCTGTGTCCTGTAAATGAGTGGAAGCCTCCCATATTCCTGGCTTTGTTTTGCACCTCTGCTTGCTAAACTTACTTGATAAGAAATACAATTACATATTGTTTAGTTCTGGTGTGACTGAGCTGTGGAACTGCTCTACAAACTCCTATTGGATCTAAAAGGACTTAGTTGATAATTGGGAAATATTTTCATTATTCAGTTACAGTGAATTGTGCATGTGTTTGGGGACCAAATTTTCATTTATGTTGTTAACAATAGAAATAGTCCATTCTTTAAAGGCTACCTTTAGATATGGTGCAGAAGTGAATTATTACTTTAATTAGAAGGATTTTTAATCAATGTGTGTACTGAGATATTATGAGTATTATATGAAGTGGTAATTTAAACAATTTAAAGAAGCAACTTCCTGCAAAACATAATATGAAGGTGCTCAGTACTTCCTGTAGAAGCTTGTGCTTGTTTTGCAAAACTGGGATCATTTGGCAGTGAAGCATATTTCAAAGTTGAGACTTGTTTCTCTGACATGTGAGTGCAGATGCTGTCACTGAGCTCTCCAGCAGCTGGTCAGGTTCATCTCCATGGTTGAAATTTGGCAGCCTGTGGAAGCACAGCCAGGTGCCTTACCTATAGGTAAGGAGGAGTGCAGCACAAGGTAGTTCTTTGTCCTACCTCCCCAGCTTCCTGAGGGAGGCTTTGAATTATGAAGGGTTAATTGTTCTTTCAGTAGTTATGAGAGAGGATCTTGGTTGGTAGTCAGGTAGGGTCATGCCAGAGTAGGCTGTGTGGGCACTTCCAGAGAGCAATGTGCTCCTTTGAACACAATTGCTAATTACTGTGGGAAATTTTGTGTATCACATAGTTAGCCAAAGAACTTATTTTAAAACTGCATTATTCTTTTGTTTGCCCTAATCAAAGTCTTAGTTCTGTTGAAACTGGAGACAAAACCTGGGAGGTAAGAGTGGAATGGGGTGATTACAGGACAAAAAGTTTTTGTGTGACCTTTAAGGTAATGCTAAAAATCTGATGCAATGAAAGGGATGTTTTGAAAGAGTTAGAACAGGGATTACAGAAAGGAAGTGATCCAGCAGGGCAAACAACCTCCAGCCTTTACTGTCTGCTGATGTTGGTTTGTGCTGAAGAGGAGACAATTAGAGGTTGTGACAAGAGGACGCAGCTTGTGCAGAGAGGGAAGCAGGAACCTGGGGAGTATGGAGGAACACATGACAGCTGATACCATCTGAATAGATAGGATAGTTAAATACAGTAGTAGGGATTGCTAATGTGAACATCATCAAGTTAAACAGTACTTTACTACATCTTACGGTGGCATTTGTAAATAAAATTATACATTATTAGGAGTAGTAAGTGAATGTTGTGACAGTATGACTATAGAGTACCGTTTCTGTGGGGATTTTTCACTATGTTTGGGGATTTTCTTGTTTGTATCTGTGTGGTTTTGATTTGTTGCTATTTGAGAAAGTCAGTCAGTGGGGCAAGGGGATAACTTCGAATGAAACAGAGTTCTTGAGCACTAAAACAATTGTCAGTATGCCTTAAAAATCTTACTAGTCATTCTTTACAGAGATGAGTCACTAAATAATTCTCCGGGTTACCAGGCTGCAGCAGTATCTTCATTATAATGAGATTGGGACTGAAAAATCTGGTTACCTGTCAGATCATAAGGGAAAGGAAAATCTTGTGAATGACTCCTGTTTATGTGGAATTTCAGTTTTCACTGTGAGAAGCTGTACTTGGAAACCAAGGCTGATGCTGCCTGTGTATCCTATGTCATGCAACCAGAGCAATAGCTTCAGCACCCAGACTTAGCTATTTTTTTCTTCCCTCTCCCATGTGTCTGCAATGACATCCTTTTTACAGTTTCCTCAGGTCCTCCTTTCATTTCCAGACACCTTCACAGTAATATTTTCAGCTCAGCCTTGTGACTGTATGCCCAGCTCTTGCATGTCACGTGTAATATACTTCATTTCCCTTGTAGTGACTTGAGAGATGTATTGTTTTTGAAACCTCACTACTGTCAAATTGTTTGAAATTAACTCTGAGTTGTTGAAGGGGGACTTGAATGATCGACAGCCTGTTCAGATGGTGAAGCTGACATGCTGATAGCTTTGTTCTCCAAACAGAAATACAGAAATGGCTGTGCTGTGCTCTCTGCTTGGCTGCTCAGGGAATGTAGCACCTTTGCTGATGTTCATGGTTTGTTATGTGTTGTTCTTGTGTCAGAGTCTCCATCCCACTTGTTTTAGTTTTAAAAAATCTCTAGATTTCTGTATATTTGTTCCACAACAAAAGAGGACTCTGTGGAAGAGCTGTGAGCTCTGAGGTGCAAAAGTAGATTTGGGAGACATGATTCAAGAAGGAATTATACTTGCATATATTAGGATAGCATTAAGATAGGTAGAGTGAGAACACAGTGATGGAAAAAGAGTGTGGAAAAAGATGAGAAGGGAAGCAGATGATGGCATAAAGGATGAATGTCAAGTTTAAAGGAGTAGAGGGAAGTACTTGGGCCTTTTTAGTTGCTGCTGAGTAATGAATTGCCCAGTGCTGACTCTACGAGTTTAATACTCTGTGCTGAAGTAAATGAGTCACAAAATTCCCTTCTGAAGTTTTCTTTGTTCTTTTCCTCCACTTGCTTTTGCTCTTAAACTCTTTTCTCTTGCCAGGGTTGCTGTGTTGCTTGTCTTCCCCAGCAGAGCCGTAATGAGTGCTACTGAGTGCTTCTCTCTCCTCTTCGTGTCTTGAGCTTGTTTTGTTACTCATTTTTTCTTCATACTGCAGCATTTCTGCTCTCTTAACTTCCTTTCCCTCTGTCTTTTCATCACAAATGCTCACCCTCCTTTTTACTAAACGAGCACACCGTACTATTACACTCTTTTGGTCTTCACGTTCCCTTTCTCACGTAGCTCTTTCAGCCCTTGAGATAAGACACTTTTTATACCAGTTCCCCAAATTAGAGGTAGATGCTTCTCCTCAAGACCAGGGTTCATGACAGAACCTGCAAACCATTCCTCCAAAGGAGGAACAGAAGCTGTCAGTGTACCCCCGTACTGAGTTCTCTGAAGACTCTGGTCCAGTGTCCCAGCCCTGCCTCCTTGCAGGGACTTGCTCCTTGCAAGCTGGGGGTTTTCTGCAGGCCCTGCTGGGTGACTTAAAAACCGGCACAGCCCCAGGCTGCAGCTGTGTGGCCAGCTTGGGGTTCTTTTCAGTTCTGTCTCAAGGTTTGTGGCCTTGCTGTGGAGGGGCTTCTGGTGTGCAGAAATAGCTGTAGCTCCATCTCAAATGCTCTTATATGGTCCTCATACCCTCCCAGGAAAATGCAATGCTGAGAAGTGCTCCCTTCATTACATTATGTCTTTCTGCCCGTATGAGGGAAACTATGAGGTGTTCTTTCCCTCTTTCCCTCAACTCTCAAGGATTTAAATTTTAAGTAGTGGCACCAATATTGTTGTACAAACATCAGTGTCTGTGACTAACCAGGATGCTGCCAAACTCTTTATCTTGCTGATTTTCCTGACTCTTATTGCAAGAAACTTCCGTAATGATCATAGAGTACATTTATTTGTTGTTTGTTCTGTCTCTAATGTAATTAAGATTTTTAGATAGACTATGTAAAGTAACTTTAATATTAACATTACATCCTGTTGTGATGGTAGATGTGAGTGTTCTGTTCCCCTGACTGATGCAGGAAAATACAAAATAATTGTTGCTCATCTTACTTGTTACTCTTTTTTTGCATGTGAGTTTTTGTTAGGGTTTTCTTGCTGGGATTTTTTTGAGTTTTTGTTTTTAATTTGATTCTAAAATGTAGGGTTAGTTAGTGAAGGAGGTTTCTTTTAAATTTTAGTTTGTGAACTGTCTGTCTGACAGGCCATCTGTTTCTCACTCCCTCTTAGGAAGGCCAACTTGGGATACATTCTCTCTAGTTTCTACACTGGAAGACAGACTTTTTATATTAAGAAGTGAGTTTCTAGATATGATGACCTGAAATGTCCATGTATTAAGAGTCATCAGTTTGACTAATGGCACACCATGGCTACAGATCATCCTAAGCACCTCTTCAAAGTGTCATTTTTCCAGCTCAGTTGATTTCTGACATATCTCACTTTAACAGCCATTGAAGTGGAAATTTCATCACTCTTTTATGCTTTCTGAGTTTTTCTTAGTATTTGTTTGTAATAGGTTTTATGGGTGATTAGTTGTGCGAATTGTGAAGTTTTTTTTGTGGACATAAGATTTTCTTAATTTTTGCATATTGTACCTACGCTTTTTAGTCTGCTTGTTAACATGCGTCAGTTGAATTTTGCTTTGTTCTTCTGCTATTAAGAGGCTGTGAAATACTATACCTAGTGCAATTTGTAACTAATGTAATATTTACATTCATTTCACCTGGTCAACAGTTACAGGTACAAAGGAAATTATTATTAAATGAAAATAATGGCACTTGCAGACGTGTATGTATTAAACAGCACTACTTAGATGCTATTTTCAGCAACTGTTGTCAATGCTGAGAATAGGCACTGTCTTAGCTGACAGCCTGTAAAATCCTCTGCTCTTATTCCAGACAGAAGTTCAAGTCTGCTTCTTCTCCCAGAAATCTTAGGGTTCTTGTACTGCTTGTGTTTATGTAGAATCATGAAAGCAGATTTTATCCCCATCTAAGCAAGTGTTCAGACTGTACTTTCACCTAGGAGTCAGTGTGGAAGGATCTATGACCCTTCATTTGTAATAATGGTAATTTATAACAAAAATAACAATGACTTAATAATAATGTAGGTCTCTGCAGCTGGGAATACTGTGATTCTTTGGAATGCCTAAGTTTTTAGATTGAGATGTTGGGAGGGAAGTTTGTGATATGTAATGTGTAAGTTCCTTCCCTGTCTCAGTTTTGCTGGCCTCAGGGAGGGATGAATGGCTCTGCTCCAACAGCATGCTGCTTTCCTTGCTGCTGCTTCTCCTTGAGACTGAGGAGAGAGTTTGTGCTTTCTTGTATTTCAAACTCTCTTACTGTTCTGTAGCAGAGAAATGTACAAATTTTATCTTTTTATTGTTGAATATTTTCTATTCCAGCTCTGTATATATTAATGACTCTCATTGTTCTTAGAACTAATTCCAGTTTTGCTTTGTATGTTTAGAGATGTCTAAAATGGATATAGATGTTGAAAGGGACCATAGTATATCCATAAATCAAGCAGTGACATAATCTTTTCTATACAATTATCTTGTCACTTTGGCAACAAACATATTTTATTTCTTACCTGTTTACTCTTTCGTGTTTCTGTAGATTTTTAGGTATCAAAGGACATAAAATACTGAGGTATATTTACACTTCTTAGTCAGGTGCATTGATGTTCATTGAATCATGTTTAATGCTGGGAGAAGTTTCTCCAAGTGAGAGATGGGGAGGGAGCACTGTGTACCTTAGGCATGATTGCCATCCTGCTGCCAAACTGCAACAACTCTTTGAGGAACTCAGAGTTCAAGGTGTTGAATGAAATGCAGTAATTTTCCGTAGCATTTTAAATACCTGCAGGCATGCTGAAGTTGTACCTAGGTGTTTTGGATAACTCTGTAGCGTGACCTTAATGTCTTTTTTACATCTTAACAATTTAAATATGTCTGTAGTGCTTTTCTGTGTCGCAGTGTAGAACTTAAGTGTGAAGTGTTTTTTACTGAAATGAGTTAAGTAACTGTGATTTGGTTTTTGGTTTGTTTTTTTTTTCTTTTTCACTACCTTGACTTTGACTTTGTTTCATGTTGCAATAGATAACTAAGAGAAACTGATGAAAGGCTGTCCTGGTAAATTTTAAATGCAGTGTAAAACTTCTAACAGACATCAGTCAGCTTTGTCTGTGTCTGAGACATCAGTCATTGAAGCTCCTGTGGCAACTTTGGCTCACATGTGTGAACATGCCTTGTGCTCAGTTTTAGTGTTTACACTTGGCATCTCTACAGCACTTAAAGTAAAACAAGGAATTTTGATTGTTTGTTTTAATTATTAATTGCACATAACTTATCAGACTTGGTAATTAAATATTGTGCTAAAGGTGTTAATGATGGCAGAGGTCTACAATGTAGCCTGACACATAAGGGAATGAGCTCTTTGATCCCAATGACCTGATCACAGCGAAAATTGCTTCCCTGCTTCTCCTTCTTTCCTTCTAAATTAAGTTGAAAGAAATATATAGGTATTATTTTTTAAATTGGCATCTCCTCTTTATGGTTTCAGGCTGTTTTTAAAATTTGGAGTGAGACTGGGAAAGTAGATTCTGAGTCTGCAGTCAGCTAAGCCGTGTAGACAAACGGGCTGAGCATGAGTGTATGAGAGCTGACGTGTCAGCCTGGTGATCAGGGAGCACCCTCCTGTGTAATCCAGCCAGGAGCCCCGGCACTGGAGAGATCACTGAAGAGGTCATGGGAGATCCCAATGCTCAGTGACACACATGAGCATCCTCAGTTTTTATACTTGCAGAAATATTATGAAAAACTTGAAGTAGTGGCATGCAGCAGTGACATTTTTTTTTTTATTTTCTGCAGTGCATGCAGGCTGTTTTACGTTAGCATTGCAATATAACATGCAGCAGTATATAACACAGCTGAACTGACATCCTTTTGTGTGTTTGTAGCTCAATAGCTTTGTAAATATTGCTCTATGTAAATTACTTCATTTAGTTGAGGTGGAGCAGCCTGATAGACCATAAATATTGACATATGGCCAAAAATTCCTTGCAGATGAAGGCAAGTGTTTTATAATACATCTCAAAATAAATTTAATTCTCTTTGGTTTAAGATTTTAATCTGATTTTTTGAATTAATTGCTGTGCATTTGTGTATCCCCCCCAAGACCTTGAGATGCAGCTTTAATGTTATAGGAAACAGAAAAGAAAAAAAAGGAAGTATGATCAAATTTGGTGCAGCAGTGGTTCATTTAAATCTATGAAGATTTGAAGGGGAAATCTTGTTAGTATTTTAGTAGTGATCTTTCAAAGAAAGGGGCTGAGTAGATGCCGTAAATGACAGTTTGGGTTTTTATTAAAATAATTTTTCAATAATTGAAAATACTTCTCTCATTTGGGTGTGAGAAGTGTTTTCGAGGGAAAAAGAAGGGGTGATTCATAATCTATCAATGATTCAAGTAAAGATCTAGAAAAGCCGTCTGCAAGTCTCCTTTTGTTTGACTTGTCACTGCTGACTTGCCCTACTTAAACATTAATTCTGATATTTGTTTCTGTGTTCTACAGATATGTTTGTGTTCTCCCTTTCTGCTTGTTGTCTGATCACAGTAAAGTACATTTATTTGTAGACAGTTCTTTAAGATAGCTTTTATTCTGTCTTCTATTAGATATGTGTATTAATTCACTGATGAAATAAATTCAAAGACACAAGCCTGAGGATGTTCTTTCCCTAAGACTTGCTGAGAGATACTATCAATTTTTAAAGTTAAAGGCTACTGAAAGTAAACAGGTGTTTTGTATAATGCCAGATTCAAAAAATCATGTTCTTAAAACCTAAAAGGTTTGTTTTGTTGTTTGGTTTGGATTTTTTTTTTTTAAATGCCTGCAAATAATCCAGTAGTCCTCATTATTCTGGCAGGATAATCACTTTATGAAGTGTCTGCATAAAATGGTGCTGTTAAACAGCTTCTGTGTTTTTAACCTTTTCATTCTTTGCCCGGAGAGGCAATAGAAAATCCAGAGAACTGCTTTTTGAAATTTTATTAAATTCATTGACTTCTGTGGGAAGCAGATCAGTGCTTCTTCATGCTACAGCATAGATTAAATCTTTGAGGATGTAGATTGGTATAATAACAATGTGTTGTGCAAATAAGGGTTTGGGTTGTTGGTTTGGTTTTTGTTGTGCTTTTTTTTGGTTTCGTTTGATTTGGTTTTTTTTTTATTTTGTTTGTTCGTTTCTTT
The DNA here is from genome assembly GCA_013397155.1 of Irena cyanogastra. NCBI lineage: Eukaryota > Metazoa > Chordata > Aves > Passeriformes > Irenidae > Irena > Irena cyanogastra. The sequence continues at coordinate 679,394 of VWZV01003836.1, read as the reverse complement.
TTATGACATTATAAAGGATTTTGGAAACTTGGAAAAAAGTAAAAATTATTTCTTCTTTGATGGTGAATAGTCCTGATGATGAATAGTGTGTGTCAGTTTTCCCATGGTGCAGTTTAGAGGCACTAGGAATTAGTGGCCCTTTTAAGTCTTGACATGCTTAGATGAAAGGGGAGATAGGCTTTGCACTGCAAAGGAATTCCCATGTGCATTTGTTAATAATTATTTTTAAACCTCACAATTCAGTTTAGTATTAAAAAAACACAGAGTTTATAATATCTCTAGTAAACTGATTTTTCCTGGAAAGTACTTGCATTTATTAATCATTCAAATGTTTCAAAATCTGAGTGTTTCATATAAGCTAGAAAGATGTGCTACCTGGGTATGCAAACATCTAAACAGTCATCAATTTAATAAACTGTTCTGTTATAAAACCTTTTTTTTTTTGATCATGTAAAAATTTCAGTTAACCACTTAAAATTTGAAAATACAAAAGTGGAAGATTGTTTCCTTAAATGGAAGTCTGTGGAGCTTTATTCTCAAGTCTAAACTGAGCTTCACACAGGCTAAGAAATGCAAAAACCTTTTTGGAAAATTGCAAAACAAAATGATAAAGGACTGGCTCTGGTTCACAAACTTGAATTATGGCTCTGTAGTAAATTAAATACTCTCTAAAAATATTTTAAGGAGTGACAACTAAATAGTTGGATATTAAGTGTTTAAATAAGTGAAGAGTTGTAAAGCAACATTATTTCTGCTGAAAAGAGTGCAAATGGAGTTTGCTGTTGCTGTGATATGCGTACACTTTCTCAGCAGTTTAAACATAAAAATTATATTCTTAACTTCATTTTAGCACTTCTCTTTAAAAAAACAAAAGTAAAAATTCCAGGCTTTCTTTCTGTCAGAAATTTAGATATTTTGGTTGAGGGTGCAGGACCCAAGAAATTAAACTGAGATGACTTGTTTTGAAAACTGAGAAGTCTTGTTTTGAAAATATGTGAATGAAATATTAAAGCAAAATAAATAGTACTAGAAATATGATTCCTACTGTAATATTCCTTAAAAACTTGAGGGGAAAAAGGAACTATTTCTGTCTGTCATTTACAAATCAAATATTTTCTTGCCTTCTAGCACAGCTTACATAGAATAGACTGGCTGGGATAAACCTTCCTTTATATCACCTGTGTTGTTTTTGAAGCTTGCTGTGAAATTATGTGTACATATTCTCTAATGAGAATAATTTTCTTAGAATAGAAATTAAAATAAAAATTATAGAAGTCTAAAAGTATACAAAAAAGTATAAAACCCCAAACTTTAAAACCACAAGCTTCCAACAAGCAGAAGAAAGCCAGATTTGCCATTTAAGCATGCAGGCTTCTCAGAAAAAGAAAAAAAAAACAGCTCACCTATAGATAGACCTTAGGAAACTAACATATTCCTAAAGCTAAAAAACTGCTGTTTTTCCAATCCATTCTCTGTTCCTATCACTCTCTGCTTTTGATCTTTTAATCTGTTGTATAAAAGTGAGTATTACTGTGTTGATGTTTTTCACAAGGATTTTTTTGCTAACGTTTTAGGTGAGGGTAGCTCGTGCATGGAACTCTGGCAAGTCTTACAGAAGCGCTTCTCACCCATTGCTGAGCAGATCTTTCTTTCTTTCTGTTCCAGACAGTTAGGGATCAATTACAGCAATTAGAGATCATTGTAACACATCAGTGGTTGTCTTTCTAATTTTATTATAGGTGAATGTAAGCTGAATGTAGAGAAGACTTCCAAATAAGCTGGACTGATGTGCCCAGAGAAGGAATGAAGTATGGATGTGAAGGAACGTAGGCCTTATTGCTCCCTGACAAAGAGCAGACGGGACAAGGAACGTCGCTATACAAATTCTTCTGCAGAAAATGAGGAGTGCAGAGTGCCTACTCAGAAGTCTTACAGCTCCAGTGAAACCTTGAAAGCTTTTGATCATGATTCCTCTAGGTTGCTGTATGGAAACCGGGTAAAAGATTTGGTCCACAGAGAAGCAGATGAGTTTACCAGACAAGGTAGGCAAGATGTTTGAATTCAGAGTGTATATTTCGTTAGTTCCAAGGCATTCTTGTTGCAGGAAGAGTATGTTATTTTACCACTTTCATCAGTTTTGGTAATACTCTACACACGTAGGACATGCCCCTCGTATCTCTGTAAATGTTTTACAAAGATGGGGAAGCATTGTGTACCATCTTTGGAATAAATAATATATGATGCACAGGATGTAAAGGGCCTGTGTTGGGCAGTGGGTCAGTGACAATAATGCAGAGTCAAGTGTGAAGCATTCAGGCCTTACAATTTAAAAATACACCCCCAGTTATTTGGCTCATTAGTAGGTTGCCCAAAAGTTTGTCATTCCAGTATATCTAAAAACGTAAATAGTTTAAAAACTGAGAAAAATTAGATAAATACAAGTGTTCCAAGAAGGCCAAGCCCTATGAATAGATTTGTGGAAATGCAAATGTCTGGATGAGCATAAAAATAGTTCATTATCTCAGTGCTTTTATATTTTAGCTCACAAGGGCACTAACAGAGCACTGTTCAGTGAGTAAGGTAAATTAGTTCACAATTTTTGTGTTTGGATGTGTTAGATGATTTTTTAGTGGTTATCTCTGATGGATAACCAGATGGTAATAGGTTGCTAAAGCTCACTGTTGAGTTTTTGAGTTCAGGACTGACGTGACATGAGAAGTCTGAATATCCATCAAGATGCTCAAAACTTGACTGAATATGGTTCTCTTGCACTTTACTGTAGCTGACTGTGCTTGAGCACAGGGTTTGGACTAGATGATCTCAAGAGGTCCCTTTAGATCTCAGGGATTCTGAGTGATCCAACTCAGCTCCAATTAGGGTTCAGCACTTACGCATCACTTTTGGATTCAAAACTGTAATGTCTGGAATTGATACTTCTACATTTCCACAACTAGGCTACTTAATGTAAAGAGAAAAAAAAAAAGTTATGGAATCTGTGGAGTACTGCAGCCCAGCTATCTAAAAGGATGAAGCTAGGCCAAGGGCTGTGTGAACCTATGAGTCAGTTTTCTGTTTAAAGCTATCTTCTATTTTATGTGGAAACAAAAGTAGATTTAGAAATCTTACTTCTGGTGAGGCAGTCCTTAGTTTTAATTTTAGAATATTTAAATCATTTTCTCCATTGATGTTTTTTCTCTGTTCCGTTTAGAATAACTTTACATTAAAATTAGAGCCAGGCAGATGGTGTTGACTTCTTTGCCTACTAATGTTTGCAAGGGAAATAAAAATATTTCTCTTATGCACATGTAACTGAGGTTTGCTGCTACTCTACTCTACTTTCTGCTGCATATTTTTGGCTTCTGTGATGTGTTGAAACTTCAGGTTATCACTGTTTTCTAGTTTGTAAGTCATTAGTCACCTTGACATCATCACTTTAATGAGGAAAAATCAAGAGGAAGTTTTCTAAGACCTGTACTGTAGGCACTGTCTTAGTACTAGGGATGAAATTATGTCAGAACAGGCACAATTTATTTAATGAATTCATGAACTATTGCCTGACTAGAATATTTTTTTTTTCAATAGCAATAAGAAACTGGAAGAAGTTATGCGGTCTGGCATATCACATATGATGGTGCACTGGGGCTTCATTTTTGTTCTTTTTCACTTTCTGCAGAAAAGCACACAGTATTTAGCTAATACATATTACCCAATATGCAATAAATTGCATGTCTACAGGGCTAAAATGGCAATCTAGGATGGATAATACTCTCTTCACCTTTCAGTGGTCTCAGCACTGTCTTCTGTGCCCATTTAATTTCCCTTGTTGTCCTTTCAATTCTTTTCATATAGCTTATTGGCTTCCTGTACTGCAGACTGGTTTGGCCCCTTTGGGGAGCACCTGCAGGTTTGATAGGGTCAGGTAATAAAGGGCTTATTTTAGGTAGTGTATTCCTTTGATTCATCTTTGACTGAGAATTTACAGCTTCTGGCATTGGAAGTATTTTGTTGAAAAGGTCCTCAAGGTCATTTCAAAGGGTTTTAAATAATATATAAAAGATGCTTCCCTGTTATTTTTTTTCTTCTCTGCCTAGAAATAGTATGCGATATGTGGCTTTGTTGACAGTGTAATTGACAGTCTCCTAATTCAACAGGAAATAATTCTGTAAATAAAAAAAAGGCAACCTTTTATAAATACCTTAAATTAGGAATGAATTTAAAAAATTAATTATCACCAGTGTTTCACTTTCTGCCCTGACTGTGTAAACCAACAATATGAAATTTCCAGTGTCAGCTGCAAAGTCTCTCAAATGTGGAGGAATTAAAATCATAAAATCATAGACTCTTTGGAACTGGAAGAGACCCATCAGGATCACTGAGTTCAACTCTTGGCCTTGTGGAGGACACCCCAGGAGTCACACTGTGTGCTTGAGAGTCTTGTCCAAACACTTCTTGAGCTCTGTCAGGTTTGGTGCTGTGACCACTTGTTGGGGAGCCTGTTCCAGTGCCCAGCCATCCTCTGGGTGAAAAACCTTTTCCTAATACCCAGCTTAAACCACTCCTGATACAGCTTCAGGCCATTCCCTTGTGTCCTGTCACTGGTCACCACAGAGAAGAGATCAGCGCCTGCTCTTCCTCTTCCCCTCACGAGGAAACTGTAGAGTGCACTGAGGTCTCCCCTCAGTCTCCTCTTCTCGAGGCTGAAGACACCAAGTGACCTCAGCTGTTCCTCACATGGCTTCCCCTCAAGGCCCTCCAACATCCTCATTGCCCTCCTCTGGATGCTCTCCAGCAGTTTAACATCTTTCTTACATTGTGGCACCCAGAACTGCCCTCAGCACTCAAGGTGAGGCTGCCCCAGAGCAGAACAGAGTAGAACAATCCCCTCCCTTGCCTGGCTGGTGATTCTGTGCCTGATGCACCCCAGGACAGGGTTGGCCCTCCTGGCTGCCAGGGCACTGCTGACTCGCATTTTAAATGTCAGTATGTTTTTTATGCCTGATGTTTTAGGATATGCCTTTTACTTCAGGGTAAATCCCGGGAAAACTTTCTGCTAGTGTGTCAGAACTTTCCTGTCTCTTCTTCCTGAGTGGTTTCAGTGCACCTTTTTTGTGCTTCCTCTTTCCCAAAATCCAGTGGTAGAAATTCAGAAAGGAATACTGGTGTTGGAGATAGGTGTGTTTTATTTAATGATAGCTTTATTCCATGAGATCTTTTCTTGTGGAGAGGAGATTCTCCAATTGTCTGTTCCAGTCTAATGATATTTTTTGTCATTAGTTGAATTTCTGTTGCTTTAGATTAATTACATGAATAGAAATATGAGCCCAAAAATATATGTGTTTGTCATTATGATTCTCAAACCAGCATTTAAAACACATTGTAACGTATTTGAACATTAAATTATTATATAACTGGGGATTATCTTGTTACTTTTGAAACCCAACTGACAGGACTAGAAGAGCAAGTAAGCTGTTTTAAGAAACTGGAACTACATCCAGGCAGCATGCTTTCAGTTAACATCCATGAGAGATAAGACCTAGTGCAGTCTCCTCTTTTTCTCAAGCCCTTTCACCTGTTGCAAAACTGGCTTTGTTTTAAAAATTTTGGATGAAGATTATTTAACCTACTATTTTTAGAACTTTTGTATTAGTTATTTATTTTCTCTTTGTTTATAAAACTCACAGGAGAGCCATGTAAGTGAAGGCCATGAGCCTTTTTTTCTTAAAAGTAGTTTCAAGAAAGACACTCAATTTTGTATTACTTTTGAGAAGATACCTAATCTCATGCTTAACAATGGCTGAAGCCCCATGAAAGACTGTTTACTTTAAAGGTGTGATATAATAGTCTCCTGTTTATGTCTTAGAGAAGATTTTCAGATACTTTTTTCAAATAATTTGCAGTATCCAGCTATATAAAGCAGCCTGATTTAAATGTGCTTCTCTACTTGATTTCAATGTACTTCTCTAATTGAATTCAGCAACCTAAGTGCTTGTAGTTAGACTGGGGCCATTGGTGAGGGGTTGAAACGAGATGATTTTTATGGTCCCTTCCAAGCCAAACCATTCTGTGACTGATTCTGTAATTGTGTATTGCATTATGCTCAAGTCTCTTGCTCAATTCAAGATTAAAGCTGACAGTATGGAGTTGAATTTCTCTGTTGTGCAGAGAAAAGTTCCTGTGTTCAGAAATTTTATATCACTTCCTATATGAAGTGATATTAAGTACACAGGAGACTGCTATGCAAAAATATCTGAAAGTGTGGCATGACTACAGTGTGGGTGGGAAGGATGGTGGAAATATAGAAAGTAAGCAGTATTTTTAAAATTGCATTTGGAAAAAAAAATTGAAGTAATATTTTAGTGATGTTAATATAATTGGAAAAAGATCATGAATCAAACCTGGACTCACAATAACTGGAAAAGTTTGTATTAATTTAGTAAGAAAAATGCAGGCATGCAAAAATCTGTGTTTTATTTACCATCAGATGAATGTTAAAGGGAAGAGGGGGCTATTAAATACCCCTCAAGTAGTCATTGTTCCATTTCAGAGACTTCTGTAAATGCAGAACAGTGTAGTGGTCCTACAAAGAGATCCATGTATCATATCAGTGAGATTTTGCACAGGAACAGAAGCTGACCCACAAGCACAGGTGGCAGAATTCAGTGCAGGTTTGTGCATGTTCATCTTTTCTTACAAAATCGTCACAGCACTGTTTGCAAACTGTGTGAATTGGAAAACTGAGTTGTAGGACACCTTTTTCTATTAGAAGACCTGAAGAGGTAGTGCAGGTTTTGTTAATTTTTTCCTTTTTGGAAGTTTGAGTCAAATATGATTTAGACTGTAGGTAAAGTTATTTGGTCTTCTTAGATGGCAGTGAGAACAACTTCATTGTGCTTATCAATCAGAACAGTTCACTGTCAGCCAAGTCTCAAGATCAATTTAATTGCATTCTATCCCTTTTAGTTTTGCTGGAGAAACCATTCCTATGCATAGTTTTGTACCTTTACTATTCTGGAATACTTAAGTGCCTAAATTAGATTAAATGCCCTAAATAACTTCTTGAAGCTGCTAGAAGAGAGGGCAAATGTAGCAAATAAGTAAACAAAAAGAATTCCTTTCCTTCACAGTATGCTGGACAGCTCATTCCTGGGTGCTAAAAAGCAGTGCTGTGTGCAGTATGTTAAAGTGTGTGGATATATCACAGCTATTGTTCAGCTGCTATTCCCATGAAAATTAGATTTAGGTGCTAGAAAAATATCACCATTCAGCAAAAGAGGGACCTGAAACAGTGATATATATGCTTTGACAATTTTATTTTATTACATAAGATATTAAATACTGTCAAGTATACATTTTTAAGACCTTAGAAACAGGTACCTTAATTGCAACTACTATCCTAATGTAATATGACTCCAAAGTCTATTGCTTTAAGTACTAGCTGCCCAAAATGAATTATTTGCATAGCACAATGTTTAATCTTTTTAGTCACCCTAAATGTCAGCTGTAGGATGAAAGGATTTAAATGGTCATGTTTTTAAACCTAAGGCTTGAGTACTTTTACCTGTGCAAAGCAGTGGAAGGATAGATACCTATGAACGTTTTGACTTTCCACTACCTGGACTTTACTGATGAGCTGATTTTGCCTGTTGGGTAGGCCACTGCTTCTCAATAGAACTGAATCAGCTTGCTTTGTAAGGTATTTATATGAAGGTATGAAATAATATATTAGTGACTTTGTGATTTCCCGATGAGCAAATTAATTACCCTTCAGTGACATGGCAAGCACTGTCTCTCAAAATCTAAGGCAGGTATTAGAATTAGTGTTTTATGTTTTCTGGCTGCAGTGCAAGATTTGTCCTGATTGTCATCATGACAGATCCTTTTTTGTTATGCTAAAACATGGCCACCTGCAGTGTCTGCCTGATTTCAGTGGGTAACTTCTGTAAGCAGCATACGGTGCCAGTATGTTCTGGATAATTTTGTGGCCTTGAGCTAAGCACGTAACCTTCTGCCAGAGGTGTTTTTTTCTTTTTTACCTTGTGTAATACAGGAATAATAACACCTGCCTACCTCACAGGCATTTTGGGAAGATTAATTAGTTTATGTTTGCAAAATGCTTTGAAGATGAAAAGCACTGTAAGTGCTAAGTAGTGTTATAATCTCTCATTGTTATACTAGTAACTTCTTAAAGCAACAATAAGAAGTTAATTGGTTTTTTGGGTTCCAGGTGATAAGGATATGTTGACTTCTAAAGTTATTCTATTAACTGCAAAGTGGTTTGAAGAAAAACATTTCACTTTTATTTGATTAGGAGTATATTTAGTTCACACTCAGTGATATGCACACATGCTCTAAGGTATTCATCTAGGTGAAATTGGCCCCTTGTGGGTCATGGCCTGTAGATGAGCTACAGATCGAGAGACAAAGGGTAATTGTGGTTCTCCAGGGAGAAATCAGCCTTTGTTATTGGCAGCACGCTGCTTGTTCAGGCAGTTCTACACAGACACTACAAGTCCATAGAGTAGAAGCCTTGTCTTCAACTAGTCCAGTTGCAAAATAGGAGAATTAAGTTCTTGATCATAATGATTAAGGATTTATAAGGTGAGCAAGAGGCCTTCACAAGGATTTTCAGCCTCATGGAAAGGAAGATAATGTAGAGGATCTGTAACTCATTTTATATCTTTCCATAGTTCATATACTGAGATGTATGTGCTGCTTCTGTTCATAATAAAAACTCAACGGTGGACTGGGGAGATGAATGGATCTCATGCATGGCTATAAAAGATGACTTCAGTATGTTAGCATCTACAGAGAGGATAAAGCTAGAACAGTCTGCAGTTAGAGATGGGATGAGGATAGGAATGAAAGAAGCAGGAGAGTCCTGTCTCTCCTGTCTGTTGATTTAGTGCTTAGGGCTGAGAGTCAGGGCTGGAGGCCAAGCTATGAGTGATTGCTTATTCCATCACTGGCAAATAAATGCATAAAGTGAAGCAGAGATGTAAAATGGGGGTAATTTCTCAGAAAGTTCCTTGATGCTTTCTGAAATTAGTTTGTATAGTGTCAACTTAGGGCTTGAGAGCCAGTACTCGGTGTTACTGAGCTTATTAAAGCCAAAGGAAATGGCAGAGCCAAGGGAGCACATTTGCTTCAAGCTTTGTTTTTCTGCCTTTTTTTTTTTTTTTTTTTTTTTTTTTTTTTTGCCATAAATTTTTTTTGGTGGAAAATTTTTTTTTTTTTTAAGTGCCATAAATATTTCTGAGTGGTAAATCTTTTCATGTCTTCAGCATAATGGACATTTTGCTGGAACATCTAAATTAAAACATTGCTACACTACATTTATTATGGGGGTTCACAGAGTGAAAAGCCTTTGGGATTGTGATGGGAAATGTGATAGAGGGAATAAAAGGTTTTCATTTCTGCAGAAATTTTTGGGTCAGTATTCTGTGTTGTTGCTTCCATTTAGCTACAGCAGTGGTCTGAGCACTTCATTCTGTCCATGCATTGAAGAGTCAATTCCCATACATGTGGAATACTTCCGTATGGAATTCCACAAAATGAAATGTATGGGCGGCTTCAAAGGGGAACATTGGGTTTTCACTTTGTACCAGTTCATAGTCTGTAGACCTAATTGAGTTTTCTACCATGCTGAGAGACATATCCCTCTGGGTCTGGTCCATCTGGGCACCTGTGGTGGCAGATATGCTTTTCCCTCATGGAAAGGCATAAATAATAGTAGAGTTTTCTCACCTCCCTGTATGCAGGAATAGCAGTAAACCTGAGCTCCAGTTTGTGTGCACATCTTCATGCTGCCTCCCTCTTCCTCACGTTCCTTTCCCATTTCAAGCTGTATGTCATGTCATTAGCACCGTGCCGGCCGTGATGTGGCAGTTCATACCTGTCAGATGTGTCTTTGTAGGCTCCTTGCAGACTGCATATCCATCATCACTACATTGCTTACCCTTGGGTCATATTTTCTTCACATCTATCAAATTTAAGCTTTTTGTAATTCTTATTTTGTAATAAATGGATGCTCGAATGTTGATGTTTTGGTCCCAGGATCCAAAGATTAAGGTAGAGGCCTAAACTGTCTATCCTGTCATTCTGCTTGTGATCAAGATGTTGTGTTCTTTGCTACTCATGGGGCTGTATTTCTTTTTTAAATCCACAAATCCTTCTCTTTTGCCTCTTGCAGCCCATGATTGGAACAGCTGTGCTGGCTTCTCTTAATTTAGTTTGTGTAGTGTATAATCATAGTCATAAAATCAGATTTTAATATAAAATCCCCAAATTTGGAACCATAATGTTTAAATTATTAATTCATTTAGTGGAACATGTTTGCTTTGTAGCTTTGAATTGCGCAGTTGTGAAAGTATCTTCAGCTGGCTTTAATCTTACTCTGTGGTAACTTCAGATGGGTTTGATGAACGGCCCTTTATCCTTATACTGGTTTAAGAAGTGCTTCTTATATTCTAGTCTGAGGATTTGGACTGTAGATCTCCTGCCACCTCAAGCCTAGCAGGGAATAAAATTATGAGTTTCCCAAGCTGCACAGGAGAGTCTGCATGTTTGAACCATAATTTGGTAGAGCAGTGACAAGAAGATGACTTTATTTCAAACAAATAATTTCTTCCTTTCATCTGAAAATATAAACCTTCCCAGGCTATCTTTTCAATTAATCTTTCCTTGTGATTCTGTAGTAATAAAAACACGTATCAAGTTTGAAATCCTTTATTTCCCACAAATATGCAATTATATGTGTGAATTTTTAGGTTTTTTCTCAATAATTGACTTGGGTTTTGAGTCTTGCATAGAGCTCTTCTATCAAGAGTAGCACAATAAGCAAAGCTCAGACAATTCACAGTATCTGGCACTAACTTTTCAGAAGTCAGCAAGACCATGGCTTATGTCCCCAAATGCTTCTAAAAGTCCATAAGGAATGTGGGAACTGTGATTAATGTTTCTTGAGAGTAATGAGCATTTGAAAATTATATGCACACTTGATCAGATTTAATGTATTTCAATGCTCTTTGTTATTATGTAGTTTACTGGGTATATTAGAGAAGCAACTGTCTTTCATATGAATCTTACAGCTCCACTCTGAATCAGATAATGACAAGAAAAGGAGATTAAGATGGAAAAGTGAATAGAGCAGAAAGGTCAAGAAAAAGAGATTAAAAGGTGACGAGGAAGATGGTTGTGATGAGTGAAAAGAAAAACATGGGAATTTAAAAAAAACAGGAAGAAAATGTGATACAGTGGATTAGGATGGTTTAAATTTCACAAATAATTTTCACAAAAGCAAAAATCAGGCTGAAGTAATAACAACAAAATACTACACCAAATCAGAAAGAAAATGTCAGCATAGGCAAAGCTCATTACTTGTCAGTCTTCACTGCAGTTTCTCGCATCCTAGCAAACAGAATTCTGCATGCACAGCTTTGAAAACTCCTTTTTACTAAATATATTGTGAAGTTTGTGTGACACAATGGGTGTATCACATCTGTTAGTCATTCTCTCTTTTGTGCAATTGCATTCTACCCACCTAACATTCTGACTCCTGGAGACAGTGTTTGTACACTCCTTGTCAGAGTTTTCTAGAGCATCTAAGGTATCTCTTTTGCTATTTTGAAACAAGTCTTTATCCTTTCATTTTCAGCAAATTTGTTATCCCACTGTACATTTATTTCCACGTTCTTCCTCTCAAGACACTTCCTTACAAGTGACCTCATTGTAAGTGTAAGCTCTGCATAAAGGGCTTCAATAGGAGAAATGTATCCCCTATATAGTGTCTAAATATGAAATAAAAAGGAAATAAGTACTTTTCTCATATCAGAGTGGCAGGAAACAGTATCGTCCTTGCAGGAATACTTTGATACCAGTGCTGCTTATACAATAAGCTGATATAATAAATGTTCTATTATTGAGGATGTATTTGTATGCAGTAATCTGCAGACAGAAAATAAAAACTAGAGAGAGATATTTTTCCTCATCTGCTTTCTAAAGGAACGAAACTACTTTTAATTAAAAAAGAAAAATTAGGATTAAGTAGCAAGTCAAGGAAATGTAAGGAAGAAGTTTGGTTCTCCTGAGGACCATGATCATTGTTTTGCATCTGTAAACATTTAGATGTTTCACAGTTTTACCAAGTTTGGTATTTTTGTCATGCATTACCATGTAGTGATTATAGGGAAAATGTGCTTGATTTTTGAATGTCTCAAATGTGTTCTAGGCAGGTAGAAGAAGGTAAAATACAAAGGAAGAATAGATTAGAAAGGGGACTGACAAACAATGAATGATGCAGAGAGGCAGATATGGCATGAAACATTATCAAGAGCCAAACTGAACAGAATTTAAAGTATGAATTTGGATATGTTTGGGACCTCTGCATTTTTGGTACTGTGTCCGTCCTTTTAGGACAAAACCAAAGTCAGCAAAGACGCTCACACTATAATTCCTCTGTTTAAAAGCGAGGGGAATTGGGTGTATTTTTATGCCAACTAGGCAGGTGCTTTGGAGGCTTTTCAGCATTTGTTCTATGGTCTATTGTTGCTAAAACCTGACTTGTCAATTTATCAGTGGCTAATGAATTAGTAAGGACAGTGCTGATGGCTGGAGATGCTGACAAATTTTCTTTTGGTAACTTTTGTTCATTCCTTCTGTTTGATTCTTTCACCTTTTCATGGTTTTTAAGATAATATCTCTGTGTTTATATTTAGTATAGATCCAAGTTAAAGCAGACACTGACAACTGAAGAACCATGGGACCTTTTCTTTTGTTTAGTAGTCCTCTTCAAAAACCTATTTCCACAGATGACATTTTCAAATTGAAGCTTAAGTTACTATGGAGGTCTTTGAAGGACTTCCCCAAAATAGGCCAGGGAAACAAATGTAGCACAAGTGCAGCAAGTTTCCATTTAATTCCAGCTTTTAATTTACAGCTTTATAAAGAACTACACCATTTCCGCATATGTCAAACTTTCTTATAGCAGTATTTGATTAAACTCAAAAAAAAACCTGTGTAATTCTGACAGAGAAATATATATATATGCACATTAACTTTTAAGAATACTAATTCTATATATAGACTTTCATGTATTGAAAGTCTGTTGGTGTCCTTCTTTGTATAAGTGATGTAGTTAAGGAGATGCACCAATCCTACATGGATCATTGCTTGCACAGAAAGTTGCACCATAACAGGTAGGCGTGTGTGCTGCACAAGCTTTAGGAAGTTATTTTAGAGTTATTAATTAATTAGTTTTTCTCTTGTCTGCACAAATTGAGTATGTCAGCAATCCTTATAATACCCATAAACTGATATTCCTAGCCAGGAGAAATGCAGCATCTGATAGCTGAGTGGTAGTAAACAGCATTATTGTCAGTTTTTAAAACTTGATGACATATCATCCCAAATAGTCCAAAACCCTCAAAGGTGTCTCCAGAACAAATCTCCTTGAAATGTTGCATCTAATTTTATTTCTAATTTTCACTTTATACATCTTTTAAAGAAAAGGGGAAAAAAAACACACATCATTATGTTACCTGTTTATTCTGTACCTCCATTTTTTTTCTCAGGAATTGGTTCATTACAATGGCCAAGCTGTTTTTAAGTCTTTATGAACTCTTGAGGCACTTACTGTCAGTGGGGGAAATTGCAAATGTTAAAGTGTAAGAAACAGTTGAGTAAGTCCCTCACATGGAAGTCATTCTTGAAAGATTAATTAGAAACTCTGAACACAAGAAGAACATCCTCACTTCATGTTCTTTTTTCTCACTGAGCTCATACAACCTCTTTTTCAGCTTTTAGTTTGATTTCATGGTGTTGTTCATTGTCAGGTGAAAGCTCCCAACTAGTCTGCTACCCACTAGGTCTGCATCCCAGCTGTATTGGGCTTCTCCTGGATCTTCTGGTTTTCCTTGTTCAGAAACCTTAAGACGATATAAAATTATTCTATCACATATGTATGATTTCCTTTGGGATTTGAATTTTTGAATTTCTACAAAAATAAACTTGTTATTTTTCCATGTCAACTTCTCAGTTTAGGTTTTGTGGGTTGTTTGGGGTCGGTTTGTTTTGTTTTTTCATTTGTGTAGGCAACTTACATGGACTACAATCCTCTTAGTGAAGCTCTTAGGAAGGCTTTAGGTCAGAAGATTATGTAGCCTGATGATTCTAAAGCTTTTACAACATTTCTGGGCTATGTTGTAAAACTTCTGAGCGTATAGAAAAGCTCTAATATATTGAATGGGGTGAGAGGGTAGAATTCAAACCTGCCCCCCCTTTTTGTTTTGGCTGTGCAATGTCATTTTGTGAGGTTTTTTACCATTTGCAAGAGAGGGGGAAAAAAGATATTTTACATGGAAATAGGATGTTGTAAACTTCAAGTTAGAAGTCCATGACTAGATGGTAGGTGGTACATTATGCATGAGACCAAGTCTCCTATGAAGCTCCTGAACGTGTTCTGGAATGCTTCAGGTGGTTTCACTTCAGTGCTTTTGGGGAAAAAAGAAGTGTGTATGTGTGTGTGTATGTGTGTGTGTGTGTGTAATAGTCTTTTCCAATTGCTGTGCCTGAGCGTAGGGGCGTTTTTGCAGTGGGGGGAGCAGGGGGCATTTGGAAGCAGGCTGCTGGGGAGCTGCTGGGTGTGATGCTCTCCTGCTGCTGCAGTGGGACTGACTGTGGCTCAGGGGGCAGCGGCTGTGTCTGTCTGTCTGTCTGCATCCTTCCTGGCCTTCATCTCAGCACCGTAAGCCTGTGGGGGCCATAGCTGTAACACCTTGCTGCATTGAAATCAACAGAGGTTTTGTTACTGACTCAAGTAACCTGGTCTTTGGTCAAAATACCCTTTTCCTTTTTTCCTTTTCCTTTTCCTTTTCCNACATGTGTAGAGACACCTGTATACATATACATGTGCAGAGGCTTCTTCTGTATTTGTATCTGATTTTATGCAACTGTTTGAAAATGTACATTCCCATACTAAGGTACCAAATGCATAAACCAGTGTTCTAAACTGTCACTCTTAGCATGTATCTACAAAAATGCAAAATAATAAGCATTTTAGACACTTTACTACTTTCAGCTGTGACCCTATTACCACTGTGTGGTGTGTTTGGCCTGTTTCCTTCCCTGATTAGTTTCAGCTCTCATAAAACCCAGAAATTCACATGGCATGACAGCTTTAAAAAATTACAAGATACTATCAGTGTGCATGATAATCTCCTTTCTTATATCCTTGACAGTGTTCAGACATAGCCATAGATATGCTTACTCCTTTATATTTACCTCCCCAGCTATATTTTCGTTCAAATGTCTATTCACAGCTGCATAATAAGTAGTTTTATTTGTACCTAATTGTAGTAATTGATTTTCATTATTTATGAAAGTAACTGTCAGAATTCATTTATGGTTCTGACTGCAAAGAAACTTGCAGCAACAGGTTCAGGTGACTACAGAAATAAAATAATTAACCAGATCCCTTTTTAAAAGTCAATGACCAGTGAATTAACTCTTAATATTTCAGGAATTATTTGCACTTGTATATTCATATTTTTGCAATTCTATTTCTTTCTCATGTATAGAATTCTGTTCTTGACATATTATAAGCTTTAATTATCTTGCTAGTGTGGTTTTATGTTAAATGACTAATTATGGGAAAATTAGGATGCCTGTCAGATTCAAAAATTGAATGTGTGTCCTAATTTGTTCTCAGAGCTGTGAATTAATTGTGAGCTAGAGTGGAAAAGTATTATAGATATAGGTATGCAAAGGAGCTTGCCAAGTCTCTATATATCATAAAATGTTTTAAATCTACAGCCATAAAAGTGGGATGAAGACACAGCCATTAAAAAGGCAGTCATTTTTGAGTGTCACATAATTTAGACACTCTAAGTTATTGAAGTGTCACAAGTTTATTGCACCTAATTTATTAATACAATCATTGGGATTCACTTATGTCTCCTGCTCTGCCCCAAAACAGGCTAAAAGTCTGTTAAAATGCACAGACTCTGCTTCAGCAGTAAAAGTGTAAAATGCTTCTCAAAATACAGTGACACGAAAAATAACAATTTTACTGTAATACTTGGAGGTAACAGGTGGCTGTGTTTCTGTTTATTTACATTTGTGCATTAAAGTAAGGCAAAGAAATCAAATAAAAACCAGGTGAATTTTGTTCCTGTTTAGCTTTTCCAATACCACATTGTGACGTTTGTATGGGGAAAATAGCCTCTTGCTTTGGCCTCTAACGAGGACGAAACACCCTCCCCAAAACCAACCAAGTAAAAAATCCTGTCAAATACCTTGTTAAGTGCTTTTATGCTTGGAGAAACAATTTTTCTTTGAAAAAAGGAAAAGTTTGTAATTATTTTTTAATCCTTTCATGTACTGAATTGGTTTTTCTTAGTTAGGAGGTTTGGTTTTGTTTATTTCCTACCCAGGATCACTTTTGATGCATTTAAGCAGTTGACAAAATACTGCTGAGGAGAGCTGGAGACAAAAGAATCCACTTGATTGTAATAGAGGTGGAGTTTTGACAAAACACCTTGTGTGATATCTGAGAATTATAGACATGAAGAGTTTTTACTTTAAAATTCTTTAAAATAAAATAATTAAAAATTTCTCATCTTTTGTTATCTTTTTTTCCCCTAATCAGGACAGAATTTTACCCTAAGGCAGTTAGGAGTTTGTGAACCAGCAGCTCGTCGAGGACTGGCATTTTGTGCGGAAATGGGGCTCCCCCACAGAGGTTACTCTATCAGTGCAGGGTCAGATGCTGATACTGAAAATGAAGGAGTGATGTCTCCAGAGCATGCCATGAGACTTTGGGGCAGGGGGGTCAAATCAGGGCGCAGTTCCTGTCTGTCGAGCCGTTCCAACTCAGCCCTCACTCTGACTGATACCGAACATGAGAACAAGTCCGACAGTGAAAATGGTAAGTTCTTATGCATATGCCCATATGTAAGTTAATGTTTATTTGCTGTTTTGGCTGACACTCAGTAATTTTAAATCATTAAAGGAATGGCCTTGAATTATTTACCTTCTCTTTTTTTTTCCCCTCCTCTCCTCTTCCCATAAAAGTCAATATTCAGTATCAGTCCTAACTAATGCAACCTTTGTGTGTGATGCTTTAGTTGTAATTTTGAAAGAGTTTAATCACAAAGAAAGATTAGTTTTGTATTATCTCAGGCCATGTCACCTGTTACTCTCTGGGGAACAGCTAAGTGGTGATAAAGTTGTTCCCCAGGCTGGCTGGCATTCAAAAGTTTCTTTGTAAACTGTTCTTCGAGACATCCTGGAGAAGTTGCAGAATCTTAGAATGGATGGATGAACTCAAAGAATAGCTTATTAACAGGGCTCATGTGATTGAAAAAGAAATTTGATTGTGCTTTAAACTTCTTAGCTGATGAGAGCAATTGGAATTGTGGTGAAGAGGGACATGTGGCTTTTGATGTGCCTGGGGGACTGGATTACTGTGCAATTAAAATCTGCAACAAAAATCTTAGCAGCTTTATAGGATGTGGGGTATGACCATTGTATATTAAGTCTTAGAGTTTAAATGAAAATAGGTTAATACAATTGTCTGATTCATTTTTAAAGCTTTTCAAAGTTTTTTTACCTCCTTTTGAGGTTATGAACAGAATCTAATGTGGTGTTAAATGATAACTACCGATCTTAACTTTTATTTGCAGAAGATTTTCAGCTTTGCTAGAATTAAAACAATTCTTCTATTAACTTCACGACTTTCTATGTGAAAAATTCAAAAGAGGAATAAAGAAAAATGAGTAACAATGAAAATTAGTGATGGCTATTGCCTGCATGTCTACATGTCATTTTATTAATTTATTAAACTTGTCTGCTCAGCTGTACAAAAATTAGAGCAATTTTATTGCTATCCTCTGGCAATGACTGTAACACGTGGTGGGAAACAGCTATGTAGGTATGTATGTATGGAAATGCTTAAAAAATTAATGCACTTTTATTTTAAACTACAAGCAATGAAGTTTAGTCCTTCCTGTTTATTATTTTAGCTTCAGTTTGAGAAAGCAAAACCAAAGCTGTAATCTGCTGTTATTCATACTTATTTTTCCAATGGTGGCTGTTTCTACATGAAGATACCTGTGCAAAACCACTGTCTCAAATGGGACCCTCCTTTTGTGTTGGACTTAATGCTACATGGTACCTGAGTAGACAGCTCTCAGTGTTCACAGGTGTCTTGTGTCATGCTTGGAAAATTTGTTTCGAGCCAGAGGCAAGTTCTGAAAGAGGAAGACAGAAGTACTTGCCTACCACCTTTTGGCCCTGGAGTTTCTGTGTGATAATGCTTGGTATTTCAGCTGCAGAGCAATTTTGAATAAGTTGTTGAGCAGTCCTGTGATTTTAGAAGGTCTGTGGTGCAACAAATTCTCTTGACAGTTTTGTAAAACCCTTGGTAAATGATCTTGAAAATAAATTTTTATGTGTACATGGATGCACACACTCTTTCCATAGGAAGTCATATCTTTATGTTACCAAAGAGGTGACTGCATAAGAGGTACCATAAGTTTGGTATATTTTTCCATAAATTTTGTACTTACAACTTTTGAAAAAGGAAATTATCTGATTGCAAAACATCCTCCATCAGCTGAAAGTTAGTGTGTTTTGTTTTTACATGTGTGAGAAGACTGTGAATATGTTAAAAAATACCTTATTCTGCAGTGCTTAAAATTATAGCAGGAATGTCTGGTGTTTGATACAACTTCAACGGAGAGTTTAGCCACTAAAAAGGATTACAGTTGATTTATTTATTAATAGGGAGGCCAGCAGTCCAATTTAAGAATGTACTGGGACTGCTGTGAAGCTAATGAAATTTTGATGGCTTGAGAGTTCCCTAGGGTTATGAAACATCTAAAACTTGGACCATGTCAGGGGTCACCGTTTCAGTGGAAATGTTAAAATAGTGAAAAGCTTAATCTTCTTTGGTATTTTTTCTCCGAATTTTTGTTTCCACTGAACACGGAAGACTTGGCTGAGAAATTACTTTATACACGTCACTGGAACTCAGTATGTTTAATGTTAACAATAGAATAGAAAATATAATTTAAAGCCAGGGAAACGGTATCGCCCTGGCAGGCACAGGTGCTCTAATCAAAGGACTAAACTGCAGGTGCAAGTTTTGTTAATTTATGGCCTAAAGTTAACAGCTGTGCCAGTATACTCTTGAAATTTCACAAATCTGATAAGGCTTTGAAACCAAAGTGAGAGTCACAAGTCCTCTGTACTGCATCCCCCTCTGCTGTGTGGGAAAGATTCCTGACTGCATTTTGATGGAATTGTTTTACAGGTAAATGCATTTCTATGCAGCATGTTTACCTCTAAGGTAAAAATGATGATAAGCAAAGCACAACACCACCAGATTGTACTTCCCTCACCTCAGTGTTTTGGCAATCTCGCTGTTCACCCAGTAAAACTACTCACTGTTTAAGTAGTCCATTGCCATAATCAGGCCTTATTGGAGTTAATTGGACTTGTCAAGATGATGAGAACTTTGAATTATCATACGGGTTTATGAGCTCAGGATTAACAGTTTGCTGAATGTATTTGGGGTTTTCTTTCTTGCCAGTTAGACAAGAAGAAAAGCTCGGCATCAAAATATCATTTCCTTTCCTTCCTTGCAACTGTTATGTATTTGCTCTTCTGAAATAGCTGTGGATTGCATATCCCTCAGGAATGCAAAACTTGCAATTCTGATGCATAATTACAATAAGCAAGAAGAAATAGTTTGTTGAAAATACTAACCTTTTATTAGTCAAGGTCTTAATAGTATGTTTCTGAAATCCTACAAAAGTGATTTGAATTTTTAAATCATCTTGGAAGGTTAAGAAGTTTCTTTAAACAAATAACCTTGCATATGATCAAGTTGGAAATATTTAAATATACTAAGAACATACTATGACTGCCAGCAGATAACTATTTTTTTTTAGAAAACAACAGAACATGTATCAAACATAGGGTTAATGGATGTATTCTCACATCAAAGGTTGTTTTAGGATATTGCTCAGTAAATAATTCTGAAAAGAAACATTTTTCTTTGACTTCATTCAAGTTCCATGTTTGACTCTTGGCATCATATTCTGAGGGATTTGTCATGTCAGCCTGCCTGAAGGAGGGCCTGCATCTGTTAATCTGGGCAACCAACCAGTGGCACGTACAGTAGGATGTATCAGTTGGAGCACACTGAGCATGCACATGCTTTTTTAGGCTTTCTTCTCCTTTCTCATTGCAAGTTATTTCATAAATGCTGCATCAAGAAATTTATGTTGGTAATTGTTCTAGGAGCTGTTGCTTTGAAATACAAGCCGGCTGTCTCTTACAAGCTTGCCAGTAATTTTGTGTTGTTAAGCTGTTCTAAGATTACTAAAGCTTGTCTTTTAAACTGGATAAATATTCCAGGAGGGTATGAGCTAGAAGTTGTAGTTAGGCTTCAAATGGCCCATTTGCTTAAAGGGTCAATATATTTTTAAGGTATCTTAGAATCCACTTTTATATTTAAATTATTTTTTAAACCCATTAAACTGCAATCCCTGACTTAATGAGACATCAGAAGGTTAATAAGCAAAACATGAAAGTTAATTGAGCAAGTTATTCCAGAAGTGCAGCACCTTATTATTTATTTATTTATTCCTCCCTATTAAATTATGTAACTGGTTTTGTTTGTGCTTTTTGTGTGCTGGCCTGAAAGTCAGGCTGTGGCAATGATTCTGACTGGAAAGTCACTCATATAAAACCTAAGTCTTTGGTCAAGTCCATGTCACCTTCTAGTCCTTTGGAAGCAGTAGTGATGGTGCTTCTGAAAAAGGTTGGGGCACTCCAGATGCTGACTGCCACAGAAACTACCTGGGCACACACAAAGTGGTTCTGATGGCATTAGAATGTTAGAATGTCGGGGGTGGGGGGTTGTTGTTTTGAGGTTTTTTTGGGGTTTTATTGTTTAGTGGAATTTTTGGACTGATTGGTGTT
Source organism: Irena cyanogastra (assembly GCA_013397155.1). Classification (NCBI taxonomy): domain Eukaryota; kingdom Metazoa; phylum Chordata; class Aves; order Passeriformes; family Irenidae; genus Irena; species Irena cyanogastra. The sequence continues at coordinate 658,409 of VWZV01003836.1, read as the reverse complement.
TGTTAGAAAACCAGAGGAGATCAGGATATAGCAAAATAAAAAGAATAAAGGGAAAGAGGGAGTCAAGTTGATGGCCTCAGGCAGTCATTCTGAATTGGTTAGATAAATGGTTTGAAACTTAGACCAATTTTTCATGGATAAAGTAGAAAAGTAGATATTGCTGGTAGATTGTTTATTGCTGAGGGCTCCTATAAGGAGAAAATATCACTTTATTAGCTGCATGGGCACCTACTTGCTTCCTCTCCAACTTCAACAGCTTTTGAAGATAGCATTCTTGTGAACCTAATACTGTCTTATCCTTCCAGAATGATGAATTTACTGGCATTCAGATCCCTGAAACCCAAGAAATACATTGGTAAGATACTTGTCAAGACATTTTAATCTGTTGTCTCTAACCCAGTTCATCTATAACATATAATTGAACTCTGCATTATTAAATAATGCACATAATTCAGGAAGTAGTGTCACATGCTTTCACCCATTTCACATCTTTCTTTATGCTAAGGCACAAAACTTGATTTAAATGAACCCTACTGAATAGTAGCTGCACCTGCTAGCCAAATGCTGAGCCTACTGATCAAAACCAGCAACATAGCTGGTGAATTAATCCTCATCTTACTGCTATATCACCAATTACAATTTCTTCACTCTTTCCCAAAAATTTCCATCTAGCAATTTTCTGCTCCTCATTAAGCATGCCAATATACCTTAAATCTTGCTTTGCTGCCAAAAAAATTTCATGACCAGGAAATCAATCTGTTTTCTTTTTGACAAAAGTCAGCTCTGAAATAATATTTAATATTTAACAGGCATACAAATTTTTCTTTGGTTACAGAGACATGTAACAGAAATCCATAAACAAAAGTAATTATCTGGTTTTCTGAAATATTATAAGTTTTCTATAGTTATGTCAGTTTTCAGATTCCATTATGATAGTAGTTCTGTGGATATATTTCAGTTTATAATGCAAGTGAAAATCAGTTTCATAATTCCTTTGGCTAGTGGTAGCCAAAGAGGCAACAGCTGGGCTGACCTTTTCAGAGTAATTTTGTGTGATCTCCTGGGTTTCATAGATCTGAGCGTCACTGAACTTGCTGTTAAGGAAAGGCATGAGATTCCAAAGAGCCATCTTAATTATGGTGGAGTGTGGAGTAGACTATCAGGCCAGAGGATGAGGCTCTTTGGTAACACTTGGATAAATTTTCTGATGTGCAGGAACTGTAGGTTTAGCAACAGCTGACACCAATAAAATTAGAATTGGGATCTGCAAGGAAAAAGAAATCAAAGCAGAAAATCTCAGAGAATTCGCTCTTGGCTCTTAAATGTATAAATCTTTCTAGGGTTAAGGAGTGGTGAAAGAGGTGTTTAAAGGCCAGCTGTCATACCTCAGGATTTCTCCAAAAATCTGAATTTTAAGGGAAAAACACCATGCAGAAAAAGGAAGGAAGGTCAAATTTCAGAGAAAGAGCTTATGAAGATATTTCAGAAGCACCTTGGGGAGGTCTGGACATGCAAATGAAATTGAGACACAATCAGTAAAAAAGTAGAGTTGTACAGAAACATGAATACTAAGAAAAATAAGAGGGAGTTGATATATTGCATAGTGCTGATGTGTTTTCTTCTGGTTGTTTTTGTTTTTCAGCATTTGCTACCTGAGTAACTGATCACAGAGCTAATACTTACACTCTTAAAGAAAGGATAAGAAGTTGCTGAGATAAATAAATTTTGTCCTGTATTTATAGAGCGTCTACAGGTTCTGGGCTTTTTATGATTCGTGCATGAGAGATCATTGATGATGGATATGGTTCTGGAAGGTAAAAACAAACAGAACAACTTCAGAAGGGACAAAGAGAAAGGAGGAGAAACCTTCATAATCAGTTAGATGGCAAGCACCCTAGGAAAAAAAAACTGTTAAAAGTTTATGCTTTGTAACAAGCAAGAAAAGACATTCTACATCATCTCAGGGCAGCTGTTCTGGTGCTTAACCAATTGTGTTGTGAATTTTTTCCCCAGCAGAGTTTCCCTCGCTGGAGTTGGGACCATTGCATTGGATAATGGAAGACCAAAGTTAGATTTCTACCTTTTGCCTTTCAGGCTCACTGAGCTTCTCCTCAATTTGTATGCTTCAGCACTCCAGTCACCATGAGCAGTCTTCACTGAATTCATTCCAATTTATCAGTGTTGAACTGGCAAGCCCCAAACACATTATTGTCATCTAGATGTGGCCTTCAAATGCTGAATAAAAGGGACTAATCTCTTCCCAGGGTATGCTGGCTCTGTTCTTCTGAATGCAGCCCAGTATGTGATTAGGCTTGTTTTTGAAAGGGCACACTGCTGAACTTGTCCACATTGACTGCCCAGGTCCTTTACTACAAAGCTGCTTTCCAGTGGGCTCCCAGCTAGTACTGTTACTGTGGATACTTTGCCTTTGGAATTCATGAGGTTTTTTTGGCCACTTCTTACAGCCTGTTGAGATCCCTTCAAAAGGCAATCGTGGACTGCAGCGTGCTGATCAATCTTTCCAGCTTGGTGACATCCACAAACTTGCGAAGGGCACATTCCATCTTACTCATTCTCAAGATGTTAAATGTGGTACATAAAAACATCATTCCAATATTAGCTCCTGATGAATGCCATTAATGTTGACCAAGAGCTGCTCTTTGCACTACCAAGCACTTCTCTTTCAGTAGTGCCTCTTCATACAGCCAGTTTTCCACAAAATGTTCTTTGCAGCTCACCCATTCAGTCCATCTCTCTCCAGCTTTGCTAGCAGGATACTATGGGAGCTCACTTTGAAAACCTTGCTAAAGTCAAGGAAAACAGTATCTGCTGCTTTCCCTTTATCTGCTGAGACAATTAGCTGTTCATAGAAAGCAGTAATGTTATTTGGGTATGATTTGCCTTTGGTAAATACATGTTAGCTGTTAGAATTCACTTTCTTTTCCTGGAGGCCTATCCCAGCATATGGAGGATAATTTCAGCAGTATTTGTTCATGATAGAACCGTCTTCCCTTGGACACTGGGGTGAGGCTGTCTGCCTCTGCTTCCTCATATATTCCTTGCCCATCTTGAAATAACATAATCTTTATCTTCTAAAGAGTCATCAGGAGCTTTCCCTCGTTGCCATTACGTTTCAAGGAATCAGACAGTGGCTTTCCAATGGCGTTGGTCATCTCTGCCACCACCAGTGGATGCTGCAAGTCTGGGCCCCTGGACTTGTGTACACCCAGCTTGCAAAAGTGGTGCTTTACAGCTCCCACTTCCTTCTCAACCATCATTGGGTTTTGGCTTCCCCATCCCCATCCTGCATGTCCAGGAAACATTCCTGTTTCCTCCTGGGTAGACATCTTTCCAAGGTCACAGTGGTCACAGTGGTCAGTGGTGTTTTCTGTGGTATGTGAGGATTTCTTCCACAAATTTATAATGTGTGTTTGTATGCATGTATAGTGCTACTGGAATAATCTGGCTGCTGCACTCAGTGCAGTGCTAAGACAGAAGTGGTGTCCCCATGACTGGTTTGGGGCTACATTCTGAAGCAAATGCCTGCCAATTGGAGGCCTAGAGCAAGGTTGACCAACATAACCAGAGGTTTGAAATACATTACACTAGAAGAGATTGGGAGAGAGCTCAGCCTGTTGCACCCAGTGTGTTCTGTCTAGATACTGCGGCTGTTACAAAGGACACAAATGGCAAAAAGGACCAGAAGCAAGCAGTGCAAATAGCAGAAAGTGGAAGTTAGCTCAGATAATGGCATTCCAAAAGTAACTCAGAGAAACAGATTGCTGAGGATCGTGTGGATATTTAATCATGTAACGTATTTTCCAAAACAATTTTTAAATGCTGCTATAGTTGCTGTCAGTCCTTGACAAAGCGGGTGCAGCACAATAGAAATTCTTCACTTCCTTTCTGATTTTTTTTTTTGTGAGTGAAGTGTCTTATTCAACCCAAAAATTAGTCAGCAGGAAGCATGATGATAAAGTTAAGGCTATAAAAATGTTGCTCTGCAATTTAATATAATACTAATATTTATATATTGTTTTTCTCTTCTAACTGGAAATGGTTAACTTTTCATAGACTTTTTTTCTCCTCATTTTATTCATGATATAAAAATATTGCTCTTCATTTCCTCTAAACCATATGTGTTTTTCTGGATGTGCAAGGATTTAAATGTGAGGTTGCCATAAGAGTAATGTATGCTTTGCACATCTGTAAAGTGATGATCTGCCGTTTTGATTTGGAATGTAGTTTTGATGTCCTTGAAAAATCACAGTGGTAGCAGTAAATTGTTTTAATTAATGAATTAGAGAGCAACAAATTTGCTGACTCAGGCTTATCAACATAATTATGACTGAAATAAAAAAGAGGAAAGAAAAATCTGTCAAAGCTATGAAATTATTTGATTATCATTAGAAAGCAAGTTTCTCAGCTACTGCTTCCCTAATTTCCTGTATAGGTATGTTGATACCAGGGTGAGGGTTTATATACACACACAGGTATTTGTATGTTCATCAGCTAAAACCAAGTGAATGGCAGAGATAAAGTCTAAATAGTAGAGATCCTATATAAAAAGTAGGATTATTCATATTCAGTTGTTTTAAAGGTGTTTTTTAAGCTTAATCTAATTTTGATCTGAAATAAGATTTTAATTGCATAGAAATAATCTAATAATGACTTCAACTTCAAAGTAAATATAAGCTGTGCAATTGTTAGAGTATCAATAATAATTATAGATAACAGCCTTTGTATGCTGGTCAAATAACACCTGGAGAAAACTCATCAAGTTTTTTTTGGTTTTTTTTTTTGTTTTTTTTTTGACAAAAAGCTGCAAAGGCTTTTGGTATAGACAGTTCTTGAACTCCTATTAAAACCATATAAAGACTTACTTCAATGTTTCTTGGAAAAAGGTTTTTTTTCTTTGATACAGATGAGAATTCAGTATAAAATGAAGTTTTAAGCCAGAACTGTTTTGGGTCTCGATAATATGCTGCCTAATCTGTTGGCGAAATTTTAGCTTTTTTTCCTTGATTTAAGGTAAGAAGAGGATGAAGTCTCAAATCTCAGGAAAGAAATGCATGCTAAGAAGCTGTGGGTTTCATTTTTATTCCACACTCTCCCTCTCATTCAGTATACCCTTTTCTTCCTAAATTATGTTAGGTATTTAGCTATCTATTGTTTTCACCTGTATGTTGTCAAGAAGAAATGTGGTTTTAGCTCACTGAAGCCAGGAATAATAATTGTTGGGGTTTTTTGCACTCCGCCTTAGAAATCTTTCAGTGGAAATGCCTTTGATATCATTGTGGTTTAGTCCAGGTTTCTGTATAGTACCTGGACATTTGCAAAGTTCTTATCATTATCTTACTTCAGTTTTTGTTCTTTGTTCTTTTTTTTTAGATTTTACAGTTCTGAACCCATGGCATCCAGTTAGAAAGGGTGAACAATGTAAATTAATTACGGATTAAATTACAAACATGCAGATGTTTAGTAGGTGTGTATATCTCATAACTGCTGCAATAACATCCATAATAGATAATAGTTTTCTCAGAGTTTGATGATTCTGTGCAGCTGCTATGCTAGATCCTCACTGCTGCTGGCCAATCCCTCCCTGGGGTACTGTGGCTGCTGACTAGGTACATCTGAGATAAAATGCGAGCAATTCCATCTCTAGTGCAGTGTTCACAATAGAAAAAGCAGCTACTGACCTGGGAAACACAGGTTCTGGATTGTCAGGCCACAACAGAGTAGAGACAGACCACAGGCTGTTCTTCTACTTGAGTGTTTAATGGTTGCTTTTTGTCCTTGTGGTGAAATAAATTCATTAAATGTGTGTACGCAGCCATATATATGTGTACACAGTCATCCTTACAGCACCTTTTCTTACAGAGGTTTTTGTCATACACGTAGGCTTCTTAGAGTAAACATACAGGGCTGAGGGCTAGTTGTCTCTTCTTCAAATGACCTAGAAACTTTGAAGCATTTTCACAGTGAATACATGTGCAGTCATGAGCATGGGCAAGAGAAAGTTATTCTGGTAGTTCACATCTGCCACTGAATTACTGTATGCTGGAGAGATTGATTTTCCTCTCTCTCCCCCAGTCACTGGGGTTTTATTAATGTAATATTTCTATAAACGACTTTAAAGTTACAAATAAATTGCTTTGGATAAGTGCTGATGACTAATGCTATGGAGTCTCAGTCTGCACCTGTGGCAGACAATCTAAAGAATTTAGGTTGTTTTGTTTCTGTACAAAATGTGACTTTCTTTTTGCAGTGAGTTTCACTGAACTGTGTTGGTCACTTGTGCAGTTTGAAGAAAAACAGCAAAAGTGAGAAGATTAAGATACTTTGAGGCAAAATTTAGTTCTTTGAGAAAGTTTCAGAATTGTCTTTTCTTCCTGCTGTTGAAGATGGATATTGAATTCATCAAGATAGTTTATATCTTTGAAGTTCTTTTGACTATTCAAAGTTTACAAGATATCTGGGTCAAAATGACTTTGAAAGGATATGGCCTTGGTTAAATAGATAGTAGCCAGTCTCCTTCCATGTAGATTTAACTAGAACTGTTCAAGCTGCTAAGTTCTTCATTGCGTGATTGCTGTATGCTCTATAAAGAGATTTATTTAAAATTGCTTAAAAGCTGCACTCAGTGGGGAATTCTGCTGCTCGCTCCCTTAACGACTTTAGCTGCAGAGAACATATGACGTCTTATTCATTAACTGTCTTTGCTGCTTGTTTGCTTTCAGTAGAGTTCTAGGAGATTGTTATGTTGTTTTGTAAACTCAATATTGCTGGATCCTGGCTGCTTATGGCAATTGAGATGAGATTAGATGCTTTTGTTAACAGGCCCCAGACTTTAAATTTATAGGGACTAGGCACCATCTGTTCTCAATTAAAGGTCCTGAGCTCTGAAATTAATTCCTTCCATTGGTCCATTAGACTCAATCTTTTGACCTGAAGTCATGATAAGGTTATATTAGCCTCTGGAGTCTTGGAAAAGTGAGGAGTTCACGCAGGGGCAGTGCTGAATATTCCTTTTAGTCCTTGTATCAGTGTAGTTAGAGGGCAGAAAGCAGTGATTGTCTTTCCATTTTACAGGTAGAGTGAGATTTTTTTTTTTTAAATCATCCTGGAGATTGAGAGCTCACATCCTCATGAGTTGTAATAGGACTTGTGCTTCTAAATCACTGAAGTGCTATTGAAAATCTTTCCCAGAAAAAAATCAAACTAATATAGAGAATGTTGACTAAATTCGCAGGAAGACTTGATGTAGAAGTGGGCTGAGTGTAAAAGTCCATTGTTCCAGGCTTACTTACATTTGCTCATTAGATTAGCTGTGTTGTGCTTCAGCTGTCTTTCATTGATTCCTTCTGCAGCTGCAAAATGATGGGGACCTTACCAGAGGTCCCTGCCCTAGAATTGCTCAGCCAGGGCATTTGCTGAATTTATATCTGTCCTGTGGTGTGTAGAAGTTGCAAAGAAGAAATGGATGGATGGACAAATGGGTTCACATTTTTGTGGTTTTAACTCTCCCCTCTTTCTCATTTGCTTTCTACATTTTACTGAAAATTGAGGTTTTCTCTGTCAAAATACAGCAGGACAATACTGTGGAGTGGAAAGAACCTGTAACCACAAGATTTTAAGTTTCAAAGGAAAAGCTCCAAGGTATCAAATAGCCATGCTGGTTACTGGCAGCTCCTATACACATGAAAATGTGCTTTAATGGTTTCAGGACCTGGTAGTTCATCAGCAGACTTTGATTTTATTTATACAGTGCTAGTAATCCTCTGGATTACAGTTTGTAAGAGTTTGTGAGATTGAAGGCTCTTCAGTGTCCTATGAGTGTTCCTGTCTTATCCCAAAATCCAATTTATTAGAATGTTTTGGGATCTGCTGGCCATTAGGCAATGAGTAGAAATCAGCAAGGAGAGAGTTCATATGCCTGTTCTTATTCCTATGCAACAATCCCCATGACATAAAAAATACAGCTAGGTAAAAATAATTCTTTTGTCTGCTGCCTGCAATTTGGTGTTCATAAAGATTAGTAACTTGCAAGTTAGCTATTTTCTGACATTACTTAAACTGGAATAATGCTGGAGTCCCCATGATACAAGGCATTATTTGTCAGGTGTGGCTTAGATGGCTCTGTGACATGTATATAGATTTCAGAATTCATTTTCAGTTGTTACAAATGCTCAGATCCATTTTTGAAAATGTAAGTTAGAGTTCTTACCTTTTTCCCAAATGTAACATATCATATAAAATAATTAATGGAACTTACCCAGAAAATACTGGTGTCCACTTTGTAAACATTAACAACATTTTCCTTACCCAGAGAGTCATCTTTGCACTTCTGGGATTTAGGGAACACATTTAAACTACTATAACAGTATTGAAAATATGGTAACAGAGTCTGTGTACTTTTAGTTAGCAATTTGCTTTTTAAAAAAGTTCATTTCTAGTTTTCTTACAAATTCTTTGTTTTTTGCAGTATCAAATGCATTGATTTTTTATAAAAAAAAAGTTAATCAGCTTACCTTCATTCAGAATGGATTTTTGTTCCTCTGATCAGCTCTACACAATTGAATTTTTCATCCTCTTTTCTGAGGTATTTCAGTGTTATAAAAAAGCATTAAAGAGAATTCTGATAAATTATTCCTTTAAAAAAGATTCTACTGCAATGTACTTTTGTTGAAGCTGGAGAGTTAATTGAACTGAGGGATTTCTCTTTTGTTTTCAATGATAAAGGTGTCTATGCTTGGTAAATACAAGAGACAGTCTCTCATGGGGAACTGGTTCCCTACTGATTCTGGTTACCCCAGAATTTATAACATGAATTTGAAGTAACCATTTAGCTTCGATTATTTGAAAATCCAGTTTTCTTTTTGATTTTAAAGTAGAGTTAGTACACTACAAGATATGGGAAGAAATATTTTCTGGTCATATAAAAAACAAAAAAAAAGGCTTTTTGAATGTTTTTCTATCATGGTGTCTGAGTCAGCTTTTATGAAGCAATGGTGGTTCTTCCCAGAACCTGTAAAAAAGCCAGACAGTGTAATATGTTTTTTATCCAAATGCATGATTATGCTGTTTCACCTTAAGAAACAAACCACAAATAAAAAAAAAAAAAAGTCCAACAAAATAAGCCAAATCCTTCCCCTCCCAAAAACCCACAGTCTTTTTTTCCAGTGTGATTCTACTTTATTTTTCCTTGTTAAATCAAGCTGACCTAATCTTTTATGAGTTGTTTTTGTGTCTGTATTACCTCAGGCTGTGCTCTCATCAGACTTCACAAGCTAAGTGGACTTGAGTTTTGGATAGTCTGTGGAAATAATCAAAGAAAATGTACCATGCTCCTGGTTGTGATGATAATGGCTCATTATGTCCATTAAATTTAGTCCTGAATTGGTGCTGAGTATTCTGCTGTGAGTTCCAGTTAGACCCCTTAGACTCTGTGTGCTGATCACTTGTAATTGCTAAAGCACAACTGTTAGCTCAGCTAAACTCTGGTTCCAGTGCCTTTCATTCTGCTTATCAATTTCTTCTGAACTTTACATGTGGGAAGCCTTCAAAGCATTTGCTTTGAAGTAAGAGAGACACTTTAATGAAATCTTGATTTGGTCACTAATTTGCTGTATCTGCATTTGCACACTGTTTAATTTTTCTGGTTTTGTTTTCCTACTTATAAATGAGCATCATACTGCTTATTTTCTATCAAATTTACTAACTCTGCCTTTTTAACTTCTAGAACTTGAAACAGTTGGGAATATTTTTTGTGTGTATATATAGGTGTGTGTGTGTGCATAAATATGCATAAAATCAAAATACATTTGCAGTAACCTTACAAAGGGCCTAACTTGTATAAATTTAGAAGTACTTCTGAACCTGCAAATAATCTCTCTGAATCATATACGATTAAAAATACCAAGGTGGGTGCAAAAACCTAGACAGTTTCTGGTGACTTCAGATGAGATGCACAAATTATAAGCATTTTAAGATGCTTTTGTGTGTACATTCTGAATAAATGCAAATATTTTCTATGCTCTTAAAGTGTATTGCTATTTCTAATTGCTGCTACTGGAAATGTGTTCTTTATCTACTTCTACTGGAGTAAAAAAGCAGAGGTTGTGTTACTGCCCTTTCTCTGGTTACATGCCACCTCCCATTACAGCAGAGTACAGCTGAGAAGGTGTTCTTGTAGAGGCTTTGGCTAAATTGCTATGTACTTCCTGGATTAATTCTTTTGATGTTTGATTATATCAGTACTCTTAGATCAAGTTCTGACATTTTTCACACTACTCTATAATACCATTTTTATGTTTTCTCTTATCTCTTGTTCAGGGCTCTTCAACTTGAGGCTTCAAATTGTATCAATTCAGTAACAGATTAATTTTCTTTTTTTGGAAAATGTGCACAAGTGTCTCCATCTCCTGTGCTGGAGAGCTGCACATACTGCCTTGCTCAGTGTGCTTGATATTTTCCCATAGGATGCACAACACATCAGGGAGAGGAGGTGAAATCAACTCCCTGGAACTATCCGAACTGGTTTCATCACATCTAAATGAAGCAGTGGCCTTTCCTCCACTCTTCCCCCATTCCACCAAAAGCATGGGAGCAGTTTGTTATAAGGTAGACAAGCCAGATTCCATTCTTGCACAAAACGAACGTGCCACATCACAGTTGGCCACTGATTCTTGGAAATGGAGGCAGACACTTTTGGAGTCATAGGTGGGTATCAGGAAGAAGCACATTCAACCATGCAGGGACATTGGATGGAGTTTTACTCCTTTCCTGCAGTGGATTAAGGAAGAGGAAAAGCCTTCAAATTGCAGTGGTGACAGAAGGTCCAACTTGCCTTGCCTTCTACCAGCCATGTAGTATTGGGACAGCTGAGGCAGCTGCTGGCAGTAGAACAGCTCCATTACGTGTGCTGGACAACTCCCCCAGATGAGTTGATCTGTTGTAGAGTAAGCAAATGTCTGCCCTAAATGTGGCAGTTGAAACTGTGGAGAGCAAAGCCAGGGTTAACCAGGTGCAGGTAGCAGCCCTGTCTGGTCAGAGCATTGCCTTTCTCTGCTCTCTGCTCTGACACCATACTAAACGTGTCGGCTGTGCTGTATTTTCTCTGCAGTACCTTCCCAGGAGCTCCTCAGAGTCAGCTGTAACCAGAAGTGGCCTCGTTTGTTTTGCAGCTGTGGAGGATGACACAGCAGAATTCAAGAGAAAATGCTTGTGTTCATAGTATTTCCTCATTCTGAAATGTAGGATGACTTTAGCCTGTCAAGTGTCTACATTTGAAGAGAGTCAATAAATCCATACATTTCTTATTAGCCCTTCTAATTTTGGTGCTTCCATTCTTCAAACTCTTCTGGTGCACAGCTTTTCAACTTGCAAGGCTCACTTCTGCAAGAAGTATTCCATTTGCAATTTCACTGCATGGCATGTAACACAGGACACAGGAATAAAATGATTTTCCAGACAGCTAAGCATTACAATATATCAGCTGTGGAAATGTGCTTGAGGAGGGATCCAAATCCTTATGCAGATTGACTGACATTGCCAGAATTCATGTAAGGCACACTGCATCAACTAGGATCTCATGAAAGCTGTAGCATATCAACTCATGCTATTCTGGATTATAGACTTGGCTGAAGCCATCACCAGTCAGCAGACTGGGAGAGCAAAAAAAGTGCAGTCCTGTGAATATGGATAGCTGGAGATGTGAAATGTTGCATGCATATGTATTGTAGCTTTCAAGACTTCACTCCTAACATCTACAGATTTTGCTTGAGTTTGTGTACTGCCCTTCCAGGTACCCCCTGAACAGACTGATATTATGGATCAGAATGATTTGATGGATCAAGATGCAGCTTGGTGGCTGGATGCTGTGGAGATTTTGGTTTTTCCCTGGTTGTGACTATTCACATCAAATGTACTAGGCAGGCTGAGAAATTTGCAAATACAAGGGTAGTGATGTTAGGATGGACACAAATTATCTAGACTTTCTTTCAGTTTTTGTACTTTGTCAGACTATCCCACAAAATGTTCTGCATCTCATTTTTATGCCTTACTTCAGAGAACAAGTCTCAAAAAAGAATACACTTTTAAGCTAAAAAGATGTGGCATTGACTCATCTCATCTTTGCTAGGGAGAGGTCTGCCTCAAAGGAGATCTTATCATATAAAGTCTATTTCCATGGGTTCTGCATTTTCACAGTAGTTAAATGATGACTTAGGTGTGGCTGTTGAAGGGGTTTGCATGGGCAGTGTGAAGGATTCATTGGCTATGGAAGAGGACACCAAATTCATAATTTCTTCTTTCCATGTTGGTGTTTTTTCCTAATTTTCATAGGAGTGGCTAAGCTTAGCTGGACAAGACTGCAGGGTCCTGGTTCCAGAAAATTTAAAGTGCCAGAAGAATCATCAGTTACCTCTTCTTACAATTGCAGGTAACCTCATTCAGTTGCCTACAATTGTGTGTTGTATTTGGGGCATATTCTTCAGAACCAAGGTCCTGTCTGATCCAGTCATTTGGGCTTACCTTCAATGTCAGTGGCTTGAGCACCGCTGCGAGTTACCGCGCCTTGCGGATTCAGGGAATCCCTTTTCAGCTCTCATGAGACTTCTTTCCTGAATTGGATGGATTTTAAAAGTGAGATTTGGAATGTTTGGATCCAACTAGATCCAAACAGAACCCAGAAGGCAGGTGCTAATTTCACATTCTGTAACACAGAACCCAGCCAGGCAGGTGCTAATTTCACATCTGCAGTATCTGATGGTGAAACTCTGACACCAGGTTTCCATAGGCATCTCTCTCAAACAAAATTGGAGACAGCTAATGTGGAATACTGTGCTTAGTACCTTTTTCCTAGAGTTTGCATTTTCTGAATAATGTATATGGCTAAATTAAATGTGAAAACAGTGGACTTTTTTATTACACTTTAGGTATTACCGCTTTCCCTGGAAAAATGCAATTAAAATCAGTAAGCATATAGATAGATTTGAAATACATAAATTTAAAGCCTTTGTGCTGAAGAACTTGCAGCTAGAAGTCTTTAAAGTAGGCAATAGGCTATTAAAAGTCTAAACAAATTGCTGACTAAATTCATTCAGAAACTAAATTATTCAGCAGTATCCAATATACATTGTCATAGCATGAATTTATAACTACCTACTCTTCTTGGGAGCATTTTATGTAATTGCTATAACTTGAATAGTAGGAACTAGATTATTCAATCACTTCAAACTGATCTGCAGAAATTGGATATGCATGCCTTCAACTTGCTGGCTTTTTTCAGTTGGAAAGAAAGTATTCACATATGTAAATGTGAATATAAGCAGAAACTATTCAGTTCTGTAGCCTATATGACTTTCATGATGTTTGCATGATAGCATACTTCGTAGAAACACAAATATGAATTCTAAGATCTGGAGAATTCCTGAAGGGTATTTAAAAATTAGTATCTACACCTTGTTTTATTCAAAGACCTGTAATAGAATTATCTAGTCTTTTAGAACATTATTCACGTATCATACTACTGTATTTAAGGATTTTTAATTGAAAAGCTTTGTAGAAAGCATTTTGATGTGTCTGGATATATTAAAAACTCAATATTGAAGAATGCATGTAGGAGTAAAAAAGTTAGCAAAGCACTCCCCTGTGTTGTGATTAATTAGTATATTATCAAGGTCTTTATTATGAATGCAGTTCCTAATGTAGGCCTGTAATAAACAGAGTGTAATTGAATTTTCAATATTTTGCCATCAGGGAGTGATTTTCTTACAAGACCTCTGCTCCATCTTCTGGCTAATTGTCAGCAGTTACTCAGTATTGCTGCATGGATGTCACCAAACAGTGAAAACAGAAGTTACCTGCTTCCATTACGTGAAAGGATCTTCCAACCCTTGCCTATTTACTGATTTTGATTAGTCTGCCATTATCACTTGCACCTTTGTTAACATCATGAACTTTTTTGAAATTCCAGCCTTGGAGACAAACCAAACTTCTCATAAATTTGTCTTCATATTAAGTTTCAAGCAATTTAAGTGTTCCACTTAGTAAAAGCAGAAGCAGCCACAGCATTGTGATTGGACCCTATGACCTTAAAGGCCTTTTGCAGCCTGGATGATTGAATGATGAGCATTTTCAGATGCACTAGTGAGAACAGCCTTTTGTGTAACACACAAGTGAGTGTTTTGTTTTGTGTCTTAGCAAATGGGGTGATAAATTTGGGAATTTTAGAATATGCATTGCCTTTCACTTCCATTACATGTTGTGTTATATGGCAAACAAAAACAACAAAATTTTGTTAGGAACAACAAAATTACAGACTGCTGTATATGCAGAGGGAGGGTGTACAGTCTACCAGCTAAACAACCAAGGGCTGAGGTTTTCTGGAGATGTGGGTTTCACTCCTGGTCAGTATTTTCATGGAGGTCTTTGAATGTTTGGAGTAGTTTTATTTGCTTTTACTAGCAGTGGCAGGCTAGGAGGAGCCACAAACCCTTGACTGGAAGGGATTAGCATTACAGTCTTCATATACTGGGCTTGTGAGCATGAAACTGTAGTTAATAAACTGCAATTCAATTTTAAAGTAGTAATAATTAAGTCATACCTTCAGGATGGGAGAATCACTTGTCTGGCAGATGTTCTGTAGGAACGAGACTAAGTACTGCAAGGGATTGTTCATAAATGTGAATCCACACAGTAATAATATTTGAAGGGAAAGAAAAAAAAATCTGGGATGCAAGCCTGAGTGTCATATGAAATAATCATAAAGCAATTCCCTCTGCATCTCTCAGCACTTGTAAGGCCTCACCTATAGTGCCACTGGGATTCACAAACCAATAAAGTTTTGGACCCAAGACATTGGAAAAGTAAGAGAATAAGCTTAAATGAAAAGTGCAGAGTATTTCCTCTGAAGAAACAATGGCCTAACTGCTGGAGTTTTTCTGAAGAAAGGAAATTGATGGAAAGATCTTGTGCTTTTCCTGAAACCTGCGAGGCTAATGGTAAGGAGCAGAGAACAACAGCGTGGGTCATTCTGTCAGCAGGTCAAGAAATAATGTGTTAATTGTTGCAAGAGAGATGTTGCTTGGGCATTAGGGTAGCTAAGCACTGTTTGAGATGTCTTGGGAGCACTGTGAAATCTGTCTCCCAGAGGTTTTCAGACCAGGTTAGTGTTTTATTAAGAATGGATAATCCTTCTCACTGTCTTGTTCATTCCTGTGAATCTTATCCCTACAGATTTCTATAAACAATGTGTAAAAAAAAAAAGTCACATTTTGAAAGCTGACAGAAGTAAAACATCTAGCATATTTCACCTGTCTTGTTTAGCTGCTCTTAAAATAGTGTTTAATAACAATGCATATCTGTTGTTTTTAACACTTTTTCAAGCTGGACTGTTGAGAATTGTTTTGATAATTTATTTATTTATTTTCTCAAACACCTGCTGGTTTGAGAATTTGCCAGGTTGCTTGGCATCCAAGTGCTGTATTTTAGATTCCAGCCCAAACTTCTATGTTAACATGAGAAAAAAATAATCCCAGACCAGCAAATCTTTTTTTTACAGGATTCTACTGGCAAATATGCAAATGCTGCTAAGTGTATTTACAACCCAACAAATGAGCATCAGTAACTTTCCTCCCACTTCCTTCCCTGAAGGAGTAAACACAAAGAAACTTGAAGACAGAAAAAGTGCTAGAGAAGGAATTGCTACCTAGACTATGCTCTCTTCCTCAATACAATGCCCCAATATAATCTCTTTCCAGTGCTTTTTCAAGCTAACCACCATTCAGAAATACTGTACTGGGGCAGGAGCAGTGAGATGAGTGCTGAGAAAACAGGGCATGAACAAAGGGAGAGAGAGAATTAGTTGGAAATGCTGCCCAGGTGGTTTGGACCGTTGACAAAATGGGGGCTGATACTTGTCCTTGAAGATGTGAATGGATTCAAAACTCAGGTAGGAGAAGTTTTAAGTGTGCACAGTCCTTGAGAAAAGGAAGAAACTCAGGCATGTTTGTAAGATGAGAAAGCTGACAATTCTCTTTCTAATGAAGAATTGGAATAACTTCACATACAATTAATCAGCAATATTATATGATGGTATAGTTGTTAGTCATGTATAAAAAATTAACTTACATAAGACATAGAGTCAGTAGCTGGATCATAGCTGTAATATCCTTAAAAATGTGTCCAAGGTAATTTTGAAGGTGAAAATTAAGGTACAGAGGCAACAATCTATCTCCTTGTCATCCATTAATAATTACTTGTGCTTTGTTATTCAGTATAATTAATATAATTGTAAAAAATGCACCTGAAATTCTATGTACCATATTGTAATTGTACCTGAGCTCTTCTTCCAGCAGAAAGAATCTGTCTGCTTTTGATTCTTTCAGATTAGTATGCAAAGAATATTTGCCCTGAAAAGACATTATAATAACTCTATAGCATTCACATGCCTCCTGGAAAGCTTACACAAAGTTCAAAGTGAGGAAATGCCTTCATTTCCCCCTGGTCTCTTTTGGCATGAGCACTAGGACTCTGCTTTTATCAGACTTGTCAAGTCTCATGAGTTCAGTGGGAGACTGATTACCACAGAAAGGTTTCTCTGCCATTGCTTTTGTATCTGATGTACAGGAAAATAGTGCTGGAACATCCTATGGTGCTGTAATGCCTTGGCTGATGCCTACCTTTGATGGATAGGATCCTCTAACAGTCTTAGAGCCAGTGGAAATCCCTTGAAATGGTGTGATCCTCTACTTTGGCCTTGCATTGCCATTCCTCTCCCCTTGTTATGTTACTGAAATCTGCCTTGTATAAGAGCTGGCATGTTTCATGGGTTTCATCTTTCAGATTCCTTTAACTTCATAAATCCTCTTCCCAAATTTCCATATTGACAAGCAATAGCTTTTCTGTTTCATACTTTTTATCTCTGAGTTTTGAAGTGTTTCTAAACTTTTTTTTTTTAAGATGTCACAATTCATCAGTATTTCTACAAAGCAAGTGATGGTATGGCCCTTCTTCAGATGTGCAGCAGAAATGTAAATACTGGTTTAGTATTTGGGCCAGGTACTTGTTAAAGTGAAAGCAAGTATATATGAAGTTAAAAGTATTGTCTGTTTCAGCTAAGGAGTTAAGAATTGCTTGTCAAGTAGTACAGGGATAGGTGGAAGGCACATGTGAAGACAAATGTGAAGATTTTACTATCTGGTTCTTAGATTAAACCTACTCGCTGAAAAATGGGGAGTGATCTATTTCAGTTGAGATCTATCCACTTATCACCAATAAGAAAAATCAGTAAAAATCACTGCAAGGTTTTGAGATACATTGCTACAGCTCCTCAGCAGCAGGATGGTTTTGGTAGCCAGTAGGTAGACAATAATTGGACTGAAAATTGGACAGTGAGGTCATTTACGATGACAACACATAGAGTGAGAATTACTGCCTGGGTTGTAAGTGTACAGTGTAGCTTTTGAGGCAAATGTAAATTGGAAGACAAATTTGCGAGTGGTCAGAGGCTTAAAGTGGCTCTTGTTTTGCCAGCCTGGTTCAGTTCCATGAACGAGGGATATGTCAAATCTGCTGGGAGTTTCTGGAAATTCTCAAACTACAATTATATCCTTGAAATGGATTTGTATAGCTCCTGTTGAAATAACAAGGACATGCAAATATCAGTTTGAGATTTAGATGTGTGCTGTGTTTTTTGCTTTTCAGGTGGATAATGAGTCTCTTTTGGCCCATAGGGTGAGACTACCATGATATATAACACAGAGCAGACAAGATCAGGCTAGGAGTGAGGTGCAGGTCAGGGGAATAGCTGAGCTCCTCAGGGCCAATGCTTTATAATTTAGGTCTACTGTTCATAAGACACATGACAAAACCCCAGTTAAGAACTCAAAATGTAAGGTTGGGCAGTTAAGTGAATACATTTTTTTTCCAACTCCACTTAAAGCCACTACAAATGTAGCGCACAGTATGTACTTGGTATTCAGCTTCTGGAGCAGAAAGTATATCTCAAAAATTGTCAGTAAAATGTGGAAAAAAACAATTCTATAACAAATAATCTTGCCTATTGAAAGCATAAACTGTTCTTTACTTGTCATTTTTGAGGCTGGAAAAGGTATATTGAGAAAATAGAGTATATTGAGAAATTACATCTATCTGTTTCCATATATTGTTATATAAATAAATATACAAATAGATCTTGTGCATTTCTTGATTGCCTTAAGAAATAGTGTTATTAAAGCAGTAGTGAAACTGCCTTGAAAATAAAAGCAGCTCTGACTGTTTTCTCTGTCTCTTTGTTCTTTCTCTTGAGGAACATGTTAGTATAAGTGTAGTCTGTGTTTTCTTTGGTTTTAAGGTTTAAGATGTCAGTAAAGATGATGTGTGTTTGAAACCACTTGCAGGTTTTTTGCATTGCTTTTTCCCACTCTTTTTAAATACCATCTCATTCTCTCACAGCATCCCTGAGCTGTACTGTTTTCTAGGTCCCTGAGATCTTGTCTATATTAGCGCAGTACCTCTGATAGATGTTTTTGTTTCATATTCTTAACTAATGCTTTCCAAATGCTTTGAAGCAGATAGATGACTTCTGTTTGACTTAAAGGATCAGTATAGGTGGGATTCATGTCCCTGCATGAGTTCTCTGTCAATTCTGTCTTCTTCAGCAGACCTTGTTAGAGGATCCCTCATACACAGCCTTTTTTTTAAATTAAGTTTTGTCTTTTCTGTGAGTGTGCAATGAACTGTAATCTTTATATGCTCCATCCCTACCACAAAAAATAGACTAATGATTTTTTTGGTCATTAGATTTATGTCAGCTGGTTTGGGGGTTTCTTCCTTATAGCTGTTGCTATATTGTTTTGTGTTACTTCAAAAAAGAAAACCAGTGATTTCTTTGTTTTCACATCCAGAAGTACTTCACAAGCATGAGTTCTCCATGTGTTAATCTTATATGGCAAAATTAGCTGAGGAAAGATTTGTCTGAATGGAATCTATGCATTCATGATCAATGGAGAGGAACTCTAGAATGTGGATCAAGTATTTCGGGGCAGATATAGATGCCATGATTGAGTTTAGGTGAAATGTTTCTAACTCTGCCTGTATTTTTGACTGTAGAGGAAGCATTAGAGTTTGTGTGTCTGGACTACCAGGATTTTAAGTCAGTTTAGAGGAAATACGCTTTCTTTTGGTTTATTTTCCTAGTGTAAACTGTCCTCCTTTACTTATATGGACAAAAAGTTCCTCCACAGGTTGGTTGGGGAAATGTGATGTTCAGAAATTACACTAGAGGAGCTGAATAAATCTGTATTTAACAAAGTGCAGCAAAACCAAAGAAACCAATCACAACTCTTCTCCCTTAGAGCAACCACCACTGACAAAAAAAGCTGAGAAAGCTGTGGAACAAAGAAGGGGTTAAAGGTAGTACTGATACTGAAGGGAACATGTATATTTTGTAGCAAAATATTATTGAAGCGTAATTGTTCCAAAGACTGAAAATAGCAAAAAATAAACAAAAATTCACGTGTACTGTAATTCTAGCAAGGGCTACTTCAAAGAAAGCCATTAGTTTGAAGTCTTAAACCTTGTAGTGGTTTGAAGTTCTGATCAACTGTCTTTCATATACTGTTTTTAATGTTGATAACCCCCCAATACAATTAAATGTAGTTTTATGAGTGATAGAATAGAATTGTAGTGTTCAGTAAAAAAATGAGAGACCAATAGAGAGCTTTTATATCTGTGTACAAAGGTATTAGAGC
The DNA here is from genome assembly GCA_013397155.1 of Irena cyanogastra. Taxonomy (NCBI): domain Eukaryota; kingdom Metazoa; phylum Chordata; class Aves; order Passeriformes; family Irenidae; genus Irena; species Irena cyanogastra. The sequence goes on along the minus strand of VWZV01003836.1, from coordinate 638,652 downwards.
AATATTTCCAATCAATCTACCACCTGCGAAATGTAAGATACTAAACTTTGTTGGAAATGGTTTGTAGCCATTTCCTTGTCAGAGGGTGATTTGGGGCTAGACATGGATCTTCACCTGCACAAGTACAGGTGCTGCTGGCACATTGAGCATGTGACATGTTTCTTTCTGCTCTGGTTGTAATTGCTTAGCAATTGAAATGGGGAACCCTGTGCATCATGTCCAAGCTAAGAAAGAACAGTTTGAGGTGAGGGCAAGGGAGGTTGTGGCTGTGGTATGGCCAATGACTTTTCAGGTTTTTAGCTCTGAGAGAGAGTTCTTTCTGAAATGCCAGTATTATAATCATTTTTTTTCCCATCCTACAATATTAGGCAATAGGCAAGAGTCAGGTCTGTTGCAAATACAATATTATTTGATTTTCACTTGTTCTGCTTTGAAGTATGCTTCTAGCTTGTTTGCCTTTTTTTTTTTTTTGCCATTTCTTCCTATGTCATTTCGCAATATATCCTCCATTCCATGCCATAGTTTTTACTTTGGTACAGTCCTAATAACAATTTCTGTGTTAAGATCCTAAAAAGAATCATGGTTGTTTATCATGTTCCTCATTTTAGTAGCTGTCAAACCCAGGCTATTGTTCTTTTAATAAAATAAGAGAATGGGTTTGGTTGTTCTACTTATAAAAGAGTTAAGAAAATGCTTCCACAGGCAATGCAAGTTTGATTTTTAAAACAAGCCGACAACCCAAATAAGTTTCTAGGCTTTCAGTTGTCACTGAATAATCACTGACTGCTATAATTTTAAATTAGTCACCTTAGCAACTAATACCTGATGTGCTGAAGTGTGAAAATATGAAATGCCAAGAAAGCGCAAACAAATACACACATGCATGTGTTAGTTCAGCAGAAAGAGTGCCAACATAGCACATGTGTGTCATTAGGAGCAAACCACAAACATCAAGGTATTTCTGCAGATGCAGGGAGCTGTAGTTCATTTTCTGTCAGAAGGTGACTGCTTAAAGGTCGTCTCCCAAGGCATAAGTGAGATTCTTTGGGGATGCATCCTTTAGCTTCATCTAATGTTTCATTGACTGCATAAGCATTAAACTCGGTGAGAATGACAGGCTGTAGTAAGTGGATCCCAGGTGGGCCCTGGGATCTGCAGAGGCAGCTGTTCCCCAGCTCCCATAACTCTTTCAGATTTGCAGATCCTTTTGCATCTGACATGGCATGCCAGGCCTTTGTACTGCCCAGTGCTGCTGTTTTAAAGGAGAATGGCTTCATAATTTATTACCTGCTACATTTCCTTTGGGCTTTATCTTTGTGATGCTGTTGAGTCACTGAGATGTGTAAATAATAGAAGTTAACAGGAACACGTTTTTTAAGAAAGGTAAAGCTTTTAAACTTTTTTTTTTCTTTTTCCCCCCCTTTTTTATTCTCTAAGGAATCCTCTGAGAATTTGTTGTTGGTTTTTCTGCTGTACCAGGTAAAAAGTTCTGCATTTTAGATCTGGGCTGAAACATGTTTTGAGCTTGTTAACATCATGCCCTCCTCAAAATAATGATAATTAATAGTATAATGACACGATACTTTCCCATTTATATACACTGTAAGCTAGTTATGTTTTTTCAACCTACTACCAGTATCAGTCTTTTTTAATGTCTATCTCAGCTTGTAGTGTGTACATTTATCAGTTTTTTCCCTTCAAATTCATGAAACATATTCTTGTCCATTACCTGTGCCTTTGTAATATGTTAGTGTAGGTTTTTGCCGAGTTTTTAAATCTCCCAAAGGCCAACTGCTCCACAAATCTAGAAAAACATGATGAAGAAACCATAATACTTCTTCAGCATTTCTTGGCTAAGAGAAAGAAAACTCTGTCTTCTACTTCCCTGAATAAATAGAGTAAAAAATGCCTAGAAATATTGCATTTTGGTACTTGCTTCTTTAATCCCTCCTACTCATTCCTGGAAAATCAAAGCATAATGCAGTCTTATACATGCATACAGATCTATATCCATTTAAATAGCATTCCATATCTTCTGTTCCATATTTAAGACTTATGGCACAGATTTACAGAGTATTTGATATTACTATTTTCAATAGTACTACTCCCATAAGCTCGAGTAGCGCAATAGTGAATTTGGGTCTTTGCAGTGTTTATTGGTCAGATACAAAACCAGTATAGTGCTTTATCTTTAAAAAAAACCCTAAAATCTTTGTTTAGATATGTAACATAAAAACCCCCAAAACTAGGGGTGTGAGAGCCTACCTTTAAATAGAGTTTCATGTCATTCTTTATCCGTATGTTTAAAAAAAAGAATTACCAGTTAGACACTTTTATAATGTTTAGGGTCTTCTGTCTTCTCTTCTGTCAGGACTCCACTTAAACTTTGTGGAGGCACCAGTAGGTATTGGGAAGCAAGGTAAAAATTCTCCTACAGAAGAAGCAAAAGAAATGGGCTTTTTAGGTTCATGAAAATCAGTCAAAGAATATCTGTATACCTGAAAGTATGTGGTAGAATAAAATACTAGAAACTAATCCTGATATTTCCAACTGAGTTTTCCAACTCCAGCTAGTGCAGTCATCCTCTTGCTCTGCGTCCCTAAGTTTGGGGACAATTCTATGCAGATTTTCACATGCTATGTTACTGCTTTTATTTCTGTGAAATCACCAATGCTTCATTACTAAAAAAAGCTGAGATAATCATTATGGGGTACTTGCAGACTTTATGCTGATTTGAGAATCAGGATCTGATAGCGTGAATTGTTTTTCATCTGTTCAGCAGCATCCAGGCACCATGGAGGCTGAAAGCACTGTGAAAGCTTTTCATATCTGAAAAATAGTAGACCAAACCTGATAAGTATCAACATTGAGCAGAACTGGTTCCTCACGTAAAGCATGAGACATCCTTTTCTTTAGATCAAGCAAGTTGCAAATGCTGCTGTTGAGAGGCATTCAGGATTCCCCTGAACAGGCTTAGGTGTTCTGGTGGGGGTTTGGTGTGTAGCTCCAGTGAGAAAAGGGGCTCTGTGGAAATGACTCTTTCTGACTCAGCTGCTGGGGGCTTTACGTGTGCTTACAGTTCAGAGTAGTAATAGTAGTGCTGATTTATAAATCCTTTGGTCTTGCAAAGTTAACATAGCTTTGGATTACTGAGTTGCCTATTGGTCTGTCCTGGTCTTGCTTATAAGTTGACAAAATTAGGTCGTTTTAAGTAAATATTTAACTCCTCTCTTCATTGCTTTCCCAAAGGTTTTTTCAGTGGTGTTGCACTGATGCAGCTGAGACAGAACTCACCAGAAAGAACAGATCTGATTTAGATTCAGGAAGAATTTATAGCATTGGCAGCTATAAGAGATTTATTCTTTGTAAAGGCAACAAATCCAGCATTGAAATTAATGAAGAACAATTAATAAGGAGTTTAAATATGCATCTTCAAACCAAAATAGTTTAATCTTTTTTTTTAACTCACATTAGATTACTTTGGGTTTCCACAGTTACCAAAATTATAATTGGCTTTTCAAACACCCAAACAAAAATAAAACACTGTCAAAGAGATCATTACTCATTAATGTATTTGTTGTTTGTGTTCAAAACTTAACAACTTTTTTTTCTTTTGAATGAAGTTTACAAAGCAGCATTTTTAAAATAGATTCCCAGCACTGTTAGAACAAACGTCACTTCAGAGGAGATTCCCCCTACAAGCATGTGTCTCATACAACCAAAGCCAAATAGAAACTTGGTAACACAGTTAAAGAGCTCAATCATTTGTGAACTTGAAGCAATTTTTAACTCGAGACAAGTGTTTGGTTTGACTCTCATAAAGAAAGCAGCAGTTACTAATTTTTTCATATTTGAGTTAAATAAATAATTTTAATACGTATTAAAATGGAAAACTGTGCATGTACAGTAGAGAGTAAACTATAAGAGAAACTGCTGGCTGATCACAGATTAGCTTGCCCAGGTAATTCTTGAACAGACAAAAAAAGAGGACGGAAATAGTGAATGTTTACTCCTGAATGTAGTCGTGTTCCAGGGAGAGAAAAAAGCCACCATGAAAAAGGTGGCTTTTAAAAAAGCCTGAAAAAGGCTTTACTTAACTGAAATTACTGTTTGCTTCAGTAGCTTTGCTACTTTAAAAGTACTGTCTTACTAAACAAAGTATATGTTTGTTTTGTGTTGTAAATCAATCTCACTTTATTCAGTAGAAGACTATCATTAATTTACTAGACTTTAGCTCATGTTCCTATCTTGATATTGCTTAACTGAGCCCCTTACAGAGGTGATAATTATGGGAAAAAAGGTATAGAAATAGAATATACATTTCTTTAAGAAACTAATTTTTTCTCCAGTTTGTTGTATTACCTACAGATTATTAGTATGAATAATGAAGCACATGTGCAGTCATTAAAAATTGGCATTAACTAACTGGTATGTTATGCCTGGATATGTCTACATATATCAGTCTCATTTTCTCTTGTGGGAGTGATCAATATACACTGAATAACATAATTTGGTCCCTTCTTATTTATGTTGCAGTAGCACAATACTGTAAACCAGAGAAGTTGTTTTGTCATTTTTAATAACATTCTTTTTTGATTTAGGCATGCTTAATTCTGTTAATTTCTGATTCATTGATCTGTAACTGGGCAGAAATCAAATACACTTACGAAAAAGAAAGAAAGTTTTCATCCTAATCACTCAAGCACAGCCACCTCTGGACCACTTGGCTTTCCTACATTACTACCACATCAGTTTTAGTCAGATAAAAAATGTAATTAGTTCAGTGCACAGGAATTACTATGAGAGAAAAAACAGAATTGTAAAATCACAAATTTAGCAGCAATGGTTAACATTTTTTTTTTGTGGATTTTTAGAAATTATTTCAGTTAATCTACGAAGACTGAGTGGATGGAATACCTGCAGTAAAGTCCAAACACCAGGCTTTTTGTGACTAGTTTAATGTTAAGAGATCTTAGAATGTTTCCTTGATAAGAGTGGTTGGGATTTGTGTTTTACACATGCTAATAAATATTGCCGACGCCTTATAGATAGAGAGCAGTAGTCTCAGTCAAGAAAAGCACTATCCCTAAGCAGGGATGCTAATTTACAAAGTCAAATTAGATACCATGCAAGAAATGGACAGAAAATTGTCCTTGAAGTCAGGCATGGCTGTATTTTCTCTCATGATTTGGGAGACTTACTCTTAGCAGGTAGATCATGCAGGTGATATTAGCAGGTGATATTCATTGTTAATTGTTTTCTGTGTGTCTCCCACCATGCTGGCATGGGCTATTTGCCCATGTTTATGAGTTTAGCTAGCATTACCACATCAACCTTAGCACATACCTTTAAAAATTCTTTGGTTGTGACAGAAGGCATGAGCAAAAGATTTGGGTGATCTCTGAGGTCTTAATGGCCTTCAGCTCCATCAATCTTGATATCACTGTGCTTATTATATTGATTTTTTTTTCCTTTTGCAAGGAAACAAATAGATTTATTTTGAAAAATAAATTGTAAAATAATCTCTTAGCTAGTCTTAAAAGTGCATCAATCTGATTGGAGTTCTTGGGCTGACCAGTTTTTCAGAGTGTTTTATTTTAGTTTTGTTGATTAGTGAAAGCTTTATTTCTAGTCACCTTGCCACTGTTGTTTAGAAATGTGTTTTTGAAAATGGAATCGATTTTTTATTAAGAAGCCTTTACTTTCAGCTACGGATAAGCCAAATTGACACAGAATATTCCTAAAGCATATGCAGCGGATTGTCTGAATTGCTAAGCTGTCTTCTCAGGTACTTTGCTAATGTGGCATTGATCAATCTACAGATTCCCAAACTGTAGAGAAGTGATAGGAGAATTGGCCACAGATGCACCACGGGCCAGGAAGATAAATTGTTTGGGTTGTCTTTTTGCAACTTTAAGGTCACAATTCATTCATCTTGTTACTTTTCTGTATCCCTTTAGTGGCTTCAATTGCAGGATTAAATATTGAATGGTGGCAGATCACTCAATATATGGCTCTTCTACTTTGGCATTAGAAGGCTTTTCATGCTTAAAATGGAACATTGTGCACACAGAATGCCAAAGGTAGTCGTGCCGATGATCTGTTCTGTAAGATTAATCCCACAACAACATTATCAGGCAATTCTTAACACATCGATTTATTCCTGATATGACACTTCTGAAACAAATGGATAAATGCTTGGCATATACTCAGCATCCTAGGAGGGAGAATGTGGAATTGAACCCTCTACAGAAAAGATCCATATTTAAAATTAACCCCTTAAAAGCTTAGTCAGGAAAATTTTAGACTGAAATTCATGGCCACTCATGCAAAGATGGTCTGTAAGAATCAAGAACAAGGTATGAGAGAGGATTCTTCCCCAGAGACCAGATCATGGTCTGCAGAGTTGCCACACGCCTTGTGTACAGTAATAGTTGTGCCGTTATAGATTTCAAGTAGCAAAATGCTTCATGTTTTAGTGCCTCTGGCTTCCCTCAGAAAGGCTCCTCTCTGCCCTCCTGCCAGGCTCTGCTCCAAATCCCCCAGGAAGGTGCAAAATCCCTTGCAGACCTTTGCCATACAGCTCTCCTCTTACAATCGGTGAGCAAGGGCAGGCTTTGCAAGATTTCTCTTTAGACTTCTGCACTGGTGAAAGGAGCAAGAGAATTTTGCCTGTACAAACTGCATAAAAATCCTGTGCTTTCAGAGAATATTACATATGGAATGTGAAAAGCAGCACAGCTGTTGAAGGTGGGTGCATTTGCAGGTTTTCCAACTAGTATTACAATTGTAGTACAAACCACCTAAAGGGAGTTCTATTGATTCTAGCTTTAAAGCTGTTTTCTATAAGGTTTCAAAATTGGGATTGTATTTTGTATGTTATGGGTTTTTTTGTTAATTCTGTCTGCAAGTTGAGAGAGCTGCTGGATTTCAAAACCACATGATAACTGCAGCAGGTAAGAAGTATCTTCAGAGGTGAAAATTTAGTTTTGCTTTTTCAAATTGTGTCTAATGATTAAATATGTGTTATGTATGAGTTTGGACAAAAGTGAGATCCAGTTTCAGTCCTGCATCTGACTAGTGGATTGTCTGTCATTGGGTGGAATCCAAAGCCTCAGGTTAGGTGCCTGCACTTCCTAACAGTGTATCAATATGCTGCCTGTACAGATGTCTTACACTGATATTCACAAAAGGCTGAGCCATCAGCATCACTCATGTAGCCAAGAAGGTGCTGCAGAAGTAATATCCAGGAAGGAACTTGTGCTCAGGGCTGTAAGGTGACACCAGAACATTTACATTCATAATAAAGGATTTTTTCCTTTGGATCTGAGTGTTCCAAGCATATCTACACTTCCTCGCAAAATTAGAAGGAAGTGCCCTCTCTGATTTTGTCTTTTATCACCCCTCAAAAATGAGCACAGGTTATTGACACATAGATACATGTATCTAATACATTAAACCCCTCTCTTTTCTAAAGTATTTGAACCCAGGTATGGCATTTAACCAGGAACTTTGGAGACTCCTGGAGTGTCAATACTTCTGGCAGTCATCCAGATATGATATGGATGTGGAAGAGTCTGCTACAAATGCCACATGTCACTAAAAGTTTTTTAGGCAAGAAAGAACAGTTTTAATAAAGAAAGCTGACAGAGACCTGCCCAAAGATGTCCAGTGTGCTAGCCAGCCTATTTCTTGGAAGCACATTTCTTGGGAGTCAGGGATATATTTTGTAAACATTTTCATAATCAAATTGTCACCAAGAACCATTCTTGTGCCACGTAAGTGGTATAAGAAGGATCCTCTCATTCACTGTTTATGATTCAGTTTATATGTGCCCTTAAGTGGAGCACACCCCTAGTGCACTTTTCAAAACATAAGTTTGCCTTGTTAAACGGATCAGCTTAGTGACAGTAGCTGACTGGAGATGTTAGGACAAAATTGTTTCTGGATTTATTCAACCATCAATTTGAGTTGTGGTCTTAAGTATGAAAACCATACACTAGGCCAGTTTGGGTTCTTAGATGGGCGTTTTTTACTGTGTTGAATTTATACAAATATTAAGATGCATGAATTCTGCTTGTCTGTCTGCCAAAGCTTCATCTGGATATGGTTAATAGAATCTATAGCTACTGTTCATGTGCTAATGTCTGCAAATATTCAGGCTAGCTAACAAGACTGTTGCTTTCTTTGCAGTTTCTTCGTGTAAGTGATTCTTTACCATCTTAATACATTTGGATTTTAAAGATCTGTTTAAATGAATGACTTGAATAGAGAGTTGAAGCTTTTCAATATTCAACATTTTTTCTTAATGCCAGTAAAATGTTTCTGTTGTATGCAGCTCTTTTCACAGTTCATTTTATTCTGGTAATTTCTTTATTTCTAGTGCTTACTTAGCAATGGTTTTTGCATTCCTATGGTAGGAAATGCTGTACAGCTGACCATTTGAAAATGTAACCTCTATGTGAATAGAGGCATCCTGATTCCTCTGATTTTGGTGACAAGTGATTATATTCAATGATTTGTTACAAGAATCACAAATGGTCTTGAACAAAGAATGAAAAATATGCATATATTATTTGGATTTTTTTTTCTTTAGTCAAAATCCTTGTTTGTACCAAAGCGTTGTTTTAATTAGTTTGGCTGCTGTTCACATCATAATACCATCAAAGTCAAAATGAAATATGACCAAAAGGTCCTTTTGGGGCATTAGGAGTCTGTTCCACTATTTGTGCTGTAGATCATTTTTCATACTATCCACCTATCGTCATGCAAGATTCTTTTTGATCTCACAGAGAATTAGACATAAGAATTACCTGCAATAATCTAGTAATTCAGATTCAAAAGCAAAATTTCTCCTTAGTGTTTGGTATACTTTTTTTGGAATGCCTTCTGTTGCAGTTACATTCCATATGAGGACATTCTTAGATAGCTACATGTGCTCCCCAAGTGCATGCTTACCTCTAACATAGATTGCAGACAAATTGCTGCATAAGGTGTCATGATGTACACACCACAAATTTTAATGAAATTCTCTTTTTTTAATTGGTGAGAATGTTGCTCCTGGGCTTGAAGATGGAATAGCAAAGATGAGAAAAACAGCATGTTACATTCTTAAATCTACAGGATGATAAAATCACCAATTACTTGAAAAGTTGGCTGGAATGGCTTTCCTTATTTAAAAAAAATAAATGTTGATTTTTCTGCTTACAAAGAGATTGAATATGCTCATTTCCTCTTTCTAGATTTTTTTGGCACTGTAAAATTAAGAACTTCATTATACTATACTCACTGTTGTTTCATTTTTGCCTGTTAGATTGACATAAAATTCGAAGTGCAATTTTGGAGGTGAAAAGCATCACTGGCCTGGAGATTTTGACTTCTATATAAATGAATATGTGAACCAACATCCCTCTGTTGATAAGCAATGTATGTGATCCATGACGGGCAGCTTGCTGTTCTGATGGAGCAAAATATTACAGCTAGACCATGCAGGCTTCTGCTCCACTGGACTTGGAATAGATTAGTAAAGTATTCTCCCAGCTTGAAGGGTTTTACTTTGGGGTTTTTTTCCCCCATGATGGATAATAGATAAACTCATATTCAAGTTTAAGGCAAGATTCCTTTGAGACCCCTAGCTTTTTATGAATGGAAAGGTCATTTATAAATGCTCAACATCATTGTATTTTATTACTTTTCCCATGGGACAAGATCAGTGTGTTTTCTGTTAGAGACTGCAATCAGGTTTTACAACCACACAGATTTAATGTTGTACATATTACTTGTGTTCAATAACTGAAGACTCTGTAATGAAAAATACTTTTGATTTCAGCCCGTGGAGGTCTCTTTTATTCATACATTACAGTCTTCAAACCGGAACACAGACTTTAACAAGGCCAGGAGCCTTCAATCCGAAGTTATTGATGCAGGATCAATCTTTGCCTAGACTGTGGTTTTCTGTAATGCTAAAAACTTCTATAGAATATTCTCTGAAACGTCTAATTTTTATTTTTTTTTGTCAAAGTGGCCTTGAGGTGCACTATTGGTAGATCTGTATTTGAACTATATGATGGTCATATTAATGCTTGGTTTGGTCACTTAATTATATTCCATATTTGTATTTGCTGAGTCTTACTCCTTTGGGCATAACACATCTTTTAGTCACTATAACATCTAGCTTGTTATCATCTATTTTGAAAGCATTAATGTTAAGTAGAAAAATCTTTACCCAGGGAAAGTCCAGGACTTGAACATGTGTGGACACAAATTGAAATCATTATTGCAACATAAAATGTCAGTTAGTAAATTTGAGAATTAAAGCCACAAAAACAGTTCTGTGATCTGATAGAGAGATTCAGCATCAGGCACTGAAACCCTTCAAGCATTTTTTGTCTGGTTTAAAGTTCTAAAGGCAACTTGGATTTTTTTCAGTAAGGCATGATAGCAGACTCCGTCCCTTTATTTGCATTATCACTGTCTCCAGCACCTCCACTCTCAGTCTCGCACCAGAGGACACACCATTTCCAGCTGCAAAGCTCTCAATCAGCATTTAAAGGAGCATCACTAAAGTCAAAAAGCAGCTTCCCAAAATCTTGGGAAAGGCATAGGAGTAGGATGAGTTTCTCATCACAGAGTATTTTGCATATGGGAGAGGAAGAAATCTTTCCATATTCCAAATTAGACAATTGATGAGAACCCTAGCTGGATCTGACAATGCTTCTAAAAGGCTTGTGTGGAACATGTTCTCTAGCATGCAGATGTATCAGTGACAAATTCCATGTTTTGTATTTTTTAAATAAAAGAGGATGGTTAGAATACTTTCAAAGTCCAAGGTGCAGGACTGTATTTCTACCTCAAGGGAATATTAAACTCAGATTAGGAAGGAGTATGTGAAGTGTCTCACACACATCAGTGTGGGAATAACGTGCAGTTCCAAATCATGGTATTTCCTATTAAAAGGCTTAGGAAAGATGGTTTCTCTTCAACTAATGGTGTTTTTGTCAGTTGTGTACAGCTGTGTGAAGTACCAGCTTCTCTGTAAAGCATTCAGTGGCCCATCTAAGAGGCTTAGATTTGTAGATTCAGCTCAGAGTGTAGTGCTGGACACAGATGTTGGATAGCTCTATCATACTAATATTTAATTGGTACATAGGTAGGACTCTTAATATACTTTACCAGAAGCATCGAATTTGTGATTTGACACCATACTGGTGTGCTCAGCCTGCACAAGACCATATTTTTGGAAACTGTTTAACACAATCTATTGGCCAAAGAGAAGTGTGTCTGCTGTTTTCACAGTGGGGTCTGTTATTTCACAACATAGTACAGTGGTTCCTTGTTCATTTTTTAGTGTTCTAAGACAAGCTGATTTATTACCCTGAAGGGAGAGCATTATGGGTCTGTAGTATATTTAATAGGTTCAGAAACATCACCTTATCACATACAAAATCTAGTAGCTCTTTTCTCTGGGAGGTGTCTCCAATTTTTGTGTCAAAGTTTTGTAAATACTGAGGGTAGATGAGGTTCTTGTAAGTACTCACGAAAGATTATTTTGATAAGACATTCTGAGGCTAAATGATTTTGAGGCAGGTAGTATTGGCAGTGAGAGTACAAAGAGATCAAGGCAGCTGTCAGTTGTCAAAAAAAGTTGTGTTATTCAAGAAACTGTCACAAGTGACAATATTTGATAGGGATAAAATGAACTGTTTTCCTTCCCCCTATGCATTTTCCATAGTTTGCTGTCATCTAGCAATAGACTAGTTTATGTTTCCTTACAAATGCCTGAACTCTACCTTGCACACAGACACGTGCCTGTACTGGGTTTTCCTAGTAAGTATCTTGAGTAGACAGGATATGTAACAGCCTTTTTAGAGAGTCCAGAGAATTACTGGCCATATTCCCCTGCCAATAACGTGGTGCACTTTCTGAATAGGGATAGCTGGCATTCATGAGAAAGTGCAGGATAAAATATATGCACACATGCATGTATTGTGCGTCTGTTTGAAGAAATCCATGATTCCTCTACTTTGCAGTTCATGTCTCCTGTCTTTTTAGAACACCCAATTGTCAATATGGGCAGGTATACAGCGAGTTATTATATTGCAAATGTGTAAGTTTTTCTCTCTGGTACTTGTTCATTTTGTTGCACAGAGATGAATATGGGAGCAAAAGAGAAATGAAATGTTGCGTCACATCTTAGTTTGCATGTAACTTACCATCGGATTTCTTCTTCTTTTTTACTCTCTTTTTCCCTTCCTGCATACTAGTGAAATTTAAATTTGTTGTCTGGGGAGTTCACTGGGACAGTGAGGTTTATCATGGAGCAACTTTACACATGAACCAGACTGAAAGTTCAGGCATGTAGCAACCATGTAAACTCTGCCCTAAGCTGGTTCAGCACCTCCTGTGTGTTGTTCATCGTGTGCTGTAATAAGAAAATGTTAGGCAGGGTTCCTCCTTAACACTCCCTTACCCTAGGTAAGGTCTGTTTTAGCTCTGGTTTTACAATTCTCTTTTCTGAAAGTCAAGTTGTAATAAAACCAGCCAAGGCTTTCTCACGTAGTTCAGCTGCTTCTACAATGTACCCCTCAGGACTGCTGATTCCACTCGGCAGTCTGCGGTTTTCAATTACTGGCCACAGATGACTTTTAAGAGAGCTGGCAAAGCTAACCAAGAAAATTGAGCCTGGCAAGATTAAATTTGCTGTATAGGAATCTTCATCTTCACAGAAAAATTCTTAAAAGGCTCTGTGAAATAGAAAAAAAGAAAAAAATTAATTTAAAAGGCTGAAAACTACACATACCTCCAATAAAAGTGACTTTTATATCATGATAGTTCAAAAACCAGCCACCAGCATATACCAGACTTTGGAAGGTGGAAGTAAAGATTCTTTAGTTATCACAATTACATAGGTTTCTTCATTCTATATGAATTCCTGTCAGCTGAATTCATATTCACTACATGTTAGCTTGTTCTAAAACTGCGTAGCACATTGGTGCATCTGATGTGTTAAGGTGAGACACTGTGTATCTGAAATATGCTTTGTCTCCCTTGTCCTTTCCCAGTTACGGGTTTCTCATTCTTAAAATGATGAATATAAGAGCTGCTGTTTTATCTCGAAACATTTGTATAGCTATTGTGCATGTGGTATCAGGTTTATGGAGTGTATCCTTTGCATGCTTCTAAACCAGTGACATGGACAGATTTTACATTTTTCTGTTAGTTGTTTCCATGACTTGTCTCTGAGCTATTATTACAAAATACAAGAATATAGTTTGACAGCAAGGCTGCAGGAAGTGCAGCTTGCAGCTTGTAGAAGAGTTGTAGTATTTTGCCTTAACAGTCTAGAAAATTACATTCCCAGAAATCAGCAAGTGTAGTCAGAATGCAATTTGCCTACCTACAGAAAGCTCTGCAGTTGTTTTTTTCAACAGCTGGCAGCCTGCAGGCCTGAATCCTTATGTCCTCTTCCCTTCCTTTCTCCCTTGGGCCTGACCTGCCTGGCTTGGAAAGCCTCACTCGGTAACACCCGGTGTTTGTACCTGCCTATTCACCAGTTCCACCAGGATTAGCCACCAAAGACTCTGGCCTACCATGCTGCTGATTATTCTATTTATATTTATTGCTGAATGTAACTGAGGGAACTACAAATTGAACTTTAGATCCCCTCAGCCACACCTACCTATAACTCCTGAAATATCTGAACTGGTCATTGCAAGACTATATAAAGTACCAAGAGAGATATCTGTGAAGTCTTGAACCATGATCCAGATAGCAGACCCCTTCACAGCAGTTTAAATACAGGTTGTTGTAAATATAAAATCAGGTTGTATAGAATTACATTTAGAATGTAATTTTCCTAATCTCTGTGAATACAATCTTTATTAAGTGAAATATGATTTGATATAAAAGAACTCATAGGTTTTCTTTTAAATCATATGTTCAACTATCAGGAACAGTAGATGCTTATATATCGTATAAACTAATATCTTTATTATCCCTCCAGTTAGTGTCCTAACTGATTGGCTTTTGTACATTCATATTATTGTACTTGAAGTTTAATATTTAATCTGTTTAACATGCTAATCGATTTGTAGGGAGCCAGACCCTGCTACAAGTTGTTGTCATGTAATTTCCTAGACCCATCTGCACCTAGTTAATCTTTTTCTTTTGTGAATCCTATCAAATTGTTTATATTTGAAGTACTTGTAGTTCCTTAAAGGCACAGATTTCCAGTGGAGATCATATTGGTTAGACCTCCTAATGGCTGATAATTCTGGCAATTTTTTTATGTGGTATAGTCTTCTAGTCCATCAGTGCAGAAGATGTATGAACAAGGGCATAATTTAATTAGCCAGACTAACTTCTGAAACTGAAAAGGATTGCTGTTTCACAACTTGGTACCATTATTCCTTTCCAAATATTGTAAGGCTCAAATTCCAGGCTTAAACTTAGCAAACTGTTCTTCTTTAAAAGAGCTCATCATACTTTTCAGGCAGCAAGTCGATGTGAAAGCATTTATGTGACTTCCTCCTCAATAAGCCCATTATATATCTCTTTGGCCATGGATTTGCTCTGTTAATATGTCATAGACAAAGCAAGCAGGTTAGTAATCAGAAGGTTAAAGGTGACTTTGTGAAATGGAACTACCTAAGCCGGACTTAATGCAAAAAGACAAAGAAAAGCAGGGAAGAGGCAAAGGAGAGAGAACAGTAACAGCTTTTTTCTATGATCTGTGGAGCGTGGGTGAGGATAAGCCTGCATGTTCCCAGCCTTTTTTTGGTTCAGTTTGCCCTATTTCAGCATACCTGAAATGAAACATACCTATTCCAGCATGGGTTATTTTGCTCAGTTTCTATCTAGAATGAATCATTTCCTTAAGTCTGATTTGTGTGTTCTTCACTGTATATAATTTGTAAAAGTACAGGAAGCAAAGGTAGTTTCAGAGAAAGCCGTGCAAAGACAGCGCGTTTTCCAAGGCCCAGCAGCTCGTGCAGAGCCCGGCTGATGGATCTGTGTGTTCCACAGTAACACTCTGCAGCCGTGCCACTTTGGGTGCAGCAGTCTGCCTGCATTAGCCAGGAGCTTCACCCAGACTAATAGACCTTGTCAAGGGGTACAGCACAGTGCTAACGTGCTTTGATGTTTTGCAGCTCAGAGGCACTTGCATACTTGCCAGGTCAGGTATTTCAGCATCTGTATGAAGACATCCATCCTTAGATGTGTATAGTTTGAAAGATGTTTATATAATAAATGGAAGGAAGGCATGTCCCCATTTTACAAAAGAGTAGCACATTCTCAAAGGTAACTAAGTTTTTTGGTAAGCACATTGGTTGTTAAACCTGGTCTGGTTTTGACAGCAAGAGTAATCAAGAAATTAAAGAATCAAGATATGAGTTTCAGATCCTTATTATATTTTCATTACCATAGTTATTTGCACATTGGTTATATAGTAATCATTGTTAATGTCCCACTGATTTTACCAATAAATGAGGTTTGTTTTCCTTATAGAAATTTAATAAAACCCATCCTCTTAATACTCAGATAGAATGAAAAACACCCTTACCCTTTTTATCATGTGATATAACATTATTAAATTAGCACTCATAATTTTCAGACACTAGTGTCTGTAATATTTTTTCAGTCATTAAAATCATTACAAGGGAATAATGCATTGTGAAAAAGCATTACAAAACAATCTGGAGCCTTTCAACTAATTTCTTTCATGTCATTTCATTCAATTTAAACCAGTTTGACATTGTCCAAGTTAACAAGTTACTCTTTTCTGGTCAGCACCTGCTGGTGGCAACCCGTAAATCAGCATCTCATCCAGAAGCATGAAAGACCTCATTAAATCTAATTTTGTGTGAGTTAACAGATCTCCAAATTAACCCTTCTTTAAAAATAAAATATAATAAGATAGTAAAGGTCAGCCTTTTTGTACAACAAAGTTTGCTGACCACTGAGATTTTCAAGCTGATGGCACATTTGACTGCATGGTTGTCTCATCATTTTGGCAGTGATCTGTTTGATGCCAGTGAGGAATGCTAAGACTCTAGCTGTCTGAAATATGTTAACATGTACATTTTATATTTTTTTACAGTAGGAAGTGAGAAGTAAAATAGGAAAAGTCTTTTTTCTTTCTCTCTGAACAGTAGTAAATCATTGATGTCAAATGACTATTGCTGACAATTTGTAGGGAGAATTGTTCATTTCACCACTCACTTGCCAGCTCTTTGAAATGCAGTACAATCTTGCATTCTACATTTGATTTATTGTGTTATAATTCTCTTTATTTCTCTGATAAATGCAAATAAATATATTTCGACACAGTAGTTCTAGAAGAGCTGCATAAGAAAGCCATGCCTTACTTGAACATGAACTGTTAACAGTTTAAAGAAGGAAAAAATAAGCCCATATAAGCTGATAGACCTAATAACATTCAGGTGTGTCTGAAGATGAAGGGAAAATTTATTTTAAGGCTATTACTTTTTGAGTGTAAGGTATAGAAACTAATGTACTTACAACAGAAATCACAAATATAATTCACTTACATTATACCTAAAAGACAAATGACAAACATTTCCAAAATTGCAAGTAGGAATGTCTATAAATAAAAACACTTCAGTTACATCAAATAAAGGTAGAAGAAAAAAAGGCAATAAACTATTAAGAAGAAAAATGAGTATGCTAAGAATACAAATAGCATTTTAGTAGGAACATTATTACAACAATATCTATACTTCATAGTTTGTGTGTGTCTTATAGAGAACTACAATCTGATTATAAATTATGTCATGTAACACACAGTGCAGAGTGCCAATATTTGTAGTAAGGTGCATGACAATTTATTTATGATATTGGTTAAAATTACTGTTTCACTGAACAAATTTCATTTTTTCTTGTCATTTTTATTTCAGTTTACACAATTTAAATTACATATAAAATGTTTCCATTGAAAGAGTGCATTGTATGGCTAAGCTGAGTTTTTCCACCTTTTTGTCACTACCTAATAAAACATGTTAGCATTAATTGAAGTATTTGGGGTTGGTTCTGAAATTGTGCTCAGTGTTGAACTTGATCAAATATCTATGACATAAAACATGAGGGGACAATATGACTCTCTAAAAACTTGCCTATAATATCCAATAGGAAGAAAAAAATATGTATTATCATGGAGACCAAATGTTCTGTATGGCTTATGCTAACAGTACTCAAATGATTCAGACATTAGAAAAAATCATAGATATCTAAAATATTGATGCAGTAAATTTTTATTAAATGTATATTGATGGCTAAAAAAAAGAAGAAGAAATCACAGTGTTGTCTTAGATGAGTGAACAGATTATTTTATGACTTTACATAGATGAAAATGAAGACAAGGAAATATTCTGTGTATGAAAAACTGGAATGTAAAACCTCTCTTGGTAAATTAAAAACACACTTCACAAGCTCAAAATATAAAATCCCAAACTGAAATGATTCTTTCAAGTTTGTGTTGAAAACTGCCTTAGACAGGAAACAAAAAGCCCTGTTAAATAAATCAGTTTGAGAGGGTGTGTATTGAAAAACAGCCGATGGAAACCATAATTTGATGAAATTAGTATGTATCGGCTAAGAAACTCAGAACACTGAAAAAGCAGAAGGAAAAATTAGGGAGAAGGGGAGAAAGCCATGACCACAAAGTTTGGTGGCGTTTTTTCTTTTTTTTTTTCTTTCCTTTAATGGGGCAGATGTTTGGCTTCTTGATGGAGCTGTTAAAATTAAATTGAATGAATCCAAATAACGTTAACCAAATCTAGACAAAACCAGAAGAATTTCCCAGAGTAAGGCAGAAAATGCTGAGGTTTTCAGTAAATATTTATCTCCAGTAGTTAGATGGAGGAAAAGGTGGCAAAGAGGCTGTTAGATCATATGATAAAATATTTACTTTTTCCATGGAAATATTAAATTGCAGCTATTAGTACTGGATGTTTTCAAGTGCTCTAGACAGATAACTTCATTCAGGAGTGCAAAAATATGTAGTGAAACAATAGGTAGACATAAAGCAGATGAGTTAAGACTGCAAACATTGATGCCAATTTATACTAAAGTTCCATTAAGGATATTAAAATTGTTGTCTCAATGGCTCTTGCAGTTGTTAATGTTGACTTCTATGCAGTTGTCTAACATGGGCAAACTTTTAAAGAAATGAAGTAAGACAGTGCTGTTCCCTATGCTCTATAAATACTGACTATAATTTTACAAAGCTGACTTTTTTTCTGGCAAGATAAGTGACTAAATGATGTAGAAATCATTCATGTAAATTTTAATGTGAATATTTTACATTCAGTGGCTTTTTAGCATCAAGACTAATTAACCACTGAAACCATCTCTGTGGTTTTATCAAAGATTTCCAAATGCCAGAAATTTTAATCATTATCTTTTCTCCTAAAACAAAGTTAAACCAGAAATTTAACTAGTGGTAGCTCTGTGGCCAATGTTCTCCATGCTTGCAGTGGGATCTTTGAGTCTGCCTTCCATTTGTAGCATGCAAGACCATGAACCTGCCAAGGTTTATGCTATGTTACAATTGAATTCTTTATTTAAAAATCTTCATGAAGAAAGATACTAGGAAACATTTTCTATAATGTCTTTTATTTCCAGCAGCTGTCTGAAGGCTGTTCTTTTACAGCCATAGTTAGAATAATTGATATAGAACCTTTTGAGGTGGTAAGGAATGTGATACTTCAGACCATCTGCAAAATGGTGGCCTTACAGTAAAAATGAAATGAATAAAAGAAGCACCAGGTACTCACTATATTAATTTTTTTTTCTCTCTCTATCATCTTCTTTCTTTTACCTGTAATAGAGCTCTAACCTTTAAATGTTCTCTGCGTTGAACAATTTTTCATGATCCAGCTGTCTCGGGATTGTTTTAGTTCAGTTTAATATATATTTTGACTTACTTCTGGGTTTTGGTTTTTTTGAGTTATTTATGGAATTTAGCTGTTTTGCCAGATAAGGGTTAATAAATCATAATTTGAATAATTATCAAATTATTCCAGCTGAATAAATGAAAAAGACCTCATTAGAAAAAACTGTTAAGGTCACTGTTGTTTTTTCCAACTATGAGCTGTTTAATGTTACTTTTCTGTACCCTTCTCTCAATAAAATATTAACATACAAAATATCTGATTCAAAAGATTAAAAAAAAGAGCTGAATTGCATATTGATATTTTCTTGATCTATTGATGTAACACTTTTCCCCCCACAGTATCCAATCCATATGCATTGAAAGGAGATGATCCCATCCCACTTGACTCCAAACAAAGGCAGGGGCCATTTCTTTTGCAGACTTAGCACTTAATTGCACAGGCACAGAGGTTGTCAGTTCACGGGATGATCCAGGAGTGATGGTCGATGGCAGTGTAGGCTGTGCTGGGGCTGCCTTGATCCTGAGTCGTGCTCTGCGATGGCTGTTACTTCTTTGGACTGGGACGGGCTTTCATCCAAATTCTTAATGGTCTAGCTGAGGCCACTGAGCCAGCAGAGTATTACTCCCTGATCCTCTCCCCACTCCCTCTACCCCCAAATTCTTTGGATAGTTTCCCAAAGATTTAGTGGCTTGAACTTGCTCCCTGCAGAGTCAGACAAACAGCACGGTTGACAAAACACAGGAGGCAGGTTTTGGAGATGGACATAAACTGCAGCAGCACTAAATATTTTAATGTCAACTTTAATGGAACTGTATCCTAACCCTGAAAGAAATTACTTTACATCACCAGCCAGCTGAACCAACTCATCCTGCAGCTGTACAGGCTGATCTAACAAAAGGGATGGAAGGGAGGCAGGCACCTCCCCTTTTGGCAGTTTTAGACTGGCATAACTGTAATACAAAAATGCTTAAGGTTTACTGAAGACGTGAAAGTGTGTGATTTAGTTTTACATAATCTAATTTGTGCTTGCAGGTACTTTCTCATGGCATTTTGTATTTACATGACAAAATTAGTTGTGAAGCAGAGAAAGAAGGAAATTAATTCAAAACCAAAATTTAAAAGTGCAAATAGGACTTTCCATAAATAATTAATCAGTCAAAATATAAATGTAAATTTATTTTGGATTCTGACAGTGTCCTCAAGACCCCTGTACTCCCTTTTCTAGTACACCAAGCTTATTGTACATTGGTACCTTCTTACTTGACCTCCCTTTCCTAGGGAAATGCACAAGGCATAACAGGAATCCACTGTCTGTTCACTTATTTGTTCCACCTTTATTTTCCCAGCCTTCAAAAACTGTGTCTCAAGTTAGAGAGAACCATTTTGGTCTGGTGCTTGGATCAAGCAGGAAAGAGTCATTAAACAGGAGTGAGCAGGGCTATTAGGTCTGATGCTAGTTTTTCCTGCTTAAGAGTGTCGTTACCTCTTTCCTTTACCACTTCTCTTTTGTGTCTGTTTAACCATGGTTCAGCCATTTCAGGAAGACACCTTTCTTCCCACAAGCTTTCTTAGCACTGCTGATGTCCAGGTAGGCTCCCAGCTGAGTGGGCTTGCTGTCAAACAATCCAGATATTCCCACACGAGTGAGCAGTGCATGGGACTTCACAAGCTTTGCTCATTGAAATGTGCCAGAGTTGATCTGCTTTGGGTAAATCTGATGGTGTCAGGAGAGATCCGAGGAAAAGCAGCTCATTCTGTTGCCTTGGTTTTTCTGGGTGCAGTTATGATTTTCAAGCCATGGAAAAGAGTGCCTGACTTCAGCTTAGTCTAGCTCACAAGCCTTGTCTGGTGTAAAGTATCTTTCTGACCAGGTTATACAGAAAGGAGCCCTTTATTAGGGAAGGTGAAGAAAATAAAATCGCTGGAAATTATGTTCTTAACTTCCTATCCAGAAAGCCTTTAATACTTAACTTTTAATAATTAAGTTTGTAGCTTTCCAGGTTACTTCTTCCCTGTCCTGGCAAATACTGGAACACCCACTTGAGAGGTGAGATAGCTGTATGTTAGTCATCCCATATACACTGATGAATTATGAGTCAATGCTGTGTCATCTAAAAGCAGCCATAGAATTTGTGAGATTATTAAAAGTTGCTTTGTTTCCTTCATTGTTCATCACAAGTTTGAGTAAGAAGGGAGCACATGGGGGTAATTGTACTTTCAGGTATCTGAAATTTCAGCCTCACGTTTAGAAATTATTGGTCAATATTATGCTAAAATAAAAAGGTCACTTTACAACTGAGAACAAATAGTGTATCAAATGAAAAATAAACTTGTTCTACTGTAAGCTCTGTTCAAACAATTTTACTTGTAGCTTTGTGAAGCTTGCTGGGATGTGCACCAAGTCCTGTACTTAAAAGAAAATAGTCACTTATTCTCTGGAGAAATAATGAACTACTGAAGAAATAATGTTAATATTATTTCTTCTCTGCTAGTTTTGTCAAGCCACAATAATTACCTATATTTCACCAGACAGCATTCTTGCCTTTTCCCTAAGTTTTGACACCATGATAGGTTTTATAGTTAGAAAATTCAATGCTCTAGCTCTGTGTTTTTGAGAATTAAATGTTTTCATTTATCTTAAGTCTGTAATTCAAAATTAATGGAAACAAAATCAGTAATACAAAATTAGTAATACAGAATATGATTCAGCAAGTGATAAATTTCTGTCTCCAGTCTATAACAAAGTAACAAATTCATTAGTACACTGCTGCAAATATAACCTCTGCTCTTATGTTTTTAAACTTAAGTATTATTGCTTTATACATTTCAGTTTCTGAAATGTATAAAGTGTTATAGTGATGTACAGTCATTATTTATACAACCGTTAATATTTCACACTGGTGTAAGGGTTTCACACTGGTAAGACCCTGGCAGTTGGTTCAGGCACCAGGCTTTGGGTGAACTTGGATTCTCCTTTTCTTCTCATAGAGCATTTAGGAAGGAATACTGTAATCGAGCTCATCCTCTGGGTTAGGCAGTCAGCTCCTGTAGCATATCCCACATAACTGCATCACCTTGCTGTTTTCTCTGGTTCCCATATTCACCCACCTCTGCCTGTGGCCTGAGCCACTATAGCCACAGAAGTCTTTCTGCCCTTGCCATGAGCTTATATGGCCCTATCACGCACATTTTTTTTTTCATGTGAAGGGACTTTTCTGCTAGTACTGAACTGCAGCAAGAGATTTCCCGTGGCAGAAAGGGATGATGTAATTCACTGAGGAAAGGAATGGCAACAGTCTCAAAGCAAGCAGAGTTCCATTTTTACTTGGTTGTGTAAGGGTACTCCTGAGCTCTGGCAATAAATACGTATTTTTTCTGCAGGTACATATACATTTAGGTGTCTATTTGTAGCTAAATGAAACGTCGAAAGAGCAGTTGTGTTTGCAGCTAAAAATGTGGCTGTGAGCTTTCTCGGTACTGTCAAGAATTCTTTTCAAATGCTGTGCAGCTATACGTGCTTGTAAACTAGTGGAGCTGAGATAATTTATGCTGCCTGTCACTTAGCTGTTTTTATCAGTCAACCATGCTTTTTCATTAGTTATCTGCATACGTCACTCTGTATGGTCTTTTTTCCCTCGTTTCCCATATTATTCACAGGAAATGTAGGTTTAACCCATTAAAGAGTACTGTTACTCTTTTACGTAGAGAAAAATAAAATGAACATTCACATCGTTACACTCCATGTGCTCCATTAAAATTAAACTTCTCACTGGCAATTTAGCACAACGCAAGGAAAGAGGTGTAGGTGAATCTAGGACATCCTGAAAGTTTATCTGCATATAAGCTACTATTTCACAACTAGATTTATTTTGCTTTATTTTGCAGTTCTAGCCAGAAATACGGTAGCTTTGTTAATGCGCCTTATTTTTAAAAAAACCCCAAACCTTTCCAAATCAGGTTGTTTTTTTTTCTCAGATCACTTAAGCACCACATGAATGTGTAAAAGAAACTATGTAGGTTAAAAACTGAAGAATATTGATAGCAGTATGACTGAACTCTTTATCTTGTTTGTTTTTTTTTTTATCTGCATATATGGTATTTTGTTTGGCAAGATACTTAAAGAAGAAATGGTAATTTGTGGATGAGAAACAATGATTCAGAATGCAGAGCCATGTCTCAAGCAGAGATTATTTGAAATAATTTTCATTAAGGAAGATCTCAATCCTACCTCTCTACCTCTTAGCTTTTTTTTTTTTTTTAAACATCCAGACAGAATATCCCCTGAAGCAGCTTGGACCCACTAACTCTTGCTCTTTCACCATGCACCCTTTTGAAGAAAGTACCTCCATCCTCCCACTAAACTCTTTTTAGGTACTGGGAGACCTTTATTAGGTCTCTGTGAGTCTTCTCTTCCCTGTATTGCCTAAATCCCTTCTTCAAACTTCTCTTCATGTGCTAAGTTCTCCAATATTTAAATCATCCCAGTGGCTTTTCACCAGATTTTCTCCAGTTTGATCTGGAGGGACCAAATTGTTGATACTTGTCTACAATCATGACCGTAAAAAAAATTTGAAGAGAGCAAGGTATATGAATTTGTGAAAGCTGTCATTTCAGTGTTGCACTCTGTGTGTTATCATATGCATGGTTTAAACTTGTGCTTTATGTAGTCTTTGTTTAAGAGATCGCATTAATTTTGTCTAAAGACATCTATGTTTTGTTACAATGCTTAGTAGCATTAAAGCATTTCAGTTATGTATGTCTATACTTTTTCTTTTGTACTTTATAAGGCATGAGTATTAGGGTCTGGAGAAGTGGAAAATGTAGATGTTCCTCTTTTTTTAACAAAATTAAAGGGAAAAAATATTCATTTGCTCCTTTATGTTTCCCACAATGCAAAACTGGTATTGTACCAACAAGCGCTGAACAGTGAGTGGTGGCTTTAAATAATCAACTGCATAATTGAACGTATTTTGAGGCATGAACACAGCATCCGTAGGGTTGTGTACTGGAGCTGAACTGTGAACTGAATCCCAGAAGTAATAGAAAAGATGTTTTTCAAGAAAATCGAAGACTCAAAACTGTGTTATTGTCTTAAAACAATGACTGACGGCATTTGTATTTTTTTATATATCTTAAACTCTAATGTTCTCTGACTCACATTAACCTCTTTCACAAGGATCACAAATCTTCAGAGGATGTCCTATATCTATGTAATTTACTCTCTGTCAAACATACAAAACAAATCTCAGTAGTACTTTCTGTTAGGGGAGGAAAGGAAATCTCTGTCATGGCTGGCCCCGGCAGTTTGACTGTCCATATGAGACAGATGTGAAAATCCAGATTTCAACGCTCATAGTTAGACTGACTCTTAGTTAAATGCATTAGCTCATAGAGTCTGTTTGTTTGTTTGTTGTGGGGTTAGTTGGAATTATCCTGTCAGAAGATTGTTAATAGTTATTTTTTTAGATTACAGTAAATAATCCAGGGTAAGATTAGATATTAATTGCTTAATCAGAGTAAGATTAATTGTTTCATTTTAGCTCCCTTTTAAAAATAAAATCACAAACATTCCTGGGCAGCAAAATATTGTTGCTTTTATTTCTTTCTTGTTATTATGGCAAGCTTCACTTTGTAGCATATCCTACTTCAGTTATAGCTATAGCTCTCCCCAATATCTTCTCCATATTTCTTGTTTTGTAATGCAGGTCTCTGCTTCTGAGTAATTAATTTTTAACTTTTGTTGTCTTACACGATGTTAGAAATATTTCTGTTTGATGATCAGTGGTGCAGGTAGACATATTTTATCTATCTTCTTGCCTATGAGCTTATTTTTGTCCTTTCTGTTATACAAGAACATGTCCATCTTTGCCTTAAAATGTAATTATTTTAACAATATGTTCATCCTTCATTTTGAATCTCACTCTGTTGGCATTACAGAGTAGAATTTGACAGCTGGGTAAGTCCTATTTAAGAGCACATTTTGCTAAGAACTACTTCCTGCAAAGAAAAACAGAAAATATGTAAGTCCCATGTAAACTGAAAAACTGGAAAAGAACAACACCAGCTTTATTAAACTTCCTTTCCAATACACAATAAAAACCTAGGAAAAGTCACTTGGGGTTACACCCATAGCTTCATTTCAGACTGCTGCATTTTTCTTTGCATTTTCGCTGCATTAGGAGGAAACCTGTGTTTAGATTAGGACTAGTTTTGGGAGCAGAGTAAGATGTGGAGTCTCTCCCCAGTATGAGGAGCCCAGTTAACTGCCTCCTTCAGCACGCCTGACCTGTGCAGAGCCCAGCCTTTAATCTCAGCCCTACTTACACCACTTGGTTGCAGTATCACCAGACCAATTATAGCAACATCCAGGCTTATCAGGAGTCTTGGCAGAGCAACATCTAGAGCTATTCACTTACCCTTGGTGTTTCAGTAGCTTAAATTTGAGAGTTCTGAAAACAGCCCCACTGCTGCTGCTGCTGGTTCTGTACCTAGGTGGTGGACAAATGTAATTTTAGTGTCTGATGCTGTCACTCTGGCATCTTTCACGAGCAGGAATTGTATTATGTAGAAATTTAATCTGTCTGCCGTATCTTAATGGGGTGGTTGTGTAGAGCACAATGATTCTTAAAAAAAGAAACATAAAAATTGTTAGAAGAGACTAAAAGGCAAAGACTCCTAAAAAGTTGTTAAGTCTGAGAGGACAGACTATTGAAAGCCAGTGCACAGTGCCAAACTCTTGCATTGAAAAGTTTTGGCTGAAATACTGGGATATATAGATAATATGGTCTCAGAAATTTTGCCAAGGAAACTGCAGTCAGAAATGTAGGAAATTGTCCAAGATTAGGCCTCAGACATGCTGCATTCATTACCAGCAGCTGTGCATATATGAAGTGTTTCTTTATACCACAGAATCCAAACCACTGTGGCCTGTCACTGTCATTTTTATAGCAATTTGCTGACTTTTTAAGAAACAGGAAAACATTTAGCTGAAACAGAAGTTGAAATGACTGATAGAAGATAATTCAAGGGAATTTTAATGGCTACTGAGTGTGTACCTTAGAAATATGCTGAAAGGCACATATATTTAAGACCTTATGTAATAAAACTCACTAAGAAAACAAAATTATGCTAATAGTAGTTTAATGTTTATTGTAAGTCACAGATGCCTACCTTCAGAGATCCCTTAAAAAGCCAGAAAGGTGAATGTGATATATCAGTGGTATTATTATTTCTAGCATTAGGATTTAGAGTTAGTGACATTTTCTTTTAAGATAAATTCAAATAAGCATCCATTAGGGGGAGTTACACATTCATCACTAAGTGTTTCAGATTTAAAGACATAGTTTTGTATGATAGGTTTTCTTGGATAGTTTTGTTAACTTTTAAAATACTCTATTCCTACCTACCACTACCCCTTCTTCCTCTGTAGTGGGACATGTTTTTAACTTGTTTAACCAGCATTCAAAAATTTGCAGCAAAGGAGAAGGTCCAACATTATCAAATTCTGAATGCTTCAGGGGAAAAAAAGCGATTACAATAGTGAAAATATCTCTATTAATTGGAGAATTTTCCAGAATGAAATATAGATGATAGGATTTAGAAAACCTGAAGCCAAATTCTCTCTCTCAAGCAGTTTTTCCTTTGCCCATCTTTTTTTTTTTCTTCCATCTGTGAAACGGCTTCTGCCTCAGGGTAGTTCAGGAAATCTATCAGTGTCGGGTGTGTTTACTTTAGTACAGGAGGGTTTTAAACAGCAATGTGACCCTTGTGCTGGATGTTAGTGTGAGTGTTCACAAAAAAAGGCAAAGAATACTGACGGACTTCAGTTGATAAATTCTTGTTCCAGGCTTTAGAGTATAATAGTTTTAGATGAGGTATTGAAATCATGTAGTTACATGGCAAACCACTCCAGCACTCTCCATCTAGCTGTCCTGTGTAACGTGGATAGTAAAAAATCCCTTTTCTTTATACTGAGGACTGAAAACCACAACCAGTTGAATTCTTTCTGGAATAAGTCCACTTTGCATTTCCCCTACAATCACAGCAAGTGCCACTGTGCCTCAACATAGCCCTTGGAGTATTTTTTCCAGTGCCTGTGGTCCAGCTGCAGGAAGCACTGACTCCTGGGAAATTTCAGAAGAATTTCTGGGAGGCCACATAAGTAGAAAAAAGGATTTCCAACACCAAGATTCTGGTATACCACATTTGAGGTCTCAAAATGAGTTCTAGTATCAGTGCTCTGCTCTTCAGCACAGAGCTCTACTGGAGACTTTCTGTATCATCCCTGCAAAGTTATCACCAAGGTAGGTGGACAAGATGGGGAAGGGCAATTCAAGGGAGGGATAAACTGATGGCAGCAATTCCTTTAGTTCATTTTCCAACAATCGCTGCCTTTGCCTAGATAAATGACTGAGTTGTGTATATATATATCATCCCCATTGTAGAAAAAAGTATTTGAGTCTCTGGGTGGTGGACACAGAGATGTGAGAAAAACATATCTACAGAAAGTGAATTGAGACATCAAATGTGGACTAGAGATCTTTCTTGTAATAAAACTAACAATTTTGCTAGATTTTCCATCCAGTTTTAAGAAAAAGCTGTTCTCCATACTGTTCTACTCTTTTGACCCTACCCCAGCCAAATACTAGGCAAATGCAGTGAGAACAGTATTTCAAGTCTCAGGGAGCACAAGAATCCCCAGTAAACTGGAAGGAAGGAAGGAAGAGTAACCCCAAAGTAAGGGGACATCCAGATTCTTGAGAAAAGGCTGACAATGCTTCTTGCAGTGTAATAGATAGCAAGGAGAAGCAAAGGCAAGTTGAGTGCATGTGGGGAAATATTTCAGGAAACCCTGCTGTAGAAAGAAACGTGGACACTGAAACACGGGTTATGCTATATCTGCCCAGTTACCAATACTAAGGATAGGTTTTATAAATTCAATTACCTTCAGCACTTTTGCAATAAAAGTTGCATTTTTACTGAATATTGTCCTTATCTTTGAATCCTCCTCTAGCAGGCTGGGTTCTGATCTTCTTGGATTTTTGGCCTGAAAATTGATTCAGTCACATTGGCATTATCAATGCTAAATGCAGCATGACTACAGTCTTCCATGTAGTTTTTCATTTAGGGTTACACTTTGCATGCTTTGCTCTCAAGTCAGCATATGGTGGGGGGAAAAGTGGGGAAGGGAGGGGGTGGGGGTGTCTTTCCTGTGACTTGCATTGATTCATCAGGACTCCAAAAACCTGTGTCATGCCATTAGCATTTGTATGCCCTTTGTATACACATACTATATTTGTTTCTTGATTTTCTTGGAGAAATACTTTTTAGGCTGTGTTCTACTACTTGTTCATGTTTTAAGGGCTCTTGTATGAGAGAATTCAGCTGGACTTTGAGTTCCTTCTCTTGGCAGATAACAGCAAAGCTTGCAAATCTGGCAGTGCTTGTGGGAAGGTCTTTAGTGAAATGCAGTTAACAAAATCATTTAGATGATGGAATTAGGAAATGATAGTGATAAAGTTGGCTGCTGTGAAAATAGTAACTGACTGACAGAGCCAAACTGTGATTTCTGAAGCTGTTGAACACACATGGATCCATGGCAGTCTGACATCTATGCAGAGGCATGCCAAGCAAATAAATAGAGTATGAGGAAGAAAGTGGGAAGAAAGAGTTTTGGGAGTATTGCCTGTGATAATTTCTATGTAATATACTATGTTCTGGAAACCTGTGCAATGGTTGGCCTTGCTTGAAGAAAGTCAAGCCCAAGTGATTCTTGTGAGACCTGTGCTACAGCCTCATGCTCTGTGTGTGAGTACAAAATATTAAGTAAAAATATTTTCTTCTTCCTTCTTCCCTTTAAAGTAAACAATAATTTTAAATTCTTAAAAGTGTCTACACCCCATTTCTGAATATGCAACACCTGCTGATATGGGGAAAAATCATTTCACTAGCAGTTTGTCATGTTGGCAAATATTAGATGTGTTGGGTAAAATGTAGAAAATTATCACCTTCTCTCCAGGACAATCAATATCCAACAAATCACTTCAATTTATGTGCCATAACACTTCAAGGTGTGCCATAAATGCAATTCTAGATGCCCTGCAGCACTCAGTTTTGTGCCTAACAACCCACCTATCACCAGGCATTAATCCTCTGCCAGAATGTTTACCACAGGAAGGTTTGTTTATGTACATAGTTCTGAATGGATTCAAAGTGCATATAAACCCTATTCTTATGCCTTATGAAAACCTCTTTTTTTTTTTTTCCTCCAAGGAAACATAATAAGGTGTCTACTTAACAGCAGCCCAAAGTGGTTTTCTTATATATATAAAATCAATTTAATATTTTGGAAAGTATTAATTTTATTTTACATTTATGATTTGCATAACCATTTTGTATATAGACCACTTGCAGGGGTATGGCTCACACCAGGTGTCAGAGGAGTGTGAAATAATTTTTATGCCACCTTTCCAAGGCAATAAATGTCATATAAGCATACCAAAGTGCAGATAGAGTACTTTTAGATGAACATTCTCAAACTGTATGTAAGAAATCTGTTTGACAGACTTACCCAAAGGATGACACTTTTTTCTGATCTCGCCAAAGCAGCAACTGTGTAAAAAGAAAATTTGCTCTGGTGGTTGGGTTTTTTCCCCAAAGAGTTATGATGTAAAGGGAGTGAGGAGAAACTGTAATTAGGAGAAAATAAATGGTTACTTTCTACTGAGCAAAAAAGAAATTTCTAAATGGCATAATTTTAGAAATTGCTAGATGACATAGCAAGTTTTCAGTCATCTTTCCTGTAATACAAAGACAAAATAGAAGATGGACGGCAGCAGCTGAACCCACAGTCCCAGCCACACACTTTGTGTCATGATCATTATAATGCTTATGCCAAGAAATATGTGAAATATTTTTTTGTGAGAATCGCACGGATATTGATTTTTTGTGTGTGTGTGCCACTATTTTAAAATATCTTTTAAAGATATAACTTCAAAGAAGTACCTTAAACATTTTTATTCCTTTTTTATCTTCTTTTCTTTTTCCTAATATGATCAGGATACAAGTTAAAATTTTCTAGAGGTATAAAATTCTAGATTTATCATTAGGAATAGAGTGTTTTTTCTTAAAACTTATTCTCTTATACCGATAGGATTGCCCTGCTGGTGGTCTTTACCAGTTCTAAGAGATTCACAATAGGGTAGTTTGTTCACAAAAGCCAATTATTTTTGACAGACCTCTATACAAAACTGTTTTATTCTAAATGGATTGTTTCAAACAGCCTATACATACCTTTTTTGTTAAGAGATGTCCTATATCTCATGAGTTTACATACCAAATTGGTCTCTTTTCTTCTTCTAGTTACATCTTTATGTCATTTTCATTTGCAGTAAATATCTTCCTCTTTTTCTTTCTGAAAAAAGTGTAAATTTTTATTTAAAAAAAAATCCTGTAATCCAGAGGGATTTAGAGCTGTGGACTCAAGTATTAAAGGTAAACCAAAAGTTAGTCAGCTGGAAGCTGCTCATTATGAAGATTAGACACTCAGTCTCCAGTTCAGAGCATCAGCTGTGGAAGCAATGGCTTCTTTGCCTTCTTTTGCCATTGAGAGCAGTGAGTAGCAGCTGCTGATAGAGGTTACTGAGAAAAATGGGAAAACAGTATGATAAATTGAGGGAGGAAGGGATGCAACTGTGTGGTTTAGGATCTTTCAGGGTCCTGATGATGTGTTGAAGTGAGTCTCGCAAATACAGATAGGTTTCAGATTCATAGAGAGTTCAGTTTAAAGAGAGATAGAAGGCTCAGATTACAATTGGATTTTTCTTTCTTTAGTGAAGGGCTTTTCCCTAAACTACTACTGCCTTTTGTTCAAGAATTAGGTAAAATGACATGAAAACATTAGAGCATTATTTTTTAATCACTTCATCTCATTATTGTTATTCATATAGCAGTTCTTCTGAAACAAACAGAGTTAACCTTTTTTTTTTTGGGGGGGGGGATATTTCTTTCAAAGGGCTCATTAATACATCACCTAACGCCCCAGAACTTCCATGAAAATATCCATCTCCTCCTCCTCACTTAGCTGTACTATAAGAGAAGGAAAGCATGTGTTCTTTGTGTTTCCAAGAACTGTGTTAATCATTCAAAGCATGTGTCCATTTTCTCTGCTGACTGGCTACTACTGTAGGTATTTGAACACTTAGGTAAAAAAATATCTAAGAACTATATAAGTACTATGAAAAGCATCATGATTAATATTTATGTCTTTCATATTTTGGATTTTGGAGATCGAGGTATTCCATCTGTAAATTTGTATTTTGCCATACCTTTATATATGACAGATCAGTGTAGAGTGGGATGATTCTAATCAGGGCAGTCTACTGTTAAGGAGCAAAAATCTAGGTGCTGATAACTAGAAATATTGTGCATTTTATACTTGGCCTCGCACTGCATTGAGCTTACCGGGAAATTTGACAAAGAACAGAGGAACATTATTTACTTCAATATATGAATCTACAGCACTCAAAAAGCACAGTACAAATGTGCACTAGGTAGTTCTGGGTTGCTTCTTAGGAAGAAAACCCCACGTTACCCACTTATATTCAAGAAATGTATCATAATTAAATCCCTTTCTTGAAAGGACAGTATTTTTGCTGTAACTCTTGCTCTACCCCAGTTACATCTACTTGCTTACAATTTCCACTTGTATTTTTAGGGAAGTAATGATCTGAAACTGCAAAATTCTTAATGCAGTCTTGGAAAGGGTTAGAAAAAATAGAGCTATGATTTATCT
This sequence comes from Irena cyanogastra, assembly GCA_013397155.1. Lineage (NCBI taxonomy): Eukaryota > Metazoa > Chordata > Aves > Passeriformes > Irenidae > Irena > Irena cyanogastra. Next base: position 606,945 of record VWZV01003836.1, on the reverse strand, counting down.
ATGTAAATTGAAAGGGAAAAAAGTTTATTGTTTTCAGATTTGAACATAAAAAGGAAAAAAAGTTTATTGTTTTCAGATTTGAACACTGAATCTGTGAGCTCATTATGGTCTTAGTCTGTTCTAATTTAAATCAGCATCATTACTGCATGAAAAATGGCCCATCTTAATCCTCACTTGTGAGAAAAAAACAGTCAATGTAGCATACTATTTAAATGCTTAAGAACTACAAGATGTTCTCCATTAAATACATTTGGGCACATGTGCTTTCTCATGGGAACACATTATACTGCTAATCCTGTTGATATCAGATAGTATTCCTAAGACTAATTTCTAGACATGAATTTGCCCCTTTTTTTAAAAAATACCTTTCCAGCCAGAACTGGAAAGCTGTATTATAACTATTTTGCTTGATCAAGTCTGTTTTGTAAAACAGACGTGAGAGTATATGTTGCTGTTATAAATGATACCTTATCTGACAAAAATCTTTCTCTTAGGCAATGTTTAAATTTCACAACATAATACCCTGTCTTTTTGTAGGGTTGTAAGAAAAACAGGTTTCCAAAGTGATGCACTGATGCTGTGCAATTTTGGCTTCTAGGTGGATACTCCATTTTTACTTCTTTGTAATGCAGACAACCCTATCTCTTTAAAGTACACCTAACATCTCAGTAGAAGTGGTTGTATCACTAATTAAGTATTTATGATAGAATGTCTTAACAGGGCACTTAGGCTACTACTATTCAAATAGGTGAATGAGTATTTGGCTAAAAAGGTGTTTGTTCCCTTTTAATAAAAGTCACTGATCATCGTGAATGTTGATAAATAGCTGAAATGCCTATTTTGATGAGGAGAAGAAAGGCTCAGTGATTAGGGTAGGTCCCAGAAGACTATCTGAGGCATCATGTTTTCCCTCCCTCATGGTACTACTTTTGTGGTATTGACAAGTCACCTTTGTGCCTTCCTTTGCCATGTGAAAAACAGACACAATAAAGTTTTCTACTTTGACAATGTGGCACTCAGAGAAGGTAACAGTAAGGACTGAAGTGTTACGTGCTTCAAGGAGCATAGCTACTTGTACCTGAGCCATGCTGGTCTAATGACTACCCAGAGTCACCTCCAGTGGAACTTCTGCAGTCCTTCCCAGGCGTCAGCTGTGAGTGATGGAATGTGTCAGTTCTCTGTGATAATACCTATCTTTATCAGAGATTGTATATGTTTCTTACTACCTTTAAATTCCTGAGTATCTGACCAAATTCAAATGCAAATATCAAAATTAATCATTGTGACTAAGCTGCAATAGGCCTCCCTCCTCAGACAAAAGCAAACCAGCCAGTTTTAAAGCTGAAACACAGCCCTGCCTCCATAAACTAACCACATCCACAATTCTCCTGTTTTCAGGCACTCTGGAAAAATATGAACTATGCAACATGCTATGAAGGCCATAAAATTTGAGCTCTTCTGGATCAGGGAAGAGGAATCAGTTCCAAAAGCTTTCAGTTCCCACAAAGAACATCCTGTTGGCAGTTCCTCACCCTTTTATACCAGCAAGGCCCCTAGCTCACTTGTTTTCACTGATCTAAATTGTGGCAATATGACAGAGAGAGTGTGAGAGTGAAAGAGAAATTCTTTCACTTATGTCAAGGCCGGCTGTGAGGTACCTTTCAGTTCTTTGAAGAAAAGGTAAGTTTTTAGGTGACCCTGCCAGTGACCTGAAAATGCCACCATGACTTGAGTTCAGCAGGGGATGAGTGTTTGTTGCCCATGAAATGCAGCTTCCAGAAAGGAGAGTAAAAGTGGCTAGTATAGTGATAAATGTACCTGCAGAGAGCTGCATGGATTAACATGGCTCTAATTTATTCTACATTAAGAAAAAGGACTATAATGAGTTATTAATAAAGAAAGACTAAAGATGGGTTCAAATTCAATGGTTAATGCTCTGCATAATTTACTGCAATAATCCTTCTGATCAAATATTTTTTTTTAAGTGCTTCTCCCTTTTTGTATGAATGAAACACATATGCTATTCTTCCCCCCAGCCCCTCCAGCTACCCCCAAGGTTTTGTTTGAACTTACTTTCTACTGTTTGGCCATGAGCTGTGTTGGCATAAAGTGTGATATCTGTGCTGGAGTTTGCTTCAACCCCCATTTGTCTACTCCATAGAAATATTTTCCTAAGCAAACATTTATGTTTGAGATGTCTTTAGTGTTGCACCTAATAGATTTCATAAATCATTTGTGCTAGCATTAATGGGACAGTGGAATCTCAGCACAGGGGGCATCATAGGAAAGGAAAGGAAAATTCCATTGCAGCTGGCTGAAAGTGGAGAAAGTGGATGCACTGCAGTGACATCTAGGTCCTATTTTTTGGCAAGGTGCAGTCTTCATTTACTGAATGTAGAGTGATACATATTTGTAGAAAAATGCTACAGAAGATATAGGTGTGGATAGCTTTCTTTTGAAAATAGGGATTATCTAAATATGTCTTTTCTTCCATAGTATCTGGCTCTTGGAGGACCCAATATCCTGCTTCCTTCACAGGTCCATGGCAGTCTTCTGTAGAAGGAGTGCAATTACAGGTGCTCTCTGAGGGCAGAAATTCAAATGCGCTCCAAAGCTCTGCACGAGCTGACTGCAAGCATCCAGTTCCCCTTCCTCCTCCTTTTTAAGATCTGAAAGGATATATTCCTGAAGTAATTAATTACTTAGTAGGTTTTTCAATGGCAGAAAGTGCTTATCCATAGGTACTCCATTCAAGCAGTTTGAAAAATCATATTTGTGTGATCTAATACCCCATTTATTGCCACTAGATCCCTTGGAAGAGATGCTGAGAATATGAATGTTGCTGTGGAATTGTTAGAAACTTGCTTCCTTAAACTGACTATATTAGTGCATGATTTCATCTCCTAGCTTTTTCTTGGCTGGTCTTGTAGCTATCACAGATAGCAGTCTGTCCAGAATTTGAACTGCAAAAAGCCTCCCATTTTTATCAAACTGACCCCAAACCTGAGCAGTCTGTCAATGGTGACTATATTAAAGTTTCTACCCTTGTGCTAAGTCAAGGCACAGTCTGTTGCATATCTGACTTGAAGAGCTTCGGGACAAGATGCAGTATTAGTGCATTTTTTCAGGATTTTTCCCCACTGCCAGCCACGACTGCCCTCATCAGTCCTGGCTACTTAGACCATTACTGTCCCCCATTTCACAGAATTCTACTATTTCAATCTATACAGTCATTGTTTCTATAGGAATTGTGTGAGCTTTTTGGATAGTATTAAATTTCTTATGAATAATACATCCGAAATACATAGTTTTATTGCAGCCTTCTACAGAACAGCGTTGAAAACATATTCTGGAATGGTATTATTTTCCCTGGAAGTACTGTGTAATCATTAACAATGTCTTCATCTGGTTTTTGGCAAAATGTGGCTTCTGGGCAGCTGCTGTGACAACTTGGCCTGTTTCAGCAGCGGATCTTGTAATAGGGTGAGAGAGAGTTAAGTTAGTTGTTATTAGCAAAGGTCCAAGGTGAAAAGAAAACCATAATAGAAGTTTTGTAGAAATTCCTATGTATCCCTGCATTTTCTAAGCCAGCTCAGAAGGGTCTTTGTTTAGTGATGTTAAGAATGAAGTTGGAGATGTCATTCCCATGGACATTTTAAGAGTTCCATGTTCCAAAAGGAAGTAGTTAAAATTAAAAAAAAAAAAAACAAAACTCTGGTTCTTTTACTAAAGACAGAGACATGAACTTCAGTTTGATTACCAGCCAAAAAAAGGCTTTTCTATTTTGAATTAGTACATTGGTATCTGCATATTCTGTAGGCATCTAATTCTTCCTGCTCTCTACAGTATTTCAGAAATTGAGAGTCCTGTGAATACTGTATTTTGTATCTATTATTTGATAGCTTTATCTGACAGCTATGATGCATCCAGATCAAGCTGGAACTCCAAAGGCTTCATTAGCAGAGGACTTGATCATAGATTGCCGAGTGTTTTGAAGTAAGCAGAGTGTATTATACCCATGCTTCTACAGACACGAAGAAAAACTGTCTCCTACGGTGGTAAATGGAGGGGGAGGTGTTTCTGTTTCAATTAAAGCCCAGGTGGTGCGTGATGAGGGGGCCGGTGTCACATCTGCGCGCTCACAGCTGCGCTCTGGTCCCGGCCCGCTCCGTCTGCTCAGCCGCGCTCCTGCTCGGGCACCGGCCGCGGCCAGACGCGAGCCCGCCTCCCGCCGACACCGACCGGAGCTGCTTTCCCCCGGTGCCTCCCGGCTGCGGCGGCGGCTCGCACGGCAGGGAGCAGGCAGGTACTTTACGCTAATATACCAACTACCTTGCGCGGCAGGGAGTTTATTTTGTGTCTCGGGAAATCCCCGCTTTGCGGTGGATGCCCGCAGCGCCCGCGGCCCCGCGCTGCCTGTGAGCCGTACGAACAGCGCCGAGGCAGCGGCTCCGCGCTCTCCGGGAAGGCTCCTTCTGCCCTTCGCCGCAGCTCCGGGCCGTACGCGCTCGCGGGCGCTCCGCGAAGCCGCGGCCCCGAAAGGGTTAGGCGGAGCCGTGCCCGGCCGCCGCNGGGGCCGGGGGCGGTGCCGCCGCCTCATTCCGCGGCTCGGGCAGCGCTGCGAGGAGCCGCGGGCGGCCCGCACTGCCCGCCCTGCGAGCCGAGCGTGGCTAAGCCGGGAGGGAACCGCTCGCGTCCTGTGTCTGGCCGTGCTGCTGAAAGAGCCCGACCCGGTGTCTGGCTGGGATGCGGTAGGAGAGATTCGCGAAATCGGAGATGTAAGAAATGAGAAGTTTTTGCATAATTTGCATTTGAGGTATCGCATCTCGCTGCGGAGTGAAGCCTTCGAGCTCCCTCGCCCGACTCTGTTATGCTCGCATAATGGGAAAAGTATAAAGTGCCTCTGATTATCGTGCTTCCTAGGGGATGTGATACCTGCTGCACTGGGGGGGATGTGGAAGAGGTTGTGCTCGTTCAAAAGTCTAGAAAGAAAAATGTAACTTTACAACAGTGCAAATTATGCAAATAAAAGTATGGGAGAGGAATCTGCCCAGATTCATTTCTAAAGGATTGTAAAATCCTTCATTTAAAGCTTAGTGTAATCTTTCACATTTATGTGGGCACCTGAAAAAAAAAATACCAGCCCTAAAGCAGAGCTTTGGTATGGAAGTACAGTGCTGCTGTGAGCAGACACATTTCTGTCTGCTTCTCGTTTAAAGTGCCAGCTCCTGCTTTTTTGTATACCTAATACACGATACGCATGGAATATATGGCTGTGTCACAAAGTCATTCTGTATTCTTAAAGCTTAATATAATCAAATTCATTGCCTAAAGATGGTGTAGTTGAAGATTTGATCCTTTTTCACTGAAGTGGAAATACTTTCAGTAATTGAAAGCAGATTCATGTCTGGAGTTGTACAAGCCAAGGTTTTCATTTTTAAAATAAACCTTTTGTTCTTCAGCTTTAAATATTTCAATGAGCCATCCAGAGACCTGTGTTAATTGCTAGAGTAGACTTTAAGGAAGGTTTGGGGGGGAAAAAAAAAACCTGAGAAAGGTATGTCAGCAATTAAATTTACTTAAAATAATAATGTCTGAATTCCAGTGCATGAACATACCATTGCAGTTTTTGTGCATGCTACGTTTTAGTTTTCCTGTTCATCCGCAGAATCTGAATTTGAACTACCCATCTGTCTGTGGAGTATTTTATTTTAAACTATCTTTGCTTATGTTCACCTTACTTTGCTCATTTGCCATTTTTTTAACAGTTTATTAAACAAAGCAGTCTGAACTTTGAAGATTTGGGGAAATACTGATCTGCTCCAGTAAACAAATCTGACACTTTGTAGTGATAGCTGCCCTTTGTTAACTTTGTGTCTGTTTTCTGGCTGATCCTCTGAAAAGCTTTCAAAAACCTTGCTTTTCTAATATTTTAGCAATGGGAAAAGAAACTTCGAATGTGAACTACCAAACTCCCAGACAAAGACTGTGCTGCTGTGGAGCTGTTTGTTATAAGCTTTGAAGGTAGAGAACAATGGAGGCAGAGGAAGGAAAGTACCTTCTCTCCCATAAGATCTCTAATCCACAGAGTAAATTCACTGAAAATGTGAAGAAAAGTTACTGAAGGTGGCAAGAGTCCCCTATCCATTGGAAAGTGTACTAATTTCTTAATAGAGACAAGGATCTAATTGCCTGATGTTGAGTATAGCCTGTCATTAAGATAAGAATTTGTAATTTGTGTAACGGCACTAAACAGGCTGGGTTTATTCCCATGAACTTCTAGATGGTGTGCATGCAGCTGGTGGAGTGCACTTTTCCTTCATGCAAAAGGAAAATCTTTTCTTGCATCCTCAGTAAGTTCTGCTGGAAGAATTTGTGTAAAACCCAGGAAGGGGAAAGTGCTCAAACAAGAACAGAAAAAAATCTAGCTTACCGTTTTTCCATCTATCGGATTGGGGTTCAAAACTGTTAAGCAGCTCAGTAACTACAAATGAGATGTTACAAAATTTTTCGATTAATCGAACACAATCCTGTGTGGAGAGTGGCCTCATATTTCACAGTATAAGGGTATTTTTCCTTTCAGGGAGTTATAAAAGGGTGTGTTACAATTTAGCAAGAAACCTACAGCAGTAGGACCTTTAAAAAAGCATTTAATGTTTCGATGGCTTTGTCTTGTCATTTTTTACTTTCTAACCTTTCTGACACAAAAAGTAACGTATTCCATGCAGCGTAGGGTGTATTTTGTTTTCTGCTTGAAGAAAACCAGCCCAAGTGGTAGCTGTCTAGAAAAAATTGATAATTTATACAATAAAAAAATATAAAATGTCATGTCAGATGTGTGTTCGTTCTACAGATCCACAAGAAGAATGCTGCCATACACCCATCAACTTTGAAGTCTGATTTTTTAAGTTACAGATAGCAAGTTAGAGGCTGAACATTGTAATTAACTTTTATAATAATGGCAGATTTTAGTACTGAAGAGTTCATCCTTTGGCTTGAGAGATATAGAAATAGCTGTAAATATCCGTATATGATGCAAATGGACTCAACTTAGGGAATTGATCTTGAGCTGTATTCTTTCACTTCAAGCGTGCATCTGTAAAGATTTAACATGACTTTTCAAATTGCCAGAATAGTCTGATAAGCAATTGTGAGATCAAACTTCCTAACTTCTCTTCCTGTAACTTGTACTGATTCCCAATTCACTTGTTGAACTAAACAAGGAAAAATAAAAGGTCTTGCTTTGTACGCTTTGTTCAACATACACATTTGAGTGATGATATGAGAAAATAGGACTTCACTGTATTGTTGTCCAAAATAAGAAAAAAAAAATGGCTTTCCTATCCTTTCTGCATGTATTCGAAGATCTTATTGTTGGTTATATTCATTCTAAATATAGGCATATGTCTCTGTGTGGGTTTGAAGGACTTTTTCCAGAGATAGTTACAGATTTATGCATTTCAGAATAGCAAGAGGGCTTTTGTATGTTCAGTAGTGTATAGAGTATGATGCTGTGAGCTGGTGACCTCACTAATGGTTTGAAGATTTTTATACAAAACAAGAAATCAGGATGAAATAAAGCAACTGTACTTTTTAAAAAAATGTTTGTGGTTTTCCAGTTAAGTTAACCTTTTTAAATGTTAGGAACAAGTGGAAAAATGATTCTTGTGTTCCTTTAGGAAGCATCACCCACATTAAAAACTCTGAACAAAATAGGCAGGTGGCTGAAATAGTCTGAGTAAAAAATAGTCATTCATCCTCTTTGTGTAAGATTAAGGAATTCAAAGTGCAATTATACATGAGAACTTCAGGACTCACTCAAGGTAACAGCAAGGTGTGTAGTCTTGAGATTGACTAGGGCCGCCATTTATCCAAACTTGAAATAATTGTTTTGTGTAAACCACTGTAAGGTAGATTGTTTTTGAAGCAAGTCTTCTAGATGGAAGAAAAAGGTAGACTTGTGATATCTGGAAACAGTAAACCATTCTAGCTCAGAGTGAAAGGCTTGTTTATGGCTTTTTATTTACAGCAGAAAGGACTTTCCATAGTTTTGGTGTATGCATCATTGCAAACTTCATGGTTTTGATACTGTAATCACTGATTTTTGTATTTACTACATGAAGGTACCTTTACAGGAGGTTTGACTTCTGTTGTACTCAGAATTCAGGAGTTGAGTCTGCATTAAGAAGTGTTGCAGCAAAAGATTAAGCCAAATATGTGAATGTGTTGAAATTTGCACAGACTACATCTACAACTCAAAGTAATCGTGGCCTGACAAAATGGCAGAGGTGGATTTGCTGTAATTTCTGAAGAACTGCGTTATGATAAAACTGATTAAAGACATGTGACAGGGTTTCTGCATACTTAATTTGCTGTGGCAAAGGAACAGTAATTTTGGCAGTAGCAGTGAGCTAACATATCTAGTATCACTTCCACAGTGAGTTGTGTTTTTATCTTTCTGATACAACTTGCAGCTTTCTTGCTTTTGAAGGGGATTCAGACCTATACAGCAATATTTCTAAAATGATTAAAAGAAAAACAGATTTAGAAGAAAAAAAAATTAAACTAAAATAAGATCTCTTGCATCTCTCCATAACTAACATCCAACTGCTTTACCAGCTTTTTTATTCTGTTTCAGTTGTTATTAGTCCAAGAGCTATTGACATGGGGCTTTTTTTTCGCGGTATCAAGAAGAATTAGTGTCCTGGCGAGCGATTTGGAATATAAGAGTATATATTAATCAAAATTTAAAAAAAAAACCAAAAAAACAACCAAACTAAAAAACAACTGCTATTATAGAATGATAAAATTTGGTTGGTTTTCATAATTGTAAAAATCATTAAAACGCACTGCCTTAAGCTTTCAAATGGTCATAACTGCCAAATTAATTTTTAAACTGCTTTAATTTTCACCTCTAGTACAGTTGCTGACCACACACAAAGGGGGAAAAAAAGGAATGGAAATGGTTTTTTAGAGCAGTTTTTGTTTTAATCATAGACCTGCTTTTTCATAAAACATTATTGTACCCTTGTATGAAATATAATGAGTTTCAAATCTGCAGAAATTTCAGAGTTGTTAAGTTTTGCAGAACATTTTTCCTCTTAAGTCAAAAACTGCATTAAAGAAAAGACTGTTGTCCAGGGGGTTGTAAAAAGTAGCCTGGAAAGCCTCTTACGTTCTTTCTGTTAAATAGAACAGAATTGCTTTACGTAGCAAAGTTAACTTTGTTAACCTTTTATAATTATTTAACCATTATTTCATTTTACCCCCTGCTTAAGCATTGTACATTAATGCAGTAGACACCTGGCTGTGCTCTTAAAAGTTTATTTGTCTTTCAATTCCTGTGATAGTAGGGGGCAGTATATCTCCTTAATTATCTTTGTTCAGGGAAATGTTGAAAGGCCAGGGTAGTTAAACAAGGCCATTTGGATTTGCAGTAAGGTCGAAGTCAGATGCAAGGAAAGTGGTTAAATGCATTATCATCTTATTGAGCACATCATCAGTAAAGTGACCTTGATGGAGGTGGAAAAAGCCATTTGGCTATTTTATGACAGCCACCTCTCTGCTGCCAGAGTGTACTTCAAATAGCTTTATCACAGTCTTCTCTTGTTGCTTTGAAATCTGATTTTTCTTGATTACGGGTAACAAATTAGAGGCAGAACAATGAAATGAACTTTCTAGTAATGGCAAATTTTACTACTGAAGAGTTTATCTTTTGGCGTGGGAGATCTAAATATTGACTGTTAATGTGATTTTTATGTTAATTATTATAAACCTGCCTTTAAGGATTTCATTGATAATCATTGGTTTATATTAATTACTCTCCTGCTTTTTAGACTGTTTTTTAAGTTACTGTGAGGACAAACAAGCCAACTTCCAGCCTTCGCAGCAAGGACATTATTTGTTTGAATGTGTGTATATTTTTGTTTTTATAAAGATACTCAAACCGTGGGACGCCTGTGGCTAAGCTGGAAACAAATAGTGTAAAAAATATATAATTAATGGTTAAATTTCTATCTTACTTGTGTTTTGTAATGGTAGTCAGTATTGATGTCTTAAAAGCTTATAAAAGTATAATTCTAGCTATTGCATGTTAATATAAGTATTTAATCAAAATAATATCAATTGTCCATTTCCCCCTCTTTCTTTTTTACCTGTCTTTTCTCATTCAAGAAAGACTTCTTTCATTTGTGTAAAACTACATTGATTTCAAATAAACAGGGTAATTTTCAATTTTTGGCCTTTAAAAGAACTCAGTGATATTTCTTTTTACAGTGCTCCCTGTCTAGGGATTGGCATAATTGTTAAGGGAATTTAAACCAAATGCACAAAATACAAAGAAAGACAATAACAGGAAAACTGGATCTAAATTTGACCACCTGAAGGTATAGGTTAATTGACTGAGACTCACAGCAGAACATTAAAAATTATTGGAGACTAGAGGGAATCATTTATAAGAAATGATGAGAAGAAAGAAAAAAAACAATGTAGCTTAGTCACATGGAAGAACCACCTGAAAGATTTTTAAAGACCTTGTGGGCTTGGATGATGTATCTAGATACAGTAAGATTAATTAAGGACCGAAAAAATGATCTGTATATCAAGGCACATTTTGTAATGGTAACATCCTGGAGGCTATGAAAAATATCTCAGCACAGTTCATAGAAATTCCATTTTTTGAAATACAAGTATTACTTGTTTTCTGGTAGTGTGTTGAGTGGCTGTTAAAATCAGCTTTGATTGTATGTTTTGAAGGTAGATGATTTTAACTTCCACTTTGCAACCTATGAGCTTATTTTCTTCAACACATAGATTTCCTAAGAAGAGCTCAGGGCTCTTCTTCCCATTAACACCTCTGTCTGTGGAGCTGGAAGGCATCTCAGAGTTGTCTCCCCACCAGTTTTATAGCAGTAAGAAAGCACATTACCCTTGGATTTGCAGTATTTCTCTGAGACACATTACTTCGGGCAGTTAAGATTTTAAAGTTGCCAGTTGCCAGCAATGTTTTGGTGTGATCTTTAGCACAGGACTGTAGAGTCAGAGTGTGTGCTCAGCATGAAGCAGCATCGTCCAGAAGGAGAGAGAATCTCCCCTTTCACTCATGCCAAGGTCCCCTGGTTCCTCACAGACTTGCCTATTGACCTAGTCGCCTATATGATAGAAGTGCCCTTTGCCTTTGTAGTCTAAAGAATTTTCTTACATTTTCCTTTGTGTTTAATTATTCTTGCTTCCTCCTCAGCTCTCTCCTTGTACTTGTCAATCATGTTCTGTCATAAAGGAGAATGTATGTGTGTGTGTTTCCATATGCCCAACCAGAAGACAAGCCTTTTGAAGGCAGACAGATAGAGTCAGAGTTTGAAAATGTAATTCTGTCAAACTGTCTTTTTCATCAGATGACTTCAAGAAGGTTGCCACATAGCTAGGCCTATCCATTGTCTTGTAATGATACTGCATCTAAGGATCTCTCCTGCCAAGCAAGAGACAAGCAGTAAAATGATGCATCTTGGGCTGAATAAGGTCTCACTGTCCCTTGGCAAGTATGCTGAAAGTACTGACAATGTTGAAGTCTTTTCTGTAGACTGGAAGTACCTCAAAGAACTTTTCCTACTCTGTCTTTCTTTTCTTTTGCCACTCCTTGATAATTTTGGTTTATGGAGCTGAGCACATATTTTATTGCCAGGAGAGTTTCTTATCAACAAGCTGTCCTTTCTCCAAAGAATACAGTAGGATTCCTAACACTGAATGGGTATCTTCAGAGCATTTCAGACAGTCTTACTCTGCAAAGGCTGCTACTCCTCATTTGTATGAGAACCCAGTGTTTACCACCCTATTTTTCCCCTGAGGTCATGGAATCTTAAACAGACTTTTCAGTCAGTGGGTTCCTCTCTGGATGTAAACCCTTCTCCCCTGATGATTTTCCTGTCAGTGGCATTTGGATAGTATTTCGAGTTATTCTTCAGCAGTTCTGCCAGCTTTTCACACAAGAGACCTGTGTATTATTTATCAATTCTCTTTTCTCATTTCTGCCCTCCAGCTTGTACATTACCCCCTCATCTTAGTCCTTTCCACCTAATCCTAATTTACTGCTGATCAGAGCCATGGCAGCAGAACCAGTTACTTGAGGTGATAAAAGAAGAATAAAAATAAAGCCTACACCAGACAGAGTTACGTCTTTGAGGCAATTGGTTTTGCTTGCAGTGGTTTTGGTGACACCAGGCAGAGCTGAACATTCTTTATTCTGCTTGTATATTGTCTGCTTTTGTTTCCTGTAGTGCAACTGTACATCATAAAATAAGGGGTAACAAATCGTTCATTTTGAGTGTTGGGTTTCACTTTGCACTGTACAGCAGAGCTTGTGCTAGAATCAGTTATTTGATTTTTTTCCCCATTTTTTTATGTGTATGGAGTTTCCATGTGTCTTGTTGAGCCAAATGTGGTCAGTATGCAATAGAGTACATGGAGATCTTTACTAAGAAGTACAAAACTATACTAGGCCCTATAGCAAACTGAATTACCATCACTTCATGAAAGTAGGTTTATTTGGTATAGTCTGTATAGAAATTATAACCTTTATTAACATCATTTGTAGACTGAGTTGTGTTAGTCTAGAACAGCATATGCATGCATGTGTATATTCTGAATTTTAGCCAAGAGGAGTCCCCTACATTCAGCTGGCTGATGTTCCACTTGTGTTTGTGGCTGTAACACAGCAGCTCTTTTAACATTCTACCTGAGTGTTGAAATGGAACAGGCCATGGATGTTGACAAATACAGAAGCCTGGCAAAGCAGTAATACTTGAGAAGTATTGGAAAGTATCTGCTTGCCTGCTGAGAGCTGCCTACAGCTCAGAGTGGTGTGCTGCAGGCTAGCACCTATAGCCGTGAGACGTTCCCTCCTTTCTTGGGTTTCCCAGATTTTGCAACATGGTGGAACAGGGCAATGAAAGGGAAAGAAGAAACCAGTCAGGTGCTTTTCTTTTTCACTGTAGAGAGAAAAACTAGATTGTAGAGGAGAGATAGCTGTGTAGTCTTTGTGTACAGTAGCAAAGGGAACAAGCCAAGGTCTATTTTCTGTTACAGCTCAAGTAGCACTGATGTGCACAAGCACTTCACCAACAGCCTGGGGACCTCATCCATTCAATCTCCTGTGAGCAGTCCGTGGTTCATATCCATCCTTGAACTGTGTGGGTGTTATCTGGGAGAGCACTGGTTGTTAGCCAAAAACTAAGGCAGGAAGAATGCTATCAGTTACAAGTTATTGATGATTTTTTTTGCCAGTGTTTACCCTCAAGCTTGCACTAAACTTCTCCTGTTGAGTTAGTGCAGATATAAGCATTGAGCCTGGGGCTTATGGTAGGGAAGAGAGGGAGAGGGTAAAACAAAGGACACACCTGTGTCTCTAAACAAATTTGTATTTGACAGAAACCACTTCCAGCATAACATGGCAAACTTAACAGCAAATTCACCCAGTATATCTGTCTCAGAGTATTTTTCACACTACCATTCTAGTTAGGTCTAGATTTCTTTGTTCTTTTTCTCTGGTGATTTCTGTTTGGGCCTGTTAGGCCAGGGCAGGTAGGAATCCTTTAAAAAGTGATCCTGACAAACCTGGAGACACTCTTCTTAAAAGATAGTAGTTATCTCCATTTTACTAATTCTGGATTCCGCAGATTCACTTCCTGTGCTAAGAACATTTAAATGATTCTTTTGCTTCCAGGGGTTTTTTGTCACATAGCTCTGAATTTAGGATAATGAGATTTTTTCTTTAATTGCTTTAGAAAAAAATAAGAGAAAACCACACAAGAATATGAAATGTCAATTCCCATTCAGCACTCAGCCTAGTTGAGAGGCTGCATGCATAACTACCTTGCATGTACCTGTTCTTGCCAGATTTGTTGCACCTTTATAAGTGAAATCAGCTTAAAAAATGTTCAGCTTTGCTTCATTTTCATGTACATTTCCACATTTTTTGAGACAAGTAAAAATACTGTAACTCATGTTAGTGGTCGCACTCCATTAAAGTGAGATAACTAAGTAACAAGACATGTTTTGATGTTTTCTGCTGGATGTAAATTATGCAATATGGTTTTTTAGTTCACAGAAGTAAGTTCTTCCCATATGCACTCAACATCCTAAAAATCATAAACCTTTGTATCATGATATTCCTATTGCTACAATCGAATTTTAAGTTGGTTGAAATGCGTATAAGTAGTCCCTTTTGTCTACCCATATGAGGAGCCTGAAGAAATGCACTCATGTCTGTTGTAAGTCAATTATAGCTCACTAAATATCGTTCTGTGGCAGAGGAATGACCTAGCTAGCTTATGCTTTGGATGGAAGTACGTGTCCTTTTAAAAAGCCACTGTTGTTTGTTTAAAGAAAATTATTAGCACTGATGCATAGAAGACAAATTTTTGTAAAGTAGTGGACTCTGCCAGCTGATCTGTGGCTCTCCCTTTCACTCCAATACTGATTTGAATTCTACAGACAGACCTTCTACCTTTGCCAGTCATAATTCTGGAGACCTCTTCTACCTCTCAGTAGGATCAAAATGAAGCAGAAAGAAAGTATTTGTTTACTTTTCACAGACAAACAGGTAATAGGCAATTCGCTGTCACTGTGACACTGTCATGCTTTGAGGTGACCCAAGGTCTTTCATTGAGGCAGATGTGTGTGCACTTGCACAGTTAACGTGCCTCTGTCCAGACAGGCTGGTGTTTTCAAAAGAAACTTCTATGGTAAAAGTTTCACAGACTTAGTGGAAGAAGGGTTATTTTACTGGTCTGGTCATTTGGGAAAATGTAACACTAGCATATTATATATAGATATACAAATTAACAATAATATTGTATACTTTTCTCTGAAATACCTGAATTTTGCAAGTATCTGTGGCATAGTGAGTAAAGCAGATTTTATGAGGTTGCTGTGCTCTTCCACATCTTCAAAAAAGTGAAAACTTGCTTTTTTCATTGTAGACAGCCTAAGTTGATGTGCCAGTGCAGGGAAGCAGTATAACCTTGTCGAAGAAGAACATAAGCTTAATCTGGAATAAAATGTATAGAAAATTTTAGAATTTTTACTGTTGATAGTATATGCAGTGTTCATGAAATCAGTGTAATTACACATCTGTCACATAAGCAAACCAGGATCAAACCATTCATATATATGTTATGTATGACAGTTGCATATATTTATTTTCCTGATATTTTTATTATTGTACTTTCCTGAGTCATGCCAAAAAGAAGACAATGAAAGATGTTACTGTTAGCTACTTGTAACTTCAGATATCCACACTTAGATATCTACTATTGAGTATCTACTAACAGCAAACCTGAATGTAATCTAAATAAAACCATGCCAAGGCGTGGCCCATAAAGTAAGAATTCTTGGGTTATTCAGAATACAATTAGAGTTCCAGTGAGCTTAATGAACTCACTGTTGGATACAAAAAGTGATAGACATTATCAGAACATATTGTGTGTGTTCATACTTCGGACGTATGTTACAAGTTATTTGATATATGTAATAAGACTTGTCATAATAGTTGTGTATTAAGTGGCAGCTAAAGTTTCCTGTGCAACCTGAATTAAATTAAAAAACCTTTTGGAAGTCGCAGATGAGATCTGAAGTCTGAATCTTTGGGGTTTCTAGAGCCTGTTGCAAAATAGAGATTTTTGCCTCCCAGAATTATTTCAAGATCATTTCAAATTCTGCTCTCTCCTTGAGAGCCATCCCTATTGCATTCACATGTCTGCAAAGATGTCAGTGTCCCTAGTTTCACATGGCAGCGCAGAGCTACCTAAGAAGACATGGGGCCAGCATTGTCCTGGTACAGTTTGGACTGGAAACCACTAGTCTAGGCTGTTAGATCAAGGCATGGCTTATTGAAATAAAATATCATTAATAAATTGAAATATTATCAATATTTATAAAATGTCTTAGACTCACAAGGAAGAAATCCAAAGCTTTTAATTTCCCCTACCTCTTCAGAAGAAATTTGTATGCAAGCTGACTAATGCACCAAATTTCAGACAGCTATGAATTAAAACCACTAAGTTATGAATGCCTGAGAAACGGAGTGCATAGTAGAAATGACAGATGCAGCACAGGAATGCTATAATAACTTAATATTATAAATGCAATAAAATCAGAAATCAGCACCCTCATGTTTCAGAAGGAGATTACGACTAGACACATTGCTTTTGTAGACAAATTCCCTGCTATATGGCAGCTGTAGCACTAGCAGGTCTTTACATGCCCCCAGGAGCAAATCAGTTTTTAAAGAGGCAGTGCATTTGAAACTAGTAATCAGGTTTTTTATGACAAGCATATGTAAAGTTTGAAGTGCTGTCTACTTGAGTAGAGTTCCCTGGACCAGATATCTAGTGTGTGTACAATGTGTCTAATACCTTTCTTGGCCCTTCTCAGGTTGGGAACTCTTAAAATCATAGGGTAACAAAGTGTTTCTTTAATTATTTTAGGTGTTATGGTGATGTTAAATGCAGGTACCTTTCAGGTTGCCAGCATTTGAGAACTGTTATCCTTTTCATTCTATGAAAGCCTTGAGAAAGAGGAAAAAGCAATTTACTGAGAGACTTGTTAGTGTTCTTCAGAGGCACCCTCTTTTGTCTTCCACACTTTGTAACTGATTACAAGCACACAAATGTGGGGTTGTGGGTTTTTTGCTGTCATGAAGCACTCTGGAAGAAAGGATTTGGAAAGCAGGTTTGCAGGAAACAAGGTAATGGGAGTATTTTAAACTCCTTCATTCACGTAAGGGAAAAGGGTGTTTCAAGTTGTTACTTACATTGTAATGTGTGAATAATAACATACTATCAAAACTATTAGGCAACTCACTACAAGCTAGTTTTATTGGATAGCAATAGATTACAAGTGTGGTTGCGTTTCAGTTCACAAATAGGTACAGCATTTATGACAATAAATACATTGAAAACAGTAGTCTTGCTATCCCTTAGACGATATTGAACAGTTTGATCCCAAGAGACTTAGAAATACAAGTATAATGGGATATGCTTGATAGGGAACATACCTACTAAAATGTAAGTGTCATTTGAATAGTATCTTTCCTACTTGTCTGTGACTGATGTTAAAACATATATCTTACACGTTAAGGTATTAAAACTCACATCTGTAGCCAATAAAATAAATAATCTCTGATAATAGGGATGGAAAATGGGTAATAAATTTATGTTCATTAGTAATGAAAAGAATTTAAACGTGTAGGTCTGGAAGGACCAAAAAAATGTTTTTCTTTCATAATTTCTAAAAGGCTTTGTGTAATGCCAAAATTCCTGCATGAATAGGTATAAAAAAATCAGCTAATCAGAAAGTCACACTAGTCAAATGAAATATTTTGAGTAGACAATATTTTTCTTCTTGTGTTCTTGAATATATCATAAAACAATCTTAAAATTGTTGAAGACTGTGGTTTTGTAGCCTGTGTGAATTTACATCAATACTGCAAAGTTATGTATTTGTTACTATGTGGAATAACAGAATTTTGATTGCAAACTTAGAGATGATAATTACAAAGAACATGTTAAAACTCTGGCACCTTTTCAACCTGTAAAACCTCCTCACTGGCTACTCCAGATAGATTTTCATAATGGAACAGTGGATCATTTCTTGTAAGAAGTTACAAGGTTAGAACTATTGCATAAAACATATTAGGAATACAATGAAAAAAAACCCATAAGCTGCTTGTTCTCACTTGTGGTAGACCAAGGCTGTGACAGGAACACAAGTTATAGGCTTACTTTTTCCAAAATATTTGCACAAGAGGTGTAGGTGTATTGGCAAGCCCTGCACTCTGCTCACAGTGGTGGAAGCATCTGTTATTTTAGGGAAATTATTTTGGCTTCAGTTGTTTTAACTGAGTTCTGCTGCTGATACAGTTCTATCTGTGGTAGAACATTCACTGGCATAAGTGTTTGTTTAGAAATGTCATTAGGGTTTTTTCTCTCTGTTTTGAAAACTGGTCTACCATCATACGCATGTTTATCAATTTCTTACAGTTTATATAACAAATAATAATCTCTTAGGCATAAATATGTTGTCAGCTGTTTCACATTATTATTTTCCCTGGGAACTCCATGGTGGCATTTTTAACCAAGAAAAAACCTAATTGGCTGCACTAAGAAAATACTGACAGTAGTCACATGCAGAGACATTTTCAAACCAAAGAGGTATTACCCTATCCTCCTTATATGTATTGAGTTTGCTGTAGGGGTGCTCCAGTGATTTAAAACAGGTGCTTGCAGAGAACAGCTGAGCATGTTACATTTTCTCCTGCATTCACTATCCCAGTTATATACAGCCCTGAAAGTCTTATCTCCCCTATATTGGCAGTTCAAACTAAGTTTTGTCCCTGAGGCTTTTCAGTCTGAAAAACCCTCCTCTGAGCTAAATCCTGCTTTAACTCTGGTTCAGCTGGCTTCCTGGGGTAAGGTGGAGGGTTGTAGCACATGGAGGATGAGGAAGAGGAAAGCTGAGGTTCGTGTTTCTGTGCTGTAATAAGGGTGCAGTATCTGGGTTTAAAGGTTTATCTAATGGTGATCCATGGACACTTGTGTTGCTGCTTTGTGTTGGGCATGCTGTTTCTCGGGGTGGCTGGCATAGCTGAGAGAGGGTTGCTGGCAGACTCTGTTTCAGATATGTTTGGTGTAGGCATTAGTTGCCTCTATTACGAAAACATTTTCTGGCAGGATTTGTCTGTGTTTGATTTTTTAAAATCCTTGTTTCAGAAAAAAAGCCCTAAACAAATCAAAACCAAGACAAATCCAAACAGCTGGAACAAGGTGCTGTTTTAGAGATTGTATAATTATTTGTAGTGCAGTGGGCTAGCCTGTATTTGTGCGAAAATTGTTACAGCATGTTTAAAATGAGAAGAAAATAGCAATATATCTGGAAGTTAAAACCTCTTCCCTGCATGTGGCTTACATTGAATGTGATAATGTGCTATGCATTCATTAATTTAATACAAAAACACCATCTGTATAACAAAGATCAAAATAACTTCTATATTTTCTTCATATTGAACCAAGTAGTTTCCAGATACCACACAGCAGGAAGGGCAAACACCTTACACCACTTTTCCCCATCTCTGGGGTACCATTTCCTTTTGTATTCTCTCCTTACTGGTATCTTACTGTGCAGAGTGACTTTTCACTAAGGGGCAGCTGATTGTGTATTTCTGAGCTGTGCTTTACTCACTGTGATTGCGTTTTGTTAACTGTGCTATCCATTCTTACCAGTGTGGAGGGATAACCCCTCAAGAGGAGAGGTGCAGCCCAGCATACTTCATGCTGTCAGCTCACTTGAAATGGCCTCATGGCAGGGTGGTTTTTCCCACATACTTGTTCTGAAATTTTCCTGATTTTCCTATCCTTTCTTGTTCATATCTGCTCTGATTTGTTAATTCCGTATTTCTTTTTCCATGGGCTTTTTTGTTTGCTTGGTTGGTTGGTAAGCCGTGTTCTTTTGTTCCTCACTGCAGACTTGGACTCCTTTTCAATGCTTCTTTACCATCTCACTGGAGCCAGCAGTGCTTTTGGCTTTGGCTTATCTGTGGCTGCACTGAACCACTTTGTTCTGGTTTAGACTAGAAATATACACTAAAAAATAATTCTAGAAGCGTATTTTTGAACTAGACATATTTTTGAAGCAATCTATGCTGGTTTAAAGGGAGAAAGATGTGGGGCACCTTAAGTTTCAGCGAGATGTGAGCATCAATGTCTCCTTTCCTCTAGCCTGCCTGTCTGTTTCTTTCTTTCTTAGTTGATAATCACTTTTTTGTTTATTTGGTTCAATCAAGTGAAAACTTGAGGATAAGGCTCAATTCATTTTCAGAAAACCCCCACAAACTACATTTCAGTTCAATGCTCTGCTAGAAAATAGACTAATTTATGGGACTACAGAAATTCACCTGTAATAGACCCTGGCTTTTGCTGACATGCAGTGCATGTCAGCAAACACAGAGAGCAAGCCGTGTTTAGGCTGTTGTGTGAGCGTTGTACATACTGGCTGCAGCGAGAGCAGGACTGGTTGCAGGATTAACTTTAAAGAAGTTTCTCACTACTTAATCTGCAGTAGCTGCTGATGGGATGTTTGATGCATCTTCTTTTACCATTACTGCTCTTTTGCTCAGACCTGGCCTTTCGTAATCCAGAGTCAGGATTGGTGTGGACAAGAAGGTCGGAAAACATCAATTTAGGAAATGAAAGGTAGCTTACTTGCTGTCTTAGGGAACCAGGACCTTGGCACTTCACACTAGAACTCGCATCTTTATTCTTTGCACTTTCAAATCTTTTCCAAATTTCATATAATTATTAAGTAACTTATTCTAAGATTAAATTTTCATTCTTACAGGAAAGCTGTGAACCTTGCAATATTTCAATTAGTAATACTTTTTGACTTCACAGTGCTTTTGAATTGCCCATGACAATATCTGAGGAGATACTGTGGACATTATGACTATTTTTGAGAACTGCATGATAGCATTGCAAGCAGCTAGCTTTGCCTTCCTCAAACAAAATAAAGGATTTCTAGCAGAAAGTCTGTATCTGTGAAGAGCAATAATCATAAATGATTGGCATGTATCTGAGCAGTTACAGTTTTGGTATCCCAATTCTAGAAACTGTGTTATTACTTCCTTTTTTGCTTCAAAACCTGACTTAGAGCTGACTTGCATAAAATTAAATAATGAGGCTCGTTTCCAAATGAAGGTTGATTATGTGCTATAACATGAAGATAACCAACTGAACTTTGCTTGTTCCCCAAATAACTGCAGTGCTGCAGAGATCTGAACAAACACCTCATACTTCAGTATCTGTGAGGATATTGTTTTAAGGTGGCTTTCTTTTAGTTTCCAGATGGCTATTTACTCACTTGTAACTGCTCTTCTAGCTTGTCATCCTCTGCTTCTAGTTGCTCTGCAGACATGTGGGCTGCCCAAGGCTTTAGACTTAGCAGGCACTGTCCTGTTAACCTGCCCTGCTAGTTGGTAACATTAGGCAAGAATTAAGGTTTCTGCTTACGTCAAATTTTAGTGAAGACCCCACTTACACTGGGACTTGCAAGTGGAACAAAATCTTGTCAAGGATTCAAAGCCTTTCTATTACACAAAGGTTCCCAATATGAATGTAATGGACAGAATTTCCAGTGATTGTACTCAGGGACAGGAGAGGATAAAAGAGGAAAGTTGTTTCTCCCACTGCAACCCTAAATCTTGTGGAAGAGTCAATCTTGAGCCAACAGTTCACTACTGCAAAAAAGCTTAATACAGAAGGAAACAGAGGGGCAGGGAGGGTGATGATGGGGAAACAGCATAGTTTTCTGTTGGGTCAGCCAGTCAAATCAGATCTCCATGCAGATAGATGGGTAGTAAAGGGTAGAGAGGGGAAGGTGGGAGTGGCTTGCTAGAGCAGGTGCAAGGTAGAGTGAGGTGACCCTTTTTTGGTGGCAGGCAATGTGAATAGCTCAGCTTTAAACTATTACTTTAGCATTTGTAGCACTGATGTTGAATACCTGTGATCTTTTAAAAACCTGCATCCTATTTTGCATCATTTTAGCATTCAGCTGAAGTATCGGTGGTGGCAGACTGGCTTGAGTTTCTGCAGAGATGTATCTGATTCTGTGCTCCACCTAAGTCTCCTGTTCTTTAAGGTGTCTTCCTTGCACTTGGGATGTATGCACGGCACAGATGTATTAGTTAAACATGTTAATTGGTGATTGCAGTATCAGTAAAAGTAAAGATTTCAATGCTGACTTGCAGTGTATTTGCCACTTATTTACTTTTTAGGATACCCAGTGGGATATGAGAGTGAACTTGTCTTGCTCTTATGCGAGCCTCAAGATGCTTACTGTGCACATTTGTGCAATTGCTCTGAAGAAAAAGTCCCTACAACAGTCTGTAAACCTGAGCAGCTGCAGTGGCTTTCTCCACAGAAAAAAATGAAAGGATTCTATCCCAGACACCCTGTGAGTCTGCTCTCAGTGTCTTGCTGCAACTGTGCCCTGGCAGCACAGGAGCATAATCCTGCCTGACAAACATGCTGCAGTACAATCTGGGCTGCAGTTGGTCCTCTCCCCAAAGATCTGCTGCTCAATCTCATTGCCCTCCTTCTCTCAGAGACTATTTACTCCTTAAAAACACCTCTGAAAAAGCTGCACAAGGTGCATGCAGGCAAGCACTTTTAAATAATACAGCTCCTTTAATAGCTAGTCTGGAGAGCAGAGCAGAGTGAGCTGAGCTTCTTGATTTTCACAGAGCTGAATGTTTGTCAGTTCTCTGTAGCATACAGCCCTATGGAAAAGCACAGTCTGCAATCACTTTGGCAGAGCTAGATGCCATGTGGGTGTCATGCAGTATCCACTGTTGGTTACTCACAAGTTAGAGATGATGAGGAAGTCTTTTGAAAGAATAAGGATTTAAAGGCCTGAACTTTATCCTGGAAAAAAAAAAAAACAACAAACCAACAAGCCAAACACAAAATACTGTTCTCTCAGTGTGAGTCTCTTTGCTGTTGGGCCCTCAGCTTTAGTGCTCTGGCGATTTTATAATCTTTTGAACAAAACGGGAATGATGGGCAAAACAGACAGTGAAGCAACAAAGAATTCATTGCTGAATTTTTTTAAAGAATTTTTTTAAATAAGCAAAAAGGTTTATGTTGAGTCATCCCAGCTTTCTCCTCGTGTTTCATTTTGCGTGAGTTTGCAAAGAAGATGGAGAGATGCCAAAATTCAGGGAGGAGATCCCATGTAATCCTGTAGTGTGCCAAAGAGGAAAGGCTGGGCAGAAGGATTACATGTGCTCCTGATGTGTTCATTTATGGTAATGCAGCTTTGCTGTTTGCCAACCAAATGGATACTTAAAAGAAGAGATTAATAGTGGAGAACATCAGCTCAGACCTACCATGCAGGTTTGAAATAAGGTTTATCTCATAAACAGTATTTCTGTAAAGCCATTCTGCATTTTAGTTGTTTTTCTGTAGGCTTTTGCTAACTGATTGGAAACTTGGCGTGTGAGATCAGGTTTGTTCTGTGGTTTTGTTAAGAGTGAGAGCTGTTAGATGTGGTGTGAGGCTGTACAGCCTTTTTGGGCAGCAAATCCCTGCAAAAAGGCCTCACATTATCAGTGTCACAGGGATATGCTTTTGATGTGCACTTGTAGCCCTGGGGGTAGGGACAGCACACGGCCTGTGGGCACTGAGCCTATGCTGGTGCTGGGTCTTAAACTTGCTTGCGTTTTGAATGAGTGCAAGAATGTCCCCATCTTCACATCCAGTTTGTTTCAAAACAGACAATGTCCAAAGAAGCAAATTTCTTAAGGTGTCATTTAGCTTCAACTATTTATTTAGTTTTACTGACAGTAAAGGAGAAGTGAGTGTGATATGTCAGCATGCAAACTAATTTTTGTTTCAAGAATGTATTATTAATAATATTAAGAAAAGCGTTGAAATACCTGATGTGGATCCCTTTTCTGCAAACAGAAAGAGTATCTTCAGTGCAATATTTGCATTTCATAAGCTTTGCTGAGATTCATATCAAGTGTAAAGAATATGATAAACTGTTTTGCAGAATTTAATAGGAGATAAAAAACCAGTTTTAGTGGATGGAGATATGGCTGTTCGTGATAAAGCTTAGATTACTATCAGCAGATAAAATTTTGTATTTTCCACAGTACTCTTTGTTTCCCAATTTTAATATAAAATGCTGTCAAAAAATGAACTTAAAATGTAACTTGATTCAGCTGGGAAGGAGAAATTAGGAAACAAGAAAAAAGTGTGGTTTTTAATACTTTATTTTTTGTTTAACTTGTTTTTACTTGACTGTTGGTTTTTAGTGAATCATCCACTCTGTTTCTCAGTATAACGTAGATATTAACTCTTGCTTTTAGTGGGATGAACAAGGCAACTTTATGTGTAAAAGTTAATTCTTAGTAAAACAGGAGATATTTGTTGAGAGAGTAGATAATCCAGATAAACTGCAGGTTCACAGTAGCCTGCCTTTTACTTAATCTTTGCTGAGAGTAGATTAGGAAACCAGGTTAAATCAAACAAATGTGCTTTCATTTCTGAGGCTTCATTCCAGGCTAACACTGAGCATGAAAAATGCTGGTTGCCATTTCATGGAGTGAAGGTTGCCAGATCCACAAACTCTTCCCAGACCCTTTTGCTGGCATACGGGGAGCTATTGGCAAGGCAGCATTTCAGAAATGCTCCCACATCCACTACACGATGCATGTAGTAAGTGCCAATGCCCCTTTAGATGTCTACCTGATAATTTTTGATGCCATTTTTTGTAACCAAACGTAATGGTATCCAAGGAAGAATCTCACAGATTCCCTGTCATAATATTTGTCTGTGTTGTAGGTGGTTTCACTGCCGGTTCCTAGCAGCTTTGCAGAAGCAGACATTGCCCTCCATTTTGAGAGGAATGCACCATCTCCTTGAAATGGCAGCTCATGAGTGGATCACTGGGTGTGTGTTGTCAAACCACATTTAAAAGAAAAAAAAAAAAAAAACAGGTGGGGGGTTCAGAAGCTTTTATAGGCTCACAGTGGCCATATTGTATAGAAGGTAAAAAACCTCGCTGGACAAATATTTCTTTAAGGCCTTTACCCATCAGGAAAATCTTAAGTTTTCCTGCCAGCACTTAGGATTGCCCAGGCAGTGTCCATAACCACCTCTAGTCTGAGTGCCCTCAAAAGGCTTTGAATATTCCCTTTTGTTAGTAGGAAATGTCTTTGTAGAGCACTAGTGCCTCCATGGGCCATGATTTTGTTGTACACCAAGTGCTGCTGCTGCAGCCCCAAATAGTGGTGAAGAGTGTGAATCTTGGGCCCACAGGTGCTCAGCAGTCTGCAGCCTTGTTTGTTTTGACACATAGACCTTCACTATTACATATTCTGAAATTATTTTGTGTTTTAACCACGTTAGATGTTCATCTTATGGAGTTCAGCACTTTATGAAGTTAAATCTCCTAAAGCTCTCTGTTGTGACATAAATCTGCGGGGGGAAAATGCATGTCAGTGGGTGTCGTCCTGTAGTGTTTGATGAAGACCTTTTTGAAGGACTAAAGTGTTTTAGTACCCAGGTAAAGTAAGCTGAGTAATATGGGGAACTCTAGTCTTATTGCTATTAACGGCCCTAATTGTAGCATGTTTGACAGTCAACAAATTTAGTACTCCTTTATGAAGGGCTTGTAGGTGCAGTGACAGAAGGCTATGACTGAAAGATGGACTTATTTTGGGAAACCTAATTATAACAGCATCATTTTACTTTTCTATTATTGTTGCCCAATTTTGTTGTGCTCCTAGTGTTGCTATTAATGTCTTCCTAAATGTCAAATTCAGAGTGCTGATGGTGATCATCTCATGTCATATTGCTAAATATATACAGGCTGTTGAGAATGTCTGATGTAAATGTTATGCCAGATCTTCTACATATGCATATTAGAAGAATTTTTATGCTAAATACTTGCTATCAAATACATACTTAACTATTTTCCTCAGTGGTATACAAAACAAATTGAGACTTTTTTTTTTAGGAGTCATCATTGTGTTATTGCTATTGTATTATTTTAAATGATCTGTGATAGGAAAGATCTCACTTCTGAATGGTTGTGACACTAAATGATGCTAAGTAAGATATTCCAGATGTATCTTCACTTTCAACTGAAAGCTGATGTGATTTCCTTATAAATGTTTCTCTGAGAGATCTGAATGCATCAGACTACCACCTAGCAGTCAAATGAAGAAAAGCAGAAAATGCCTCAGGGACATTCTTAGTAAAACTTCCTAATATATTAAAAAAAAAATGTTCCTTCTAGTCTGGTAAATTCAATACAGCTTCAATTATTAATGTTAAATAACTCTTTATTTCTTTTTCTGAGTAATTTTGGAAATGAAAAGTCACTTTAAGACATAGGTTTTTAGGGCCTTTGAATTAGTTGGCTGCAGTGTAAGTTATGTTGTTCAGTTTACTAGTTCTTGGAAGCACCTTGTGCAAAATTTTCCTGTGATATATATTGAATTTCATGTGTTCAAGCTATTTAAAGTTTACGATATTTGTAATTTGGATTGAAACATAAATTACATGCTGTTGGGACTGCTCTTTAAATGCTTTTCTTTGTAAGAAATCACCTGTAGCTTCACTGTGTAAATAAGATTGCAAACATAACTGAAAAGTTAGTATCTTGTTGCTACTGAAAATGGTTGCAAATGACTGTGGAGATTACATACCAAGGAAATAAGATTTCACCTTTATCATGGTTTTGTGATGTTTCCAGTGGCCTTTAATATTTGGCATTATACTATTTTCATGGTTCAAAAGCAAGGGCTTGAAATTTTAGAATTACAAATGTATTTATTATATTCCTTGCATCTGCAAAAAAAAAAAGTCTGAATTCTAGTACATGAATACATAATTGTGGGATTTCATAGTGCCTGTATCCTGTTAGAACAGCAAACCTGTGGATATCAGTTATGAAGAAATGAGGGATGGCATTTGTTTTTATTAAGCTGGGATTTGAATGTTTAGAGGAAACATTGGGGGAGGCATTTCTTTTGGAAATGGGAGTAATATTCTTCATTTGTGATGTTAAAAATGTTATTTTTGCCATAGTTACAATCTTTAGTAATAAACCTAGGAATATGTGCCTAAAACAAATACGTTTATATTCCATTTCTACTTATAACTTTGGCTTTTTAGTATTTTAATCTTCAGAGTGTTTTCCATGTAACACCAAAACCAGAATTGAATGTACTGCTCTCCAAATGTGCCATTGTTTCTTTTTGATGGAAAGGGCAGTGTATTGATTACAGAATACTGAGGCATTGAAAAATCTTCGTTTTATTATCAAGTCATAAGGGAAATTAGTGAGTGATGTTTTTCAGTCAAGGAACTTTGGAATAAAGTTAAAATTAAGTATTTTAGCTGACCACAAACAAAGAAAAAGACAAGAATAAAAGAACAAGCTTGTAACTCAGCCACTTCCTCCCTTTTTCTTAATTCAGTGAACATCTTTTATGCAGCTTTCCACTCTTGTCTGTTTAGTCATGTATTCCATATACCAAATTTGGGTTTAGACCTGTCATATATCCCAACTAACTTTCTTCACACAGGAAATTTTAATTCTTTTTGTATTTTTCAGTGTCCAACTTTGAGGCATTTTGTACTATTTCTCTAATAATACTTGTGGAGTGACATTTGGGGAACCCTTAGGGACTATTGGAAAACATTTTTATAAAGGTTGCTGTTCAGTATAGGATGGGGGAATAATTAGTTCTTTTATGGTGGGCTGTGTTTGTTTACAAGGAAATTGTATCCTACATTTAGTAAGGTGAAGCTAGTGCACTCTTACTTATTCAGTAATTGTTGTCTTCCGGTATAAAATTAAGTCAAGAATTCAGTACAATTTATTTTAACTCAGGCTTGTAATTTTAATGCATTTTGTGTTCATGGTGAATATGATTATTCTTAAATGTGTTTGAGATTTTGAGATTAAGGACGGCTTTATGAAGTCATCGTTATAATTGTTGATCTTAATTTTAATGTCTTGTGTTTCAGCATAAGCATGAGGATGTTTTTGTTATGAGAGATTCTTGCAGGAAGCCCATATGCTGAGGAAGATCAAGGTAGTGTGGAGAAACTGGCAAATACAGAGAGATGCAATTAGCAGAAAAGGGAAGAAAATTTTCTGAAGTGATATATATCCAGTAATAATAGAAGTAAGGGAGGAAATTAGAGTTTATATTGAAAAAATATGTAGATTGGAGAACAAAGTAAGAACAGTATTTCTCTGGAGAAAGTTGTCTGAATCCTAAATTTTTTAAACAGTAGACTAGACACAGCACTGAGAAATAACACGTATAAAAGCAAGGAGAGGAAGGGGGAAATTTAGTGTCTTTCTGCCTCTAGCTTAGAGCTGTAGCCTCTATGTGAGATTCAGTTGAAGATGGAAGCTGTGCCATAGATTTAAGAGCAGTGCGCGCTTCACCGTATCCTGAACTGTGAGCCAGGAGCAGCTGAGCACATGATGACCCTCTCTCATGAGATAGATCAAATTAGGACATTCAGTAACTTCCTTACAGTAATTCAATATAAAAATTTTGGTTACAAGTGGGGAGGATTGAACCTAATGGCAAGAAATAAAGTGCGTACCTGAAACTTAAAAGAACTCTTTCACTAGAGCATATGGTGCAGTTGAGTACAGGCATTATTTTCCTGTTTCATTTTTTTGAGTTGTCTAGTGCCAGTGCAGACCTTGTCAAGCCTGTGTTTTGTAGTGTGAAATACAGTCAGTGGCAGCTGCCATGTACAGCAGGTAGGGTGCCAAGAAGACCCTCCTCCATGCAGGTTGGATGGACCTACAGGCATGAGTGTCTGAAAATCCAGTCTTTCATCTTTCTGAGCACTCCCTCCCTTGCCAAGATTACACCTATGACAGCCCCACAGAGATATTTATTGCTGCTCTTGATACTGTTAATATTAAATATTAAAATTAAGTATAAAATATTAATATTTTAGTAGTCACACAAGTCTCCACACATCTTTAGAAACTCTTTGTACTAAACACTTTTCAACCATGTAGAGGCACAGCCCTGTCATGAAGAGCTTGTAATATAAGACAAAGGATCTATGAAAAAGAGGGAAAGGTGACTCAATCACATAGCTCTATAATATATTTTTATTTTATTTTATAAGTAAAACTCCAAATGTTCCTATTTTCTCTTCAGCCAAGCTGTTGGTTGGCTGATTTGGAAGGAGAAACTGCAAGTAGGTATGGATTTGGGTTTGATTGCCCTTCCCATATACTTACGCATATTTCTGTAGCTTGTAGAACCTTGTTGTTTCACTTCTAAATTACAAAAAAATAATAATTTCAATTGCAATATTCAGAAATATTAAAGAGAATGAAATTTATAGGTCATGTTCCTGGCTATCCCTCTTGTACTTTATCATCTAAAGAGTATCCCAGTTCAACAAGTACGTGTTTTGTAGCTAAAGTTTACTGACTTTAGTCGAATTGGCAACAGTACAAATTGATTCCAGACTGAGGATCCAAATTTATTTTAACTGTTTGAAAACAGATGCTGATTCAAATTACTGCATTTAACAGCTAGAATTGAAGTGCCACTATCTGGTGGTAAAGCGTTGATTTGGATGACTTGGGGTGTGGAGCGAACTGCTCCAAGGGGAGCCTCTGCTGTGCCATTTGTTGCTGTGAGAGGCAGAGGGGCAAAGGCACAAGGAGGTGGCCATTGCAATAGGATGGCTCTGCAACCTGGCTTGTTTTGAGCCATGGGACCTTGGGAAGCCCCATCCAGGAGAAGGCTCTGTCTGTCGGAGTAAACAGAAGTTGGGCTGTGTTTGCTTGCAGTTGCACTGACCAGGAATAAAATTTGTTTAGCTAAGATTACCTGAGGCTAGCCAGTTTTTTGTGGTATTGTCTGGGCAGAAGCATTTCTGGGAAGAGAAGTTCTTCATTTGTAATGACTTGTGAAGGTTATTGTGTTCCCTAATACACAAATCCTCACAATGGACTGATGATCAAGGATCTCTGTCATGCAAGAGCTACTGAATTCAGTCATACAAAATATACACCGAGTAGAAATCTGTACGCTAACATCTGTAAGTATCATAGGCTAGTGGGACATGGGCCTTGGAAGGACAGCAGAGACTGGCTTTCATTAGGATTTCTCCTACTTCTGAAGGAGTACCTCAACGTACAGAGATAGGGAAAACCTCCTGCGTGGGCATCTGGCACAGCTGCTGCATAGAGGTGGGTAGATGACTCACTTCTGCATTTTAGCTCTAGTTGACTTTGTTATTTAGCCCACATACTCTGGTGTCTGCTTCAGCGCGTGTGTGGCTTTGAAGGTTTTGTCTTCCTGTATCTTCTTGCTTGGCATTCCCTAAAGAACTTCCCCCCACTCCATTAGAAAGTGAATCTTTCTGCTCCATAAAATTAACAGAATACAGGTTGTTTCCTTCTGCATTTTTATGGTGGTATCAAAAGTTTGTGTCTGGTTTGTATTGCACTTCATCCTCTGCTCTTGGTCAGAAAGGGACTTAGTCTATCCATGCTGCTGGCTTTTCTGTATGCTCCATTGAGTGTCAAGTTCATTTTCTCCCAATAACCCTAACCTCTTATATCAGTGCTGTAAAAGTTGATAATTTCTTTGAAGTGTTTCTGCTTTCTGGGAAACCTAAGTATGAACAAGTGATATTTTAAATGCTGTGTCTTATTCTAGCTACTATGTATTTTCCACATATTAGTATTTCAGATGTTGTCTGATTTTGAATGGTTTTAGGTTTTTCTATTTTTTTTTAAAACAGACATCTTCTATGTATAGCAACTGCATAGCGGCATTACCTTTTTCATTAAATACCTCAACATTTTGTATTCTGTGCTCAAGGATAGTATCTTACTTCATGAAAACACTAGGTAATGTTTAAGTGCTTTGTTTATTTGGAGCTTCTAAGCATTACCTGTTTTATAATCTGCTTGTTTATGATAACAGGAGACTGTATCATTTTTATGATGTTCTACATTGACTTCCATACATACATTATTGCAAAATATAGTTTTGTGATCTCTGTTTTTACTTCCCCAGTCCTTCAGATAAATCACTAAGGAAATAAGGTTTAATATTTTAAACTGCCATGTTTTCAAATTGATGTCTTCTCAAAGCAAAAGAGGGTCATGGCCACTCTGTCCAGTGAAGCAGTGCCACACTAGTTCATCATGGTGTCACTCTTCCTCACTTTTTTGCTTTAGTTTCCGTGACTGTTTGTCATCATTTCATTGATTCTTAAGAATGTGCATGGTCCAATCTCTCTGACTCTTTTCATCACTCCTGTTACTGTAGTGTTAGACAATTCCATGGTGTTCTTCATGTGTTTCCATGTATTCTTATCATCTCCAAATCAACTAGAGTTGATACTCTGCAGAGTATGGCAGAGCTCACTGGAAACCCATCACACCGTTGTAGATGTTGAGGCACAATGCATTGATTTGCGCCAAAATTATTTGTCTCAATTATTGTTGGCCCTTTCATTTTCTCCCTGGTGGAGTCTTCCTCCAGCCCCTTCCACACTGCTGTCAGTAGAAGAACATTGCGTTCGTGTATTTGTTATTAGCTTGAACGGGGAGCTGTAAAACAGTTCAAGTGAACTTTGTGCTCCTGACAGTCACTCAGTCACTAGTGCCTAAGGGTTATCTTCTTGGAGCTTTTGTTTCCCTTTTCAGAGTTAATCAAAAACATAAAGGCTGTTTTGTCCTGAGACATACAAGCACTGAAAAGCAACAAAAGATCTGCACAAATCACTAAACTTCTTATGGCATACAAGACTTGGTCATCTCATTAAATGTTTATCTATGCTCTCTTCTTTTTTCTGCACCTGTCATGTTTCTCAGAAGGGACAGGGTACCTTATCACCACATCCACTTGTTCTTGTGCCTCTTTGTGAAGCAATGGGAAGCTCAATCTTTTTTAGTGAGTCAGACATAGAAAAATTCGTGTTAGTTTAAGCATCATTTTTACTTTTGCAGGGAAATCTTATGGGTATGAGCTCTTTTAAGTTCTGTTTGGCTAAGTATGGCCTTTGTGGTACCTGAATCCTGTGCGTTTTGTTTCTGGTATTTCTCTTTGGATTTTTTTTGTTTAACTTTTTGGTTTGATTTGGGGGTTTTGTTGTGGGGGGACGTTGTTGATAGCCTTCTAGTCTGCATCATTAATATGGTTTAAACATGTACATAATGAGATGCTTCCCTTTTGCAGTCTTATTTCTTTTCTGAATAAAAGATTTCAATCTCGGGAAATTTATACCCGATTTTGTACTGGTCTGTGCATCTACTGCATGCAGGTTCCTGTACTCTTCACATGTTCTTGGTTTGAGCGTCATTGAGCCTTGACTGTTGCCAATGAGTGCATGGCTCTTCTGCCATCTGGGTCACTGTGTGTTTTAAAACTATTATCCTTCAGTATGTCCCAAAGAGTACTTTCTGACCCAAATGGAGAAATAAAAGTACAGGTCTTGGAACTTGACTGCAAAAAGGAGCGAAATTTGTCTACTAGCAAGATCTATATGTACTGTATTTTTTTTTAACTTGTCCCCATAGGGTGAAATACTCAGATTGTTTTCTGTATTATTTAGCTTTTGAGGGTCAAAGCTCTGCTCTGTTTTTCTATGTTACTTTGCAGTGGAATGTCTGGCTTTTCATAAGCTATTCTTATATGTATTTGTGGACTTTTCTAGTTTTGTTTTAGAAAGCTTATAAAAAATTTTAGAGAACATTTATACAGAGCTCAGTATACAACCACAGCGTCTTATGATACAGACTCCAAATTAATGGAGCTTTTTCATGCTTCTGTTTCTTTATTTTGTTAAGAGGATTGCTGGCTGCTCACTTCTGTATGTTGATGTGAACATTTGTATTTTGATAATATTCTGTCCAAGGTCTGGTATTCATTCCCTGCTACGAGTCTTTCCCAGCATTCCTTTTATCCTGTACAACTGAAATACTGTGTTCCACTTTGCAGTGTTATACTCAGTATGGCTGTTGAGCCTCTCTGCTAAGCTACATGTACAAAATTTTGATCATATTTTTATCTAACATCTCTGTGCTTCAAATTGCTATCTTGATGCATAGCAACTATTAGGTAACACAGCTATTAAGGAACTGCATTTAAAATGTCCATAACATTGCTATTAGCATTAACTTTTTATTCTGGTTTCTCAAGTTTGGACAAAATTTTACTATTTATGTATTCAAAATAAGACATTTTCTTGTGTATGGTCATTTGACTTTTTTTTAAATTATTTTCTATTTGAATTAATTTAATTTATTTTTTAATTTACCCTGCTTGCTATAAATTCAGTGAGTAGCTTATCTCAGAAATTCACAGTAAAATGCAAGTAGATGAGATGATTTCTCTGAGTAAGCTAAAATAAGTTGAATAGAGGAATATCCTTGTCAAAGAAACCTGAGAGAAAATTTTATACCTGAAATTGTGAAAGAGAGTTTCAGATGTCAGCTATTTTGAAGAAAATAAAAAGTTGAGGCCAGAAAATAAAGAAAACAACCATCAGCAGTTGTTATCATAAAACCTTGTGTGCAATTCTGCTTTTTTTTCTTCCCTCTCATGTGTTGTGAATGTTGACACCGGACATAATACAAAAATTGTCCAGGAGTCTTACCAGAACCTTTACCAATGCTGAAAATTTATTTCCAGAGTTGTTGTCTAGATCCTCTGTAGTGTTCAAGTCATTAAATTCTCTAATTTGGTGGCAGGTGGGTGAAATTAAATTAACAGGACTTCAAAATATGCTTAAACTTCAGGCTAGGAGTGAATTAGGTCCTGTGTTCTGGGCACAGCAGACTTGAATGGCTCCTTTGAAGGAATCCTACCCTCGAGGGCTCAGCAACTTCATGCTCATTAAAAGTAAGAATCATAACTTGACCTTTGGCAATGGATTCTGTATGTGTCTGACTGTGTTTAGATGAGGCAAATAAATGCAGTGCTTTAGATGCTGGTGCAATTTATATGGGGTAATGAAAGAAAAACTTGTTTCCTTCTATGTAAAGACATTTCCACTCCCAGTGTTGCTGCTACAGATTTGAGGGCACTGACGTAGAAAAGAGCAGCATTGCCAGAGTCAGCAAGACCTTAGAGACCATTGTTCTTTTAACTAGCGCGGCAGAAACACGCTCTGAACGAGGTGAGGGGGCGGCAGTCTGGAAGCTTCTCCTGGCTGCCCCTTTCTCAGGCGCACGAGCACTCACTCGCGGGAAGTGCCGCCGGCAGGACTCGGTGGCAGCCTCTACAGTGTGCCGTGGCTGCCGGCAGCTCTAATTATTTGTTGAAGTCTGCTGGTGGCACAGCAGGTAGTGTCCCGTAACAGTGCCGCTCAACTTCACAATTTGCTTCCTGCTCGGAGGTGAGGAGGGCAATTGAACAAGAGCTGTAGGATTATTGGAGGTGTTGAGAGAAGCTGCTGCCTAGAGGGATGACTGTTTTGTAGAGGTGTTTTCTTTTGAAAGCGCATTTTAGGAACCATTTCCATATTTGCTTCACAAAATATTTGAAGCTGTTTCTGATTTTCAGGTAGAAAATGTCTATAAAGTAGTTTCAAGATATTTACCAAACCTTTGTGGGTTTTCCCTATTCTTTGTTTGTTCTCTTTTCATCTTCCAAATTGCATTTTCTGGGAATTAAATAATAATGGGTCTGTTTTGTCAAAACTCCTTAGCCACTGCAGTTTACAGCCAAAAGAGAGTGTGGGAGCTTTCTAACAGTATCCTGAATTTCTCATCTGATAATTCTCAGGAACAAAAGTATGATTTCAGTTGCTAAAATCCCAGCTGCCATATTTTCAGGTAATTACTGAGACAAAATTATTATATTACTATATGGGAAATGGTGACTAAATGTACCCTAATTTTCAAGTACAAGTAAGTTTAGAGAATGCCTCATATAATATGGATGTCGGCTGCCCTTATATAATCTTTAGGTTTATATAACAGTCTTTGTGATGTTATTTCATCTCCCTGTACAATTTGTGAGAAAATTTGGAAGCTTTTGTTCTGTTGAATGCATAATTGAGTTTTCACAGCTATATCTTAATTTTATTGTCTTCCCCTTTTTTTCAGCCTTTTTCTCACTTTCCTATTGTGTTGTATGTATGCAGTCATTACAGAAACAGATTTTATGGTATTTTGTAGTGTCTCTGCACCATGATGTGCATAAAACCATGAACAAAGAAACAAAAAGTCAGACGGTATTTTTAGATGGTGTCACACTAAAAATTACTGCAGACATAACAATGTTACTATTTAATGTGCCTCTGATCTTGACAGACACTTGGTCATAATTGTAGCCTGTCTGCAAAGATTTTCTCATATTTAAGAAATAAAACATGGAATAATCAACAGTGCATGTGAAATTATTTTGTCTAATACTGTTAATACTTGTTAACATAAACTTTAGTGCTTACCAGTTTCTAAATTGTTTTTT
Source organism: Irena cyanogastra (assembly GCA_013397155.1). Taxonomy (NCBI): domain Eukaryota; kingdom Metazoa; phylum Chordata; class Aves; order Passeriformes; family Irenidae; genus Irena; species Irena cyanogastra. The sequence continues at coordinate 571,901 of VWZV01003836.1, read as the reverse complement.
CATTCTGGTGAAGAGGAGCCAAATATTAATTTTTCCATTCTTGGAAAAATGAAAAAATAAAAGAAGATGTTATTTCTGATTTTGGCTTGGCATGGGGAAGTAGTCAGATGTAGGTTACTTTGCTGACTTGTTTGCAAGTGACTTCTAACTTTAGGTGTACTGTTTGGTTTTCCGTTCTCCCAAGGCTTAGGCAATCAGCCCCAACCCTTAGATTCTCTCCTGTCACTGACAGTGCTCTCTGTAGCATGGCAGGGACATGCTCTGTCTTACTGTCATTTTATGGTCCTACAGATTTCGCATTTAGCACTGTCTTAAGTGTCACAGCTTTTATTAGGAGAAAAAGGATTTCTTTGAATAATTAAAACGGGTCGTGTTTCCTCTCCTGGCGCTGATTTAAATGAACAGGGAATTGTGCTGAAGTGTGTCATTGGCAGTGAAGGCTGCAGTCAGACAAGTACGGCTGGCAGCGGCAGAGCCGCATAAGAGGTTTCTGCTGCCAGCTGCTTGTCCAAGCCTTCCTCTGTGTGTGCCAGCTCAGTGCCCAGGTAGCTGCTCCCTAACCCGGGCTGTCCGAACGGGCCCTCATGCATTTCCAATAACAAAGCCTTTTTAGCCTGTGATTTTGACATTGGGGGTTAGGAAATGAGTGTGGTGGTGTGATGTTTAGTGGTGCTGCTCCCCGCCCCAATCCGCCAGCTCCCTGGGCATTGAGCAGCTGGAAGCAATGACCTCTTCACCCCACTCAGATGCATCCAGGGCAATACATCTGCCGATGGCCTCAGGCAGTCAGAGCTTTCTTACGACTTGAGAGCCTCAAGGGATTTTGGTCAGTCTCATTTGTGGGTAGCGAATGGCCTGGAGATGCAATATATTCAGTAAGAGTAAGATAAAGATGATGCTAAGATATTCAGTAGCAGAACTCAGGAAGCTCTTGCAGTTTTGCTGTTGAAAACGTAGAACTCTGTGCATTCTCGTGCATGTAAGGTAGTGGCTTTTCACACTGAAGTGCAGAAATTCCCATTGTAAGCATGTGCAAGTTTTTATGGCTCTCACCTGAATCACAGTCCTACCAGGTGTATAAGCAGGTGACTTAACTGTGATGTAACTGTGTGCCTGAGGTATATACTTCTAAGTAGATTGTGCTACAATTCATTTTCCCCTTCTTCATTACAATTTGAAGCATGTTACATGCTTATCAGGCAACAGAAATAATCTGCATAACTATTCTGAATAGCACTAAAGAAATACATCTGTATCGTTTCAGGAGTAATACTTGCATTCCAAATCAGGACAAAATAGAAATCCTCAAAATTTTCATGATTGGCAATACAAAAAAAAAAACCTCAACAATTTCACTGTAGTTCCTTAGAAACATTTCCCAAATAACATTTTGAAATTCTTTGTTTAAACTATTTAAATAATTTGTAATGCTGATTGGATTACATTAGGAATCAATATATTTTAAATAGGCAAATAGGAGCATTTCTGAGGTATTTCAGACTGATGACTGAGGAATGCTTTGGAGTGCACAGCTTTGTAGCATCTCCAGAAAGCTTTGTAAGTGAAGTGACTCTTCCAAAGATAACGAGCACTTGAGGATAGCATTTAGGACTTTTAAATCCCTTCTGGAAAGAGGGTTTTGTTATAAAAACCCAGACAGGAGTATTGTAATGCCATTCTTTTAATATAGGGGCACTTAAAAATACACATTGTCTAAAGCTGCAGATTTACAAAATACTGCTTCAGAAGATGTGATGTTGGGTTGATTGGCACAGAAATGGGTCCATACTGAAAAAAAGGGCATATTTAATATTGTTGCATAACTGAAACTTGACAATTGTTTTTCTTCCCTTCACTTTGCTCCTCCATTTTTTTTATTCTGATTTATAAGAGTTCTAAGTGCAGTAATATAAAATTATAATAAAATGTCTGTTCTTAAAGCAGGCAACATAGATTTAGCATCACTTCTCTCCCCTTTGTTTTGGACTGTAACAAAGCAAAGGCAGTCCCTTCTTTCCTGGCTGTTGCAGTTTACCTTTAACAAGATGATTTTACATGAGAGATGCACACTTGCTTGTTACCTTCAGAAACATCAACTGAATGCTGAGGTGGAAAGGAGGATTCTTATCTGTTCATTTCATATATTTGTCAGTTAGAGTCTCCTTTCATAATACTTAGATGAGTGCTTAGAGAGGTCACAGTACACTGAGTTTCAAAGGTTGAAACCAAATTTTTGTCAGCGTGTGTTTGCATCCATATAGGGAATCATTTTGATACTTTGGGGAAGAATTGCAAGTAGGAGGATAACACTGTGTGGTTTCTTCTTGTATACCAAAATGTACGTGTTTAAAAACAAAAGCTTTTTCTATACATTTTGATATAATACATCAGATTATTTATCTAAATTCTATTTTACTGAATGAAGAAGAGGAGCAGGGGAAAGAGGAAAAGGCATTTCTGTTAAAGCTGCTCTCTGAAGGGAGGCTATTGATGCAGTTTCATATTCCAGCTTTTAAGAATGCCCATCAGTGTTTGTTTGGGTCTACTGAGCCTACAGTAACAGTCATCTTATTTTATCTAGTATTGGCATTGTCTGGCAGGCTTATGGTATGGCAGCAGGCTAGTGGCTTCAGGGAACAATCTTAGCGTGGCAGCATCCACCAGGATTGTCGTGCACCTGAGCTGCAGGAGCCAGTGCCAGACTGAGCCACGGCTGAAACTTTTCTCCCCTACTTGCAGAATATTGGTCAATATTAATAGTGATTTACAGGTAAGAAAATGTAAAGTATTTTATTTATTTCTAAAATTAGAGGTTTCATGCTTTGTTTTAATACACGGCTATTTTGTCACTTACGTAACAGAGGAATTTGTTCTTCAGTCTAACAAGACATATCTGTGTCTTTTTCAGATAAGGCTGATCGAGCTAATCTGAACCTTTGTTTTCAGTTTTAACAATTTGGCCACACATATCTTCACATGTTTGTTGCTAGGAGCTGGTGTGGTAACTACATGGCATTAAAAAGGCAAGAAGGAAGCAGGTCCACCTAGACTCGTGTCTCTGCTTCTCTAGTTGAACAGAGCCCCTGTCTATATGCCTTATTGCTTCTGGGATTTTGATGAGAATGAAATAGTTCTGTTTAACAGCATTTTTCTCATGCATATAATTTCTGTGAATTAAAATTATTCTTCAGTCTTTAAGCTGTATTTATTCACCAGAGAAAGTAAAGCAAGCAGTGAACTTCACAGCAAAGAAAATCTTGTCAGAATGAAGGGTTACAGACCAAAGGAACAGATTTAAATCCTGAATAATTACCACTGGTTTCGGAATAAAAAATTCCAAAAATTCACTATACCTACTCACAAGAGCAGTATCTAGAAATTTTCCCTAGTGCTGCAAATGGTTTGCTAGTCTTTGCAAATCCAGATCTTTAGCAAATGGCTTGAGGAAGTAAGTGGAGAATTCAAAGTGCTGAGCTTTAAAACAGGCAAGGGTGGTGGGTTTGGGGAAGGGAAGGACAGGAGGGTTTTGTTTTGTGTTGAGATTTTTATTTTATTTTATTTTTTCAAAATGCATTGACGAAGAGAAAGAAAAGAAACACAGTCAGTACATTTGCAAATGGCTACAGACATGTAACCCACTGAACTAAATGGAGTTCCCTACAGGCACAGAGATCTGGCCACATGGAAGATGATTTGGGATTGACTCATGGTGTTAGATTTAGAATATTTTGGTTTTCCTTTTACATTTTTGTTCACTGTATTTTTTTCTTTTTTTTTGTGCTCACATCCACATCTCCCAGGATTCCTTTTTCCTCTGAGTTAGAATGCCCTGTTACCCAGTCTTGTGAACAAAGCTACAATTACCTTGTTAGGAGGAGATAATCTGTGTGAGCATATATGATCAGATCTTTGAGCATGTAAGCAAAGGTGAAGCAGGGAGGCTCACATATGACAACAGAAATTAGGCTAATGATTTCTGAGAGCAATACAGTTTTCTTCTGATTATCCAGTATTTTTTATTCTGATTATTGTGTTAAGAAATTTTGTTAGAAGTGGAATACCTGAGTGGAATATGGGATGTGTTTATATATAAAACAGGATCTCAGATCTCTCTGCAGAATAGAGGAAGAATTGTTCTGCTTATGATTGAAGCAGTACTCCTTTTGAGGCTTTTTATTTCCATTCTTTTTCCTAGATTTATGCCTGACTTTTACAGTTTGGAAAGCTATTTTTTTTTTCCAGCTGCACTTTTTTAAAGAATAATTTGTTAAAGCCTTTAAGAACTTGTGTTTTAAACATTTACAGTCCATTCAACAGAAACAGACATAAAATATTTTCTGACTATACTCTACCTAAGATGGTAAATCCAAACTAATGAGACCTTGAAAGTAAACTGTTCTGTTCTGGCTTGCTGGACTAAAGGAGACGAATGAGCAGAACCAGGCAGGCTTTTTAGCCTGCTGAAGAAAAAGAAAGTGATCTGTTTTTTTCAAGCTTTGTCATCTTGTCTGGTCATATGGTAAACCAGGTTTGCTGAAAGGCTTGTGCTTCCTTTGCTTTCTCAAGTGGATAGCTATCTGGCAAAGAAATGTGTGGCTTAAAAAAAAATAATGCTCCATTGATGATGTTAATGAAGCCAAAAAACTAATGGCTAATCTTATCAAATATACCAATTTCCAGAAGTATAATTAAAATTTAGAAATGGCAACAAGCATAGCGCTTAAGTACTATACTATTTCATTTTTTTTTCTTTTGGTGTTTTAGTGGATATCTATATCTCCTTCAACATTTTGCCAATTTGACAGTATGATCAAGTAGTGTAGGAATACACAGGGCCAGATGCAGATTTTTTTTCTGAGCACAGTCCCAGTATAATAGTTTGTTGTCTATAAATTTATTTTCTGCTCAACACATCACAGACATGTTTTTTTCAAACAAGAGGTTTGTGTTTCAAATTTGTATTTTAATTTAAATGCACTAAGATGGAATGTCTTGGAGAGAGCAGAAACATTTTATCCTTCTCTGATTGTGAAGGGGAGAAAGGAAAGCTTATTATTTAATCAGACGTATTTTTAGCAGGCTTCCATAATTGGCATGAGACCCTCAGTCTAAGTACTTGTTTTATAATGGAGATGAGCTGATCCTTTCATGTTCACTGGTTAGCTGGAACACAATTTCAGTTCACACAAAGCTTTGATACCCTCTCATTTAGGGGCTAGTGCCCAAACAAGGTCTAAGTCTCTACTATTATCAATTCTTGTAAGAAATTACATGCTTATTTATTGTAATAATTGCACTACACTACATAATTCCACTATTCTGGTTTGAATTTTTAAATTAATTTTATTTCTCTGTCTCACTGTAGAATCATTAATTTAGTTTAATTTAATTAATTTAATTTAATTTAGTTTAATTTTTAAATCTTGATAACTGTCTACCTTGGTGCTGCTTCTCCACACATTGCTATTCTGAGTTGATCCAATTAATCCTCTAATAATTTGGTGTAGAGGTACCCAAGCTACTGCCCCAATCCAAAGTAATGCATCCATATGAGCTCCATACTCCAGTGCCTGGGGTAATCAGAAGCAAGGCTTAGCACTGCTCAGTACTGCAGTGAGGTACTTAAACTGATCCCAAGATGCAAAGTACTGCTGGCACATTCAGCATTGTGACAAATTGCAGAAATACACTGGCTCCCTCAAACAGCATTTTTTTTTTACCATTTGTGCTGCAGCCCTTTGTAATGCAGAAATGATCAAAGATGATTCAGAAAATTGTTGCCTATTGAGAACATTCACCTCCATTTTAATATTTAATTCAAGAACATGTATATATGAAAAGCTTCACAGTTGTGGTCCAAAATAACTGGGTTTTGATTGAGAATCTGAGCTGTACTCTGCCAAAGAAAACATAATGTGTATTTCTGTTCTAAAAGATTAATCTTGTAAACCAGAAGTTCCACAGAAAGTGTCATTTCTTGATGCCTGGCTGAAATAAGTGCAGCCCATGGCTGTGTGTTCATCGTGCATTCTTAAAAAGAAGCTCCATATTCACTGTCAGACTTAATTAACATGGTTTGAGAAGTGTCTTACAGGTTAGTTTTGAATCAGTGTTCATCTGTCAGCTACTACTGTTGTCTCCTGCTTGCTTCTCAACCTTTTAATCAAAACCAGCTCAGGCAGAGTAATCAGATACTACTGTGGGTGATAGTGACTCAGGAAACCCTCTTGAACTTTAAGCCTTCTCAGCTGCTTCAGCAAAGAGAAAGTGAAACATCTTCACCTCCCTTGGGTCTTGGAGACTTTGGAGAAAGAGGCTATTGGACTTCAGTGCAGCAAGGAATAAAACAGAAGCACTGGGAGTTACTAGTGTGTAGGGCTTTCTGGTTTTGTGGGGGCTTTTTTTCTTGTTTGGGGCAGGTTTTTTTGAAATAAAGTGTCACCAAATTTCACTCCAGTTTTCTGTGTGGAGTTTCTCTGGCTGAACTTTGAGCCACTGCTTTTACCTAGATATGTGGTTGATAACTGGACAGTTATGTGTCCAACTTTAGCAGAGATTGTCAGTAGCATTTTTCCAGGCTTAATGTTTCTTAATGCCCTCCATGAGGCTTTTTGTCTCAGCTTCCCAACTCTGCCCAGTGGGAGGGAGACTGACCAAAATAACTATTTTGAACTAGAAGATATTTGTTGCCTTCCTTGATAGCTAAGAATTCTTAAGTGGCAAATCACCTTCTTTGCTTTGAGATTTGATATGTAGTCATCTCATTTCAGGGTGTTTTTTGTTTAGGTTTCAATTAGGGGAAAAAGTTATAGTACAGATCATAGGGCAAAAATACTTTGAGCCAGATTTTGTGGGCTTTAATCTAAGGTAATTCACCAGAAGTAATAAAAGATTAAATGGGCATAAACTTTAATGTCAGATTTAGTAGTCATTAAGAACTTTCAGGTATTCTGTAATCATTAATTCAGTTCTTGGTTCATTAAAAAATTGTAGTTGTTTAATTTGCAATTGGAATGGAACTTAAGAATTATTTTGTTAGTTGCAAAACTTACATGTATGTCTGTGTGTCAGAGGTGCCATTAAGCATTTTCAAATACAACCTTATTTACAAAGCACAGTCACTCTTGTATTTAAAAGTTCTTTTTCAAAAGTAAAAAGTGCCACTAAAACACCTGCATCAAGAGCACTGTACAAGCTATGGATTTCTGTCTACCTGACAGCAGACTCCCACTTTCCCTCACTCCCACAAACCCTGGCATGATGCAGTGATATGTCAATTATATTTTTTTTCTGAAGATTTTGCAAATGACCTTTTTGTCAAAATATCAAGGTAAACTTACTGAGGACTAATGTAACTGTTCATATTACTCTAGTTTTGAATAATGTCTTTACAAACGATCTTTAGCAGGAGTTGCTCTGGGTTTCTCTTGTGTTGTATTCTTTAACTATTGAAGGGTAAATAAGTAAACTGAATATTCAATGTAATCAGCTGGGTGTTCTAGTCAGGTAGTCATTCGATCAGTATGGTCACACAGGTATTTTGGATGATGTGTTTATTATGAGAGAATGTACAGTGAAGAGATGATCAGACAAAATTTTTTGAGCTGATGCACAAAAGGAGTGTTTATCAGGTACAGACATTTCCTAGTACATTGTTGTTTAGAAATCCAGAGTACCTCTTGAGTGCTCTGAGCTGATATATGAGACCTGAATTCAGAGCTAAAATACCTGGGCTTTCAAGGCTTATATAACTAATTCAGTTTCAGTGTAGTGATTTAATAGATTTTTATAACGTATTGATCTGAACATTAAGTTGTACCCACCCACACAAATCCCTTTCTTCCATGTTTAAAGTAAATTTTAATGAGGAAGAGCTCATGAAGGTACAGCAGAGTTGCTTAGATTCTAACACTTTGTGTTTAAAAGCAGTTTCTGAGACAGGTAATCCACAGTTGGTAGGACATGCCTGTGCATTTGGTACTAATAGAAACCAGTGTGTTTTCATGGTATGATGCAGCCACAGAGTCTCGGAGATGGAAATATTCACACATCTGCCAAAAAACCCCAACTTTGAGTGAAACAACACTTGTGTTTGATTTCAGTATGTCTCTTGGAATTTCTGTAAACTTTAAGAATCTTATTTTTAGAGTGCCTTTATTTCAAATTTCTGTATTTTTTGGGGGTTTGTTCTTCAAAAGAAATGTATGATCCATGTATATACATATATGAGTATTCTTATTGATTTATGTGGTTACAAATATAAAATATTCATACCTTAATAGAAACTAAAACCAGTCTTTATTGAGTTAAGTTGTGAATGTGGACACCAGGCTGCAGAAATGATTGATAGTTTTCTTACCACATGTAATAGTCTAACAGGATTTCACAAAACCTTTGTTCACACACTTAAAAATTACCAGAGCATTCCCTTAAAATAAAGAGTGGATAGTATCACCTTAAACTGCTGCTTCAGAGACATTGTCCTAAATGTTGCTTCAAAAAATAGGTGTGAAATTTAAGGACTTTTTAAAATTTTATTTTTATAAATAAGCACTGTAGATTGCAGTTGTATATAGACTGATACATGTTGTGTTCATTTTTGTTGGGGCTTTTTTAACAAACTTTCCAACATAGACATTGGAAGTAAGTTTAATTGTAAATTACATTTCTATCAGATTTTTTTTGTTTGTTTCTGTCTGAAAATTACCTGCAGGTATCTTGAGAAACAGTCACCATTTACCATTTATTTTATAACCTCCTAAACCTTCACTGCTGCCTTTTCCTGTTCAGGTCCCTGCCAGTTGTCACTATTGCTTCCTTGCCCTCTAGTTTACTGGGGTGAACTCTGCAGCTCACCCATGATGTTGTGCATCCCCTCTGATGTGCCTGCTTTAGCCGTGCTGTAGTGTTGCTCAGGAGTGAATCCCTTAAAACACAAATCCCAAGGCCACTGGGTTCTTGGCAGTGGCTGCTCCACCCAGCAGACCTGCTGCTTCTGGCAGTCTTTGCTTTGCAGTGTGTGTGTAGCCGTGGCCTCTGAGCCCTTTGTCCCTGGTGGGGGCCCTGCTTTCCTACTACACCAAGGTGCTTCTCTGCTCCTCCACACAACTGAGATCCTGGGAAGGTTTGAGAGGGGACTGTTTTAAACTGAGTACCAGTAATTCATGTCATTTGTTGAAGAGGTATTTTCATGTTGTGATCACTGTAATTGAGGAATATACTATTATTCTGTTGTGGGTAGCACCCTCCTGGTATTTCTTCCCTACCCCTCCTTTTTCTTAGGTTTGCAAATCTTCAGGAGTGGAATTATTTATGGTCAATGTACTTACTCTTGTATCACCCCAGTAATTTACTACAACTTCTCTGTTCCTTGTTCCCTTTTGATTTGCCTCTCCCTGTAGTCATATAGCACATACCACAGAGATGGATTGTATGGCATTCTCTGCTGGGGAAAATCAACACATAGAGCAGGCTCACTGCCAAGATGCTCATAATTAAACTGTTGCTATGGACAGGATTACATCAATGTTTCTATCAATCATTTGCTACAGTTTTGTGGCTATTTGTATTTGGAATTTTTTTAATGTTTTTAGGTTTTATCATCCTTTTTCTTAGTTTTCAGTTGAAGTGTTACAGCATATAGAGGGAGATATAAATAAAAATAATTATTGCAAGATGTAGGGGGGAAAAAAGCCAATTCTGTTATTCAGAGATTGTGTTTGAAGCCAATAACTTTGTGAGGTGTTCACAGTATTTCAGCTATTAGAAATGGCCAGATGCAATCATTTCCATTCAGTGGTCATCATTCTGTTGTGACCTATGAGTGATGCAAAACTGCCATGGTGTCATAACAGTCTGTACATCCAGAGTTTACCTTAAAATGCTGCAAATTCAATAAAACAGCAGCTGTAATAGAAAAACAGCAGCAAAGCAGTTAAACCTTGCATTTTTCTTCTGTCCTCCATCCCCTCTGACTCACATGCAGTAAGTTGTGAGATGGCCTAATGACAGAATAGCATGAAGTACACTGATGGATTGGAACAGCTTGCTTGCTTGTGCTTCACCTGCTGCTGTATCATTGCTGCTGTTATCCCCCATGACAATGATCTTGCAGCAATTAATTCCCTTTGGAAGCACTCAAAGTGTTTGGTGTTGGAGCTCACTAGTTTGCAGTGCATTAAATGTGGAGAGGTGCAGGATTACAGCCAAAATAAGGTACTCTGAGAGGTAACAAATGATATCAAGTGCAGCTGAGATCACTGTAACGAGATAAACAGTGTGGTGTCACAAAATTGTCTCCCAGTTGACAAAAAGATCCATATTTTATAGATTGCCTTAAAAATTGAAGGATGGAGTCAATTATAGCCAATTATGATGCTACATTTACTGGAGTAGTTCTTATATCCTTTGGGGAGAAATAAGGAAACGTTCAAGGCAGTCAGAAAAAGCTTTTGCATCTGCTTCCCTGTTTTATCTGAACAGAGGTTTTCCCAATTTCTTCATGTGAAAACTGTGTGTGAAAGCTGGGACTGTATTATTTTTAGGAAAAAAGTTAGGGTTTTTTTAGTTGTTTTCACTTCTTCATGTTGCATAAAAAATTATGATAGATAATATGGCAAATAGAAGAAGAAAATTGAACATCAGCACCCCTTAGTTATGTTTGGGTTTACTATAAAGGAATTGTAAAGGCAGCCTGGTCATGGCAAAGCCTGCTTAGTGCATGGTGACATGTTGAATTTGACTTGTTTCTTTCTACAAAAGGAGCTTTCATGTCACTGAAGAAATACCAAGTAAATACTGCATATTTTCATCTTCAGTCTGTTAAAGTGAAAATAAAGAGTGAGACCATGAAACGGTTTGCTCAATTGTGCTCAGTGCTCAGTTGCAACCCACACTTGCTTTTTAGTGCATAGATGTAAAATGGGATAAAAAAAGCAGTGTATTGAAGATGGACAGACAGACATGCGTGTTCTTAAGAGATCTGAGAGGTTGCCTAAATGGCTGAGAGGCAAGCATTTATTTAATGGCATTTACTCTGTCATCCTGTGTTTGGATTCCCAAGAAGCGTACTGGGGAGCTGTGCATCCTGTCTGTCTCGTGCTGTGGGACTGACCGGGAGGAGTAGTTTCCCTTCCCTAGCAAAACATGCTCTTGGTAATTAGTGGAGGATTCAGATATATAGGGAAAGGTGTACTGAGAGATGAAAGCTGACAATAAACAAGTTGTTTGAGTAATGTTTCAGAGTGTTACCCTCCTCCTGTGTTCAGGATTTCATTCACCAGCTAACTTCAGAGAGTGACCTAGCACATCTGCCAATGACAAAAGCTACTTGTAACAATTCAGATCATGCTTTCTGCTTTATGAAATGGGATTGTAAAAATCCTCTCAAAAATGACATGTGAAATAGCATTAAAACACAATTTCCCTTTGATAAGGTTTTAAGGCACTCATATGAAAAGTGACACTGCTTTGAGTAGCTCTATGTCAGCATTATGCAATGTGTTGCACATAAGTGACATTAATCCATTAGGGGTGTGAGGGTCACTTATTTTTCTCATGAAATCATTAAATACCTTTATTGATTTCTGTTCAATCAGTTGCATTCTGCTCAAATACAGCAATCTCTAGACATGCTAATAGAGCTGTTTCTAATAATGTTTATAAGCCACAGTTTTAATGACAGATATTGCACTCAAAATAAATTATCATGCCTAAGTAAAACACAAAGGAGCTTAGGGAAGCAATAATATTGTGCTGTTTGCAAATTACCTGAGCCTACTTCATTGCGAAAAAGATGATTTTGGGACACAGACATTCTAAAATCATTAATTAACCATTGTCAGTACATTATTTGCTTTTTCTATTTCTACAAAATTAATTTGTGTATGTTCGGACTGCTTCTGTTGCATGATGATAAAGCATCTTTTAAAAATCGAATGCAAACCTGGAAACCTTGCCATAGTAAATATAAAATTTGTAGTACTAGTTTTTATGCTGAAGGCTGTTTAAAACTTGGATCATAACAAATGCTGTATGCTGGGATGGCATGTACTTCCTGTATTACTAGATTATTTTGTCATGGGAAGCAATGTGAGTGTATGAAAAGCTAGTAGATCAAACACAAGAGTACCTTTCTTCATTTTTTTCATGATGGAACCGATCTCTTAGGAGGAAGTACATGAGACTCAATTAAATATAACAGGTCCTGTATGAATGGATGCATACTAACAAAGGATAAAAACAAAAAAGTAAGTAATTTTCTCTCCTCCCTGCTTGGATGCCATCCTAATGACTTTATCTTGACAGTTAGCCTGAGCTTGTTTCCTTTCATTACAGATAACTTCAGCTGTGTTTTCTAGATGATGGAAGACTTGTGATAGCCTTGTTAATTTTTTCAGTTATCTGATGTTGTAGTTGTTGCTTTTTACCACACCTCTTCTTGCTTTTTTCCCTTTGGATGCAAACAGTTCCTCACAGTAAATTGCCAGCTTTACCCTGAGCATAGCAAAAGCAGACTGGTACATTTATCTCTGTAGCTGAAACGTGAAGTTCTTGCTTCCAAGCAGTGAATTGCATCCTGCTGAGGAATTACTGTTTAGGTGTTTGAGTTTCTTCACTAGGAGCCTTAAGGGACTCTGACAGGTCTTGTCGAATAGCGTTGGTCATCCTTGTCTCAGACACCAAATGGTGCCAAGTACTGGCAAGTTTATTGCATTGTGTCTGGAGAAGCTGCTGTTCACTCAGCATTTTCTTCATAGGATGCCTGCCTGATTTCATTGAAGGAAACCTGAGCAAGGCTGTGTTATTAATGAATTATGACAAGCCTTTCGCCTGTCAGGCACAGAGGTTCCTGCTATCTCCTTTTAAGACAAAAACATAATGGAAGATGCTCAGCTGGGCAAGCTCTTTGATGATACTCCTTAAGTGCTCATCCCAGGCTGATGCGAATACGCAGAGAGCCGTGAAGCTGCAAGTGGCAGCGTTTAATACCATCTCCCTCATAATGCCTGAATAATTTTCCGGAGAGCGATCGCCGCAGCTGCCGTGAACGTGGTTATTTGTTTATTTTTCACCTTGTCCTGGCGGACTGCTGACCGAGCTAATCTGCTGCACGCGCGGGGCTGGCGGCGGGGGGGACACGGCGACGTTTCCTTGCTCGCAGCGCCAGCGCTCCCCTGAGCGTGGCAGGATCGGCAGCCGGAGCCCGAGGTAGGCTCCCGAAGCGCAGCACACTTCCATGGGCTGGCTCCCGGGGCCGCTCTGCGAGGGGAGCTGAGCAATGCTGGCGAAGGATGGGAAGGAGGCAGTGAGGGAGCCGGCTTGTGTTTTTCTTAATGGATGTTTGTGAGCAGGAAGGAGATGGCGTGGGCTGTCGGGGTGAGTTATGGAGCGCGTTCCGCGATCTCCCTCCGGTCGGGCGGCTCATTATGTTAAACAGTGCAGCTTTTAAAGCGCCGTAGCTCTCCTTTATGTGCCTTGGCCTTCATTTGCTGAAATGCTTCAAGTTCACAGTGCTCAAGTAATTTTGGAAACGGGGTGTAATTACAAGGGTTTCTTATGCTTACCAACAGCTTTTCTGAACCAGTGTAATTATCATTACTTGTGGATACTGTAAATTGAATATCCTCTCCCTGATTACATTCAACTCAAGGGTTTGCTGCTTAAGCAGCCAAATAAGAAAAGTTCACCTGTTACTATAAATAGCAAATTGTTCTTTTAGTTCTGCTGACCTTTAAAGCAAAGTGCTTTTCACGGTGTTGTCAGGTGTACATTATAAAGATAGCTTGTAATTAGAGCTGTAATGAGGAATTCTGTTAGAATGGCTTTCTGAAAACTTCATTTATTCAGTGTTTTCTAACTGCATGACAGAATTAAAGTTTCAGGATGCTTTAGGACTTCTAAAGGGCTGGCTGCTGTTTCGCAGCTCACCTGTTCTGCCGGTGATCTGGAGCTGCCCAGTGCTACTGCCAGTGCTCAAAGGCAGCAGCTGTAGCTGCAGCAACTTAGCCCTGCCCTTTGGAAACAACATGGGGTCAACAGAATGATTTATCTAGTGATCCAAGGGATTCTGTGATTAATTAATGTTTCTTCTGTCACTTCAAGAGACAGTCACTTAATTTGTTGTGGGCAGCAGAAGATAAAAAGAGAGAGAGAGTGGTGGTTGCCTGATTTTGTTTTTCTTTGGTTAACTAAAGTAACTGCAGTCTTGCCAAAATGTCGCCTCATCTGATAGATGGACATGAGCTTGAGTTAGTGAGTTGACGTGCCTGCCTTGAGTTCAGTCTGCATCCTGTCACGGCTTCACCAATTCTATGCCTTGTCTTAAGAATACTGAAGGCATTTTTGTGAGAGGTTTCATTGACTCTCATTTATTTGTGGTGACTGAAATTTTTAGTGCATTGCTACCAGCTAATATTTACTTCACTTTCTTCATTCTCCTTTAATTAAAATCATACTGTTTATTCCTGTAGAAGCTTTTTTGTTAGTTGAGGTAACTTATATTTCCAGAGCTCATCCTGCTGAGTGTCCTTCATGATGTGTCTTTAAAACATGCTTGGACAGCACAAATTGAAAAGTGTCTTCGAAAAAGAAAGAAACTTCAATTACTTCAACAGTAGAAAATTACAACTGTAGGAAAAGAATAAAAAAAAATCTTTATTTCATAGGGTAGCACTATAACATTTGAATGGAAATAATCACTAAGGGATTTTTAATGAAATGTAGGGCTAAAACAAAGGCAAAAAATAATTTTCATTTTGGTCTGTTTTAAATGTGTTATTAATCCATCTGCAGCAACTCTTAGCTAATAGTTTAAACTAATTAAATACCCCGCATAGCATTATTTCTTGTTGAAAAATACTCATGTTCATATTTGATACATTTATAAGTTTAAAATTAGGTAATAACTAATTATCACAATGTTGCTTTTTCTTCCAATGTATTCTCTCTCTTTCTGTATTTATTCTATTACATGATAGGCAAAGCTCCTGTAAAGGTTGTGGTGGAGTATATTTCTCCTATACACAAGAGTGGGAATATGTGAAGTAAATAGACAGTATTTTATGCACATAAGTAGACGGTACACTATAGGTAGCCACTACTGATAGACATAATTTGTGTCTGATGTGTAACAATCCAAATAAAATTGGATTATTTGAACAGAACATCCTCGTGGCTTATGAAATTAGACAAAGATAGAAGTAATACCATTCCATTAGCACACAGACAAGCCATTTCTCATAAAAGCAAGAAGCAGATGTTGTAGTAGAGATGTCTAGAGATTAGCTAGAAATCTGAAGGCCTAGACTTAATTTAGTTGTTCTCCGTTACAGAACTTCAGTAGGTAAAAGTGATTTTCTGTTGTCAAGCACCAAAAGGCTGGTTCCAGCAGCATCTTGAGTAGGCTATCTGATAGGGAAGAAAATGAGGAAAAGAGAGCAGGGAATAACACAAGACTTTGAGGATTTTTAGTTTCAATTGTTTTTACTTACCCTTTTGTTGGCACTTGTACTAACCCTTAAGGCTTAAAACCTTGTCGCTTCAAGATGACATGGCAGAATGATTTTTAGTTGGCTGCATGCTGCTGGAGTGAAGGCAGATCTTCAAACTTGTCCTTTCCCAGGGATTTCAAGTACTGGGTAAAGCTTGTGCACTTAGCAGTAGCTAAGCTTTTGATGTATACCAATGCTTTATAATAGAGCTCATTGGTTGTATGTGTGTAATTCGTCACCCTTTTTTTTTTAATGGTTTATCTGCAAGTACGTAGAAGATCCTGTCTCCTTGAGTTTTGGATACAGTCTCAGAGAACTCTTGTGAAACTGAGATGCAGACAGCATTGAAACTGCTGTCTTTGTCCCCTTAATTACAGGTCACTCTTCTGTTTTAAGATGCTTTGTGTTTTGCTCCAATCTTTGTAAAGGTAAACACAAAATACTCAGTGATGAAGCACGTCTCTGAAACATATCACTGGAAGAAGAGACAGTGTATGAACTGAGTGACATTACAAAGTGGCATAATTGTGTTCTCTGCTTTGTTTCCTGTTCAGCTCCTAACAATACCTAATATTTGGGCTGCTTTCTTTTGGCAGCTGAGCACTGAGCTGACATTTTGATGGCACTATTTATTGTAACCTCAAGGTCTCACTCCTGAGCGATAATGTTCAGCTCAGAGCCCATCACTGTACATGTGAAGTTAAGGTTATATTTTCCCATGTGCATCACTCTACACTTATCCACACTGAATTTAATTTACCATTCCATTGTCTAGTCACTCAATTTCATAAGGTCCTGTGATTCTTCACCACTTGCCCTCATCCTTACTGCTGTGAATAAATTGGTATCATCTGCAAACTTGGTTGCTTCAGTGCTCAGCTACCTTTCCAGGTCAATTACAGGTGTGGGAAGAGGAGCAGATCCCAGTGGTATTCCACTGGTAGGCTTCCTTCACTATGCAGGTTTGACCATTTACCCCTAATTTCTGGTTATGTCTCTTAACCAATCATGTTGCTGCACAGAGACCTCTGTTTCGCCATGGGTGCTTAGTTTCTTTAAAAGCCTCTGGTAAAGTACTTGTTAAAAGCTTTTTTGAAATTGATTGACTGGATCACTGGTTTCACATGTTTGTTTGAGCTATTCAAAGAATTAGGTTAATTTTGTAAGACTTCACTTAATGAAAACTGAAATTTGATTCTTCTTAGACCCCACTTAGGGCCCACTTAGTCTTTTTGCCATTATAGTTTCTATTAACTTCACTAGCATATAGATGTCAGATTTGCAGGTTGCCGTTCCCCTGGAGCTTCTCTGGAACCTGTATTAGGATTTGGCAGCGCATTAGCCACATTGGAGACCTTGAGTAGCAAGGCGCTGTGAAGAGGGATGATCATTAGTAATTCAGTTATTCTCCCTTTTCAGTTTGCACTCTCAGGTGAATGCTGTCTAGTGCCAGCCATTTCTTACTTCATTCACAGAAAAATTGGGGTTTTTTTCCCCATACTTCTGTAACACCCACCATAACAGAATTCCTTGTTCCCACTAACATAATAATTTTAATCACAAATTAAAACCAGACCAGTTGTTAAAAGCTGGATTTAAAAAATGCAAGTCTTCTGCTCTTATTTGCAAGTAACATACTATTACGTTTTGCTTTGTTTTATTTTGTATATTTTCATTTCCCTTACTAGTGTTTGAGAGAATAATGCAAACAGTTGGGAAAGGGGCAAGATTTCATTTACAGAGAATACAATTTTTAAAATCCTGAAAATTTATAGTTATTTCAGTTATATAAATGTGAAATGTTATTTCAAACCGTGGTCCTCTAGAAAGGAAGCAGTATTTTTAATTTGGCAATTTATTTTATCAAAAACACATATGTCCTCTATCAGTAATTATCAATCTTAAATTATATTAGACAAATTTTAGCTCATGGGTAATAAATGTGTGACAGCACCATTTGTGGCTTTTGAGTGAAGCTCTTGTCTTATTTCATTTTGGGGGAATATTCATTTGACATTCCTCATTACACAGCTCCCATTCAAAGCTGAATAAAAAGAGTGACTGAAAGATACTTTGGGAGTCACAATCTACTGTTTCTTTGGACAAAGCTGTTCAGTGTTTGTATTATCTATTCAGATTTTAGGGATTTGGAAATAGATTTTAGTCAGACTAGGCTTAAATTTGAATCCATCAAGTTTCTGAGCTCTTAACTCCCTTAAGTGGGGTTCTCACTTGGCAAGGCAGGAGAATATTGCAGGTGAAATCCTTGACAGCAGGTCCTCTTGCATGTTGAAAGCAAAGAGCAGTAAAGCTTCTCAGGTGTCTGCGGAAGCGTAGCCGTGATTTTACTGCAGAGCTCTGCTGAGGACAGCTCTGTCCCACTCAGTCCGTGGAGGCAGAGCAAGAGATTGTTCTTGTATTTTTGTCCTACGGAAATGGGCTTTGTGGTCCTTTACAGAGTCCCGTGTGATGGAAAAGCTGGCAGCTCTGATCTTCCAACTTCACTCTCCTCTGTGTTTCACATCCTGTCAGCCTTCAGTGGGAGAAATGACTGCTTCCCTTTTTCTTCTGCCATGGGCGTTCAGGGGCATGAGATCTGATTCATCACAGACACACCACTCAGGCTGATACTTCCATTATGCTCACGTTGGAGGAATGAGAAAAGATGTTGTAACTGGGATTACAGCATTTTTCCAGTTATGCGTAGAGACTTTGCCAATTGTAGGAAGAAACAGTTTTTGTATTGGCATGTTTTCAGTTTGTCAGGGTGAAAGTAGGTGAGGTGAAGAGAGAGAAAATCAGTGCAAAAATCACTAGGTAATGAGGTAAAACGAATTATAAATAATTATAAATACATGGAACTAACATGATGTACATTTAATTTAAACAGTTTGGCAGGCAAAGATTAAACGGAAATTTACCTGTAGAACTGAGAACTGTTTATGTGGGACTCACAGAGAACTGCTTGATAGTGATTTTGTTCCTGTTCTTTCACTTTTGAATATTTCTGTGGACAGACCAGAAAACTGAAGTACTGTCTTAATTCTTCACTAGCTCAGGGAAACAGTGTGTAAGAACTGCCAAGTTCTAGTCCAGCCCTACTTTTTTTGATGATAAGTACCTGCGCTTTACAGAGAACTACAGGTTTCAGGAAGACTTCCCCACATCTCTTCCCCACTGTATTCATCATGTCTAGGGGAATCCTTTTGGTTTTGCCTTCTGAAAGATCTCTTTATAAAGTATTTTGGCAATATCAGAAACAGGGCAAGGAACAAGTTGGATATCAGCACTCCAGTTTGCTTGGACATTGGCAAGACCCTGCTGTCAGATTTAGTATTGAGGAAAAAAATCCCTCACAAGCCTGAATGACAAAAAGCTTTGAGGCCTTTCATCTTAGGTTGTGCTTTTAGGCAGCATCACCTGCCAGGATTACAGAGACATATTATAGCCATGTTAAATCTAGTTCATTACAGGGATCTTGAGCATTGGTCTCCTAAGGACTAACATCTATATAAAAATAATTTGAAAAAGTGTAGGAGAGAAACTGTTTAATAAGAAGATTTTTAAAGTTTGCTTCAAACAAAACAGATATAGTAGAAGATACAAAGTACTTTTTCAAAAAAAAAAAAAAAAACAACAGAAAAGTGGAAGTCAAAGTATGGGTGGTAAGAGGCATTATGTAGAAGATGGTCTCGTCTTTGGGAGATTTCTGAGAGATATCCCAGGGACAGGCATGAGCTGTAGATTTAGTACTAGCATTGCCTAGATTTTTAGTACTAGCATTGCCTTCTTTGTGCATAGCATATCCAACATAAAACTGTGTAATCCACACATACTTTTTCACACCTCCACGGAGTTTCTCTAAGACAACAATGTTGATCTTTAGATCTGAAATCAGGCTTGATATTTTCTGGCCACAAATTGGCCATTTGTGCTTCCTTTCTAGGTATATAATCCCAATGACTATAGCAATAATAATGAAGCATTGTGGAAGGAAGTGCTCTTGGAGTTTCTGTAGCAAGTAAGAGACCTCAAGATAAACAACAAAGCTTGGCCTATTTTCAGACCTCCTATGGAGAAAGCAGCTACAGAATGCACAGATAAACTGAGAGTGACCGTAAAATTATTTCAGTAGGTAACTTAAAATCCAGATAATTTATGTAGGGAATTTTTTCTGAGTGTTCTCTCAGGGAATTTAGGGAGGCACAGTTTATAGCCTATGTGACAGGAAGATTTGCAGCCCTGTGGTTAATTCAGTCAGTTGTCTGCTGCCCTTTTGATGATTGGCCTCCTTTCCTCAAGCTCCCACTTGTTCAACGCACAGCAGCAGCCAGCCTAGCTTGCAGCCAGCACGCTTTCTGCTCCAGAAAGGCTTTTGGTGAGGAGGGTAACCAAGGCCAAGTAGTGAGAATTATTCTTCAGTCATAGTCTACTCCCAGCTGTCCTCTTTCCTGGCAGCAAGGAAGCAGGCAGGGACTACACTGGGCACAAACCCAGAGGTAATGCACATGCAGAATAGCCATTGTGTGTGTGTTTATTAAATCCAGCTCTTCTGGATCCACCCTATTTGGCTGTATCTTTACAGCCTGCCAACAGTGCTGCTCCTGCTGTGGTGTGGAGCTGAGCCCCACTGTGGTAGCTGACATGGCTTGATGCATGTGTTACCAAATGTACCATCATTTCACTGGTGACACTGAGAATAATTTCTGAACTTCACTGGTGTAGGCACTGTCTACTTAAAACTTAGACTGGAGGAACAACTAGCAGATTCCTCCTTTTTGCCTGTTTATTTTAGGTCTTAATAGACTTAAGTATTTCAGGACTCTGTAGTAAAATAAATGCCTGAGGGAGTCTGAAATGTTCACACATAACTAGGGCTGGCAGGAGAACAAGAATTCAGTGTCATGAAAAATTTAGCAGGCTTGGCATTCATCTTGATGAGGAACTAAACACAGTTCTTCAGAGATTTTAATGAAAAAAAAAGAGGGAGAACAAGTTGCTCTGCTATTAGCTGCAGGCTCATTAGCTGGGGCACTCACCTGGAAGGTAGGAGATCCAGACTTAATCCTCTGGCTTGAATCAAGCAAAACACTCAAGTGTCTTTTCTCTGGTTAGCTGTTGTCTCTGCTGGTTTGTTATCCCCAAAGTTGGGGGTACCATCTGAGATGCCTCTTCAGCAGCAGGTGAGAATAAAGGTAGTTGTGAGTGTCTTCTGGTGTTGCAGGGTCTGCAGTGTGTATTGGTGAGTGGTTGTGGGACAGTCCATAAGAACTGCCCAACTGTCTCTACTTAGCCCATTGTTTTTTACACATGCCTTGAGTTTGCTTTCGTGAAAAGTAAGCAATGACATTCCCAGTGTTACCTGTGTCTTTATGTTAGCCCGTGTACATGTCCCAAAGTGCTGTAAATAATTTCTACATTTATTTTAGTATGCTAGTGGTTTACATTAAATGGCATAATTCATTAACTAGTGCTACAATCAACATGCCAACATGTTCTTGTCTTGGTAATTTTTAGTGGAATTTTAGTGGAATAAATTAATGAATTTGTAACAGAAAAGGCATCTGAAACTTTTTAATTGTGATGTGAGGGAAAATAAAGAGTGTCCAGTAAGTAAATAAAAGACTAAGGAAAGGTAAGCGGGAAGAAGGTAGAGATTTCCTTAGTTGTAAAAGGGAAGGCCAAGATATTGGGAAGCCTTGTCTCTAGGAGGTCAGAGGTACAGGTGGCACCGCCTTGACTTCACATCTGTTGTGCAACCCTCAGAGGTTTTTTTCCTCCTGGATTCGCAGCATTCAGTTCATAACTTTTGCAGGGGATTGGAGGAATGCAAGATAAAAATACTGTATTTTGCAAAGCAAACAGGAGAGAGAACATGCATTTCTGCCCTCAAACTGGGATCTGGTAGGAGATGCCTGAAGTAAGAAGATAATTTGATGCACTCTGTCCAGTAACTTTACATTCAACTCGCATGACAGCCCCTCCTTCAAAGGCTGTTTTTTGTTTTGTTTTTATGGATAACATCAATGAAGACTATTTTGAGCTGGCAGTGGGAGAGGAAGAGCTGAATGCATTTAATCCAGTAGATTCAATGAAAAGAGACTGTGACCATAAAAACATCAAAAAAGCAGTTGTGTATTATTGTTTATGATGAATTGTTTTCTGCTAATCAGGCATTTTCATAAATGAATTTTCCTTCCAAATGGATATGTTGTTATTCCCATGGAGCAGCTGCACTAACATATCGTACTGCATGTTAGGATTTTTTCTTTCAAATGGAATGATGTATGAGTCACTTATGCCTAAAACATAGTAAAACTTATTATGCTATTGTTCATACCACATCTTCTGAAGTAAATAGATCCAAAAAGACACTTGAAGTGAAAGTTGGATTCCTGAGAGTTTCTATAGGCAGATAAATGTTATGGGCTGATGCATCATTTTTATTCAGAAGAAATTTGTGTATGGTTCTTAATATCACTGTCTGCTCACCTCAGCACGCATAATCTTACCATCAGTGAGGCAGAGGGTTTTGTATTAAACTGCGCTGATTAACAGCCTCCTCTAGTCACAGGATCTGACTTTGAAGAATCCTGTAGTTTGTTTTCTGCTTGTGCATGTAAAGATTCTGACCAAGAATTGACTTAGCAGGCTGTAACTGCTTCACAAATATATAATGAATGGTAACTGTGTCAGAAAACATGTAAAGAATGGATATTTGGACCACTACCATATCTTAAAGATAAATAACAAATACAAACAAAATACACAAAAAAGGGCATCTCAGATAACGGAGCAAGAGTGCTAAGACTATTCCTTTATCTCTTCATATAGAAATCATGTCATTTCAAGTGCAGGAGGCTGGTTTAAGTTATGTGTAGTAACAGCAACTGCACCAGGAAACTGCATGTGTGTTAGGCATTAACATGCCAAAGAAAAAAAAATAGTGAAATGTGGGTAAACCTGATTTCAGTTCTGTGTTTCTTCTTTTCTCCCTGCTTATAAATTGCATTTTATAAGGTCTGATCCTTTCAGAATGAGCATCTTTTAAGTGTTCCTGTGTAATCTCTTCCTTACATGGTCCTGCATTATCAAGAATCTATAAAATTAGTTACTTTGTGTTGATATGAATGCAGACCAAGTCAAGCCATTAGCTGAATTTTTCAGGAGCTGCTCTTGTAATTGGTCGCATTACATCGTTTCATAAAAGAGGCATTGTGTGAATACAAATGTAATCTTAGCCAAGAACCTGTTAAAAAGTGTCTTTTTCAGAGGGGAAAAAAACCCAGTCAAGTAAGAAATTTGTTCGTGTCTTTTCTTATCAGTGAGTACTTTGGTAGATGTTTTGGCAGTAGAGATTCGTGAAGGTTGGTGGGAAGGCGTGGATAGTGTTGGAAAGCACGTGCCACAATGTATATGGGAAATTTTAGTTTTACAGGACAGGGCTTCCAGACCAGTTAAATGCTTTCTTTGTAATAACTGGTTTTTGTCTGGCTTTTACTGGTACTGAGGGGGGCATCTTGAAAGTAGAATATGTCAACATTAATAATTTTTCAGGAACTCAGAGACTTGTGCATCTTCTGCTGGCAATCCTACTATTTAACTGAAGAGCAGTTGTTCCAGAGTTTGCAAAGCACTCAGACAGCAGTTTCCTTTCATCCCTTTTCAAAGAGATGGATAACCTCTGCCTGCTGGCAGATATGGATGGCCCAGCTGGCGTGTCCCTCATCCCTGGACCAAGGCCCAAGGATTCTGGAAGCAGCTTGGTAAAAATGGTTTGTTACCCTTGGCTCCACTAAGGCATAAGCATGTATTTTCTCTATTTTGGAATTTTCCTCCAATCTTTTGGTCCTTTTCTATTTTCTTTGAGATAAAACCTCTTCACAGTAACTGGTGTGGTCTACTTTACTTCAGTTTTTACTATTCTGAAGTAGTCAAGTTGGCAAAGAAATAAAGATTATGATATTACTGCTGGATTTTGTAGCTAGTATTTCATGAAACTTTATTAGAATGCCCTTTTGTTCATTAGCTCATAACTTTATGAAAAGCACTCTTGGACTGAAATTTTCTGTGTTTAGTCTGAGGCCAAAGGTATTTTTTCACCTCCATTCAGCATTTTCTGAACTACCTAAGCTAATGTGAGGGATTTGTGTATTTAAGAACTGCTAAGTCTGTATTCTTTTGAACTTGAATGGATAACTAACCTTATTTTGAATTTATGGTTTTAAATTTTACATATTGCTAGAGCACTTATCCAGTCCTGCCAAGTGTAAACATAGATAAAAATGTTAAAAAAATAAAAGCTATCGAACAAAAGGTTTTTATGCTAGTCAAAATACGTTCTATTTTAAATAGCAATAATTTCTTACAGTGGAAGAATGACCAAAAATATGCAACTTTGTAGTACTTCACAAAATTTTTTTTCTCATCACCTAATACATTATTGCTTATATATTCAGGCAAAAATAAGGGACTTTGTGGGGTTTTTGTTTAATGCTGAATTTCCAGAGACACCTAAATAGAGTCCAGCTTTCACACAGTTCGCAGTACCGTATAGATTTTATTGTTCTGGGTTTTCTAAATAATTCCTCAATGAGGCTTTGTCAAAAATCTGGCCCCAAAATGCCACCTCTGGCCCATTTCAACACTGCTGCCTTAGCAGCTTTGGTAGTGAGCTGACTTCAGTGATCATGCAGTGGGTTTTCATTTAAGCTTTCCAGCTTCTTGCCTGTGGTGGTCTATTTGTTTCTAAAGCAGAAACATTTTCTCCACATGGGCAAAACTGATAAGTTCTCTTCCAGCAGAGAAATAAATTACATACTAGATGTAATGAGACATCAATGTCCAGTAAATGTCCCGTTGCTTGTGAGAGTGGTACTGTGTGAGACAACAGTCAGTAATTTTCTGGTAATTCTCTAATTCCTCCCCTCCCCAAAATTCCTTTGTTAAGGAGTTACATTTAACGTAGCAGAAAAAAGCCCTAACAAGAAATAAAACTTGAAAGTGCTGCAGGAAGGGAAGGGCTTTTGATAATGAAGCAACAAGGAACTAACAAAAATACTTATTTCAGTGGTGTTACCTTCAGGCCCTTCGAGAGCTCACCACTGGTTAGGTAAGTTTGATGTTTCATTGGCAGGACTGCTTTCTCCTTTCTCATTGCTAAATGTGCGCTTTTGTAGGTGTGGCATGATTCTTTAGTGTTATGGGAAATTTTATTGGTTTGCCTCAGTTTCTTGGGAGAAGGCAGGGAGCAGCAGCGTGATGTTTTAGTGCACATGGAAGGCTCTGGCAGTAGTGCTGCTCGTTCTGATGGCTGCCCAACATTGTGCTGGTCCCTGCAGAGCCATGCTGGGAGGCACAGAGAGCTCATGGGGGAGCATGTGCCACTTTTTTGGGCAGCTTGCAATCAGAAGCTAGTGAAGGTGGCAACAGGCATTGTGTCCTTCCTTCTCCTCCTCTTTTTTTGCAATGCCACAGCTCTGGTCTTTTGAAATATCTGCAGTCCGAAAAACGCAGCTCACAGGGATATAGATAACCACATCAGAACAACTAATTGGTTAGAGCATGGTGCTAGTAACACCAAGGTCGTGGGTTTGATCCCCATATGGGCCATTTACTTGAGATGGGCTTGGTGATCCTTATGGATTACTTCCAAATCAGAATGTTCTGTGATTCTTGTGAAGACTGAAAAATAGGATTATTTTTGTAAGTAAGGTTGATAGAACTCTTTTTCAGCTGTTTGTTGCTCTTTGTTCACATCTGTCAAAATCTCTTTAAATTGCTATGTTTCCTTCTGAGAAAACAAGTCATTCTGTGGTCTGCAAGCATAAGCAATTTGATGTCATTAAGAGGTTCTCTGGATGCTTTTTTTGAAGATGTTTTTCCTTTTATGGCAGACTGCAAGGCAGTGACCACACTGGTAGCAAAAGTAGGCAAAACTGGTATCCCTGTCATTGCTTGGACTGCTTTTCTCATCTAGGACCCAGTAGAATTAAGAAAACCAAATTTAGTTAATTAGTATTTGATTTCGCTCCTCTTTAAATTGCTTCTTACAGGGGTGGGAGGAATGAGGGTGGGAAATTACCTGATTCTAAAAACTGAATGATCTGTGAATCATTCTCAGAAGGTTTATTTCCTCATTAAGAAGCCCCTCTCCCACTCCCTTCCAAAAAAACCTTCACGTTGTCTTGTGTTCTTCAAGATGCATTTCCTGTCCTATTCAAAAAAGACATTTTCTGCTCCCCCTAATTTAGCCCAAAGCAACTGTGAAAATACAAAGTGGATCGACTACCACTGAGTCATGTTGGAAGAATGATAAACCAGATGTGACATGGCTCAATCCATTTCACCTCTAATAATAAAAAGTCATGGATAGGAAGAACAAAGAATCATTTTTTCAAAGGTTACTTTTATAGGTGATTACTCTTTATGAATTGCCATCTGAAAGAGTATCAGCATCCAGAAAAATTACGGTCTTTTACAAAGGTCAGGATTGAGAGTGGAAACTTGGTAAACACTTCAGCATCATTGCTGAGTGAATATAAGACAGACTCAGAGTCGTTATCCTTCCTACATTGGTTATAGTATCTGCCAGCTGCCCATTTCTGATGCTTGGTTCCATTTCTGGAAATGCAATAAAAAGAAAAAATCCTGGTTTTAGCTTGTGTCTGTGGTGTGTTTATAGTATGAGTTTTTGAACGTGAAGATCCTGGCAGGTTTTCGAGAAGGGCTGGCTTCTCTCTTACAGCGCTGTGTAATGCTTAGTTTGGTTTGCGTGTGAATCGATGAATAGCGAGTAGAGAGAATGACTGGCTGCACATTCCCACTACCTGAGACATCTCTCCTGCCCTTTCCCTGCCCCCATGTAGCGGTCAGTGAAGCAGCAGGCCCAGGCAGATGGGCACAGCCACGTAGGGCTCTGACTGAGGCAGAAGTGATTGGCCACGCACGGGTGCCTTTTGCATTGCTCAGGTGCACAGCTGTGCATGTGTGCCTGCATGTAGAGCAACCATGCACCTCTGCCTCTTGGCTATGCTTGAGCAGGCACCAACTGCTGTGGTAGGAAAGGGCCAGGTCTGTGGCCAAAGTTACACAGGAGTTACAGAGGAGATGGGGACACCAGGAGCTTCCCTGAGTGCACAGTCCAAGTGCTACCCGCCCTTGGAGACCTTCTGGCTCTGATACTCCAGCTAATGTGTGCTGGCTGCCAGGGCCTGCAGGTCAGTTGCAAGTGGTACTTGGCTGGGCCAAAACTGCAAGTGGGCCACTTGTACAGCTGGGTCGGTGGTTGAGCTGGTGTCTCCTTGTCCTGGCTGCATGAGACTCCCATCACAAGGCAGAGGAGTCTGAATCCCAGCAGATGCTCTAAATGGAGAAGTGACATTTTCATGTGAGAACTTCTACATCTCAAGTGAAGATAGGAGTTAATCGGAATATTTTGCAATCTGGCGTTGATTTCAGCTTGCTTCTGTCCAAAACTGCGCCCCCAGCCCCCCCAAAAAGATGAATGTTTTTCTAAAAATACAGAGACCTATCACTTAAAATGATTTTCAGAGTAGAATGAAGATTTTCGCTCTTCTAGGAATAGCTCTCTGTTCCCTTCAGTATTTTGCATGCCCACTTTTAATTAATATTGGGGAAAATAATCTGGAAGATTCAGTTGAGTTGAGCAGAATAGCTCCTGAAAAATAAACCTTGGATGCTAGACGTGCTTGAGGTTTTAATTCAGCTTTTAGTTTGAGCTTTTTTTTTCAGACTTTCTGCCTGGGTGAGTGGACCTTTGCTCTACACCTGGCTCTCAATTATAAGGTGATTCCTTTTGAAAATAATAATAGTAAAAAAAAATTTCTGTAATAAGAAGGAAGAGCTATGCATTTTGGTTAGGATACTCTCTCAGTTAAGGCTCAGATCCTGCAAATTCTTTACTGACAAAATTCCCATTTAAAGCAAAAATGAGCACTGCTTGAGCTCAGGGCTGAAGACAGAGCTGTTGTGGTCATGCAGTCTGACCCCTGTAAGAACAGGCACTCCTTTTCATTTAACAATCTGCTGAGCAGCAGCTGTTGACTTTTTGAAAAAAACAAAATGCTTGAGAACATAAAGTGATTGTACAGAAATATGTGTCAGTTCTAAGGCATAACCATTTTTCTTAAGAAATCTTTCTCTTTTTTAAAAGATAATTGCCAGTTTTATATTACAGAGTCTATACTGTACTTCCAAGAGAAAAAAAAGATTACAATATTTCAGGCCATTATTTGTCTTGCTTTCTAATGGATTAGTTTTGTTTTTCAAATCAATGTCCTTTGATTATGGGCTTGCAAAGTTTTAGCTTTCGCAGTCTATAGAAGTAGTTGCAAGTTTGTGAGTTGGAATACACGTCAATATAATATATCTGTTTTGTTTAGAAGCGCTAACTTAGGAAATATAGGAAAAATAGATGTTATTTGTGTTTAAAGTTTGCATCTGACATGAAGGTGCAGTTCATCAGCACTCAGAAGTATTTGAAACTTCGAAAGTACACCTCCCAGTTCATGGGTAAAATGGTCATTATCGATTATGCTTACAAATAAAGCAAAAGACAAATGGAAAATCCACAACAGATCACAAGCATCATTTCTATGCATTTGAAAGGCATTTATTTTTAAAAGAGTTCTTGGCATGTGATTTCTTCTCACTGCAGTGTTTTTCACTGTAGATGGATTTATACAGTCTTATTTATATGTGTGTATATTTTTGGAAGTCTGTCTATGCATGCATTTCCTTGGGGAGGTCTTTACAGTAGCTACAGTGGTCAACTCTCATATAAATAGATAAAGAGAACTGTGTTGGTTATAAATAATTGGTTTCGTGTGCTAAACAACAGCACTTTTTGGTAGTTCCATTTGCATGTAGAGTATTAATTAAGAGATAACTGCCACTGCAGGTTGGCTGCAGAAGGCTGCAGGATCCAGCAGAGAGATAAATGCCAATGCCAAGTCATACAGGTTGGAGAGCATACAGGAAGTCCATAATGAAAAATTCGTTTAAAATTAAAACTCACTTCTTACTAACTTACTGTTTTATGTGCAGAGATGAGAAGGTCCAAAACACAGTCATTAAGGGTTGTACATACCAGATGCAGGGGTTTGGGGGTTTTTAGGGGCTTTTTTGGGTCAATCTACGTGTGATACACTAGAAATTGAAATATTGGGATGCGAACAATAAACTTGTTAGGAGGGTATAGGTGCCCTTTTTAACAAGCGTGTGTACAGCTTTCAGCACACTGGGAAGTCTTAGAACAGATTGCAAAGAGTCATCTCAGCTTGATTCAGAAGGCTTGTAAGTGTCCTTCATGTTTGAAAGTGTTTTGGTTTCTCATTAATTTAGCCAGAAGACATGTTATTTCTGACCTTCAAAAACCACTGCCTGTCTCATCCAAGTTTTAAAAGATCCTTAAACTATTTTATTAAAAAAAAAAGTAACAATAACAAACAAACGAAAAAAGCAAAATCACCAAAAAATATAACCAACCTGGCTTGTCCTGTTGTGAGCAGCAAAGTACAAAATAGAGATATATAGCTATTCTTAATGATCCATTATATGTATAACATGTTTTTCCACAGTATGGGGTCTGGGTTTGGGTTTATGTGACATAGTAGTGCCATTTAATATAACATGAAATCTTCATTTCCATGAACTCACTAGCAAAAATCTCATTAATTTCAGCAGAGAGATATCTACTTTGCAAATTGTAATTTAATACCATTTTCTTACTGACATTGAAGTCAGTAAGAATCTCTTTACCACTTCAAAATAAGATTCTCCTTCTGTGTGCTTGAGATGTAGATAGAGGAATTTTTTTTCTTCAGTCTCAGTGACAAGGGCTGCCAACACTGTGAATGGAAAAATGCACTAAACAGAGGTGTCTGCTGTTGTATTGCTTTAAGCAGCCATCAGAAGTTGTACGTAAGTTGGGTATAGGATTTATGCAACCTGATTGAGATGAAAATAATGCCCCTTCAAATTTTGATAGTGAAATTACTTTTTCAATGTACGTAACTTGCAATGCATCTTATGGAAGTAAGTCAATAATGCCAGGTTTTCAGGGACAATCTAAATATATAAAAGAAATGTTAAAAAAATTCATGAAGCAATAAAAACTACACATTTTTAAGATCATATTTCAGCTCAGGAAAGTTTTCGTTGCTTCATGAATTATAGTCAGAAAAATCTGATTTATAATAAGAATAGAAAATAAACAAATTTTTTTCTTTCTTAGTGTCATTGCCAGCAAAATCTCTCTGCTTTAAGAGTTTGAAGCTGGCAGGAAGATTTCATAAGTGCATGTGTTTTAGGGCTTCTCAGAGAGTCTGGGTCATCTATTTCAGCCCACTCACCCCACAACAGCAGGAGTCATTACTATTGCTTCTCTTCCATCCTACTTTTCTCCTAAATGCCATTTTGTAAAAGTGTCTAGCACTATTTTCTCTAAAATTTCATCTAGTGGAGATGCAGTTCATCCAGACACTCCTTGGTGTTGTTGAAGCAAAGTGTTTCTCTAGCAACTGATGACCTGTAGAGATTGAAAGCTGAGCAGTTGTTGGGTTCATTCTTTGTCATACCACGTAAATAAGCTTAAATGCTGCAAATAGCTTCTTTCTTTTTATTTTTTAAGGGAAGGCAGCTGTGAACTGGGGGTTATGGCCAGGTAGAAGTGCCTGAGGCTCTGGGGTTGAAGGCACAGCTCTGCCTTGCTCTGACCCCAGGCCTTCCCAAATCCTGCAGCAGCCCCACTCTCCTTCCCTGCTCTGACACCCATGGTGTTGGGCAGAACCAATTGACAGAGGCTCAGCTTTAGACTTAGTTAAGCCTCAATATACTTAATACAGGAATTCCTATTCATTACTACCAGTCCATTGTTGCAGTCTTCCCCATTGTTTGCTATCTTTTTATGGGTTGCACTTACCATATTGTCCCTTCGAGCTTTTCAATATGCGACGTCAGTTCTCCTTCCAACTTTCAATTTGTGCCATGTTTTAGATCAGTGCTGATCGTGGCAGAGAACACTGCAATTTTTTTAAACAGTTACCTTGTACATATGTATTTAATGTATCCATTATTAGCTCAGGTGTATTTCTTTTTTAATGTTCTTCTTACAACCTATTCTCTTTATGTTTTACTTTCTTTGTGGAATCATGTCCTTAGCAAATGTATTCATCTCTTCACATATTGCTATATTGAATCTGTTCTGGCTGGAGTTTGCCTATATTTTGCATTTTCAAGTAAGATAATTTTTTTGAAGTACATAAAGATCCTGTAAAGTCATCTGTTTTCAATTATGAAAATGCCAGCAAATTAAAGTGTGTTTTTCCTCATAACTGACCTAAAATACGAGATTCAAATACTCTTAAGTATTTAATTTCATATTTGCCTGTGAAAAATATCTTACTTGTTGAATCAAGTTTACATATTAAAAACAAGAACTTCTGCTTTTTTAAAATATGGGCAAGAAAGTCAAAGCAGAACAACCAAATGTTTTGCTAGGTGGATACCAAAAGAAGCAGAATGGGGAGAAAATGAGAAGTTGTATTTTTGTGGGTTTTCTTAGAATGAAAGATTCTTAGCATTGTATGTTTCTGAGCTGTATGGAAAAAGTGTTATAATCAATCTAATTGGCTTTTGTCATACTTAATTATTTTTATGATTTATAAATGAGTTTGTTAAGACTTCAAGAGGGGATATTGCCAAATATTTTTAAATGCCTTTCATTCCATGTAAAAAAGAATTGGAAAGGAATATGCAGATCATTTACGATTCCTCTAGGAAGTGTGTTAAGTATTCTTTTTCTTAATGTGTAGCTTATTCTATAAATGGCAGTATAGATATCTATCTCTCTTTTCACTTGGAATCAAAGAGGAGCTCAGTGCAAAAATCTGCCAGTTCTGGATGAAGTTGTACAGAAATAGGTGTCCCAGCTGGTTGGCCTAGGGTTCTTGTGAAAAATTGGCTCTTATTATACCTGGCTCCCTTTTCTCTGCAGACCATGTAACTTTGTGACAAGAAAGCAACAAAAGGAGGGCTAAGGAGAATAGCCATCCTTTATTGGGTGAAGGGGGAAAATACAGTGATCAAGGATGAGGAAGAATCTGAGGTAACTTAATGCCTTCTTGCCTCAGTCTTTAATAGTGAGACCAGCTGGCCTCAAGGTCCCCAGCCCCTTGAGCTGGAAGAGGGATAGGAGCAGAACAAAGCCCCTGTAATCCAAGAAGAAATAGTCAGTGACCTGCTGTGCAACTTAGGCACCCAGAAGTCTGTGGGGCTAAAGNCCATGGTGTGGCTGGGTGTCCTCTTTGCTGGGTTAAAACCTGACTGGATGGGCAGGCCCAGAGAGGTGGTGGTGAATGGAATTGCACCCAGCTGGTGGCTAGTCAGTAGAGTTCCTCAGGGCTCAGTACTGGGGCTAGTCCTGTTTAATTTTTTTATCCATGATCTGGAGGAGATCAAGTGTGCCCTCATTCAGCTCACAGATGACACCAAGTTGGGCAGGAATGTTGGTCTGCTGGGGGATAGAAGGTTCCACAGAGGGATCTGGACAGGCTAGATCAATGGGCTGAGGCCAATTTTAGGAGGTTCAAGAAGGCCAAGTGCTGAGTCCTGCACTTGGCCTTCTTGAACACATCTCCATGCAATGCTACAGGCTGGGAGAAGAGTGGC
Source organism: Irena cyanogastra (assembly GCA_013397155.1). NCBI lineage: Eukaryota > Metazoa > Chordata > Aves > Passeriformes > Irenidae > Irena > Irena cyanogastra. The sequence continues at coordinate 539,718 of VWZV01003836.1, read as the reverse complement.
TAGAAAGCTGTCTGGCAGAAAAGGACCTGGAGACACTGGTCAACTGCCAGCTGAACACGAGCTAGCAGTGTGTCAGGAAGGTTTAGCTTGAATATTAGGAAAAATTTCTTCACTTGAAGGGTGATCACAACTTGGAACAGGCTGCCCAGGGAAGGGGTTGGGTCTCTATTCCTGGAGGTGTTTTACAGACATGTAGACGTGGCATTTAGGGACATGGTTTAGTGGTGGACTTGGCAATGCTGAGTTAAAGGTTGACTCAAGGATCTTAAAGTTCTTTTCCAACCTAAACGATTCTACGTTTGTAAGACCTGCCTGCTAGAATTAGGTTTATTTATAAAAAGTTGCATAACTTCCTGGTGGTGTTACAGCCCTAACCAACTGATTTTTGCAGTAGCAGAGATCTGTCCCTACTGAGTGTAATGGTGAGAGCTTTGCTAATAACCTCACACTTCCACCTCACATCTGGCACACAGTGTTTTCTGAACTGAGAAATTCAGTAAAGCAGGGTGCATGTTCTGGATGGCTACTCATCAGTGCAGTGCAGTGTCAGCTAGCCATGTAGCGCTGAGACAATGAATAGATTTGAATAAATGAGGGAGTTTACAAAACAGTTAAGGAACCTTGGATGTGACACACTTTCAGGCAACATGATATTTTGTATGATTATGATTTCTGCAATCAGAGCTCTGTTATGCCTGAAAGGTAATGAGTGTAAATTGAGAAGGAGAAAGGAAGCATATTGAGAAGTGTTATATATAAAGTCCAAAGATACTACTAAAATGTTGACTTGCTTCAGATAGTACATATACATCTGGAACATATTACTGTAGCTCTCCTCTAAGAGAGGTCCAAACCAAGTAAAAGAGATTTATTCCAAGATTTAAAAAAATAGTACAAAAACCCCTACTTTTTTTTTATTGGAACTATTCAAAAAATGAAATATAACAGCTACCTAAATCAGTTGAAGTATATCATAAATAATGCATTAAATATTCCATCAAGAAATAATCACAAATTCAGGTTACTGGAGCAAGCAATGTGAAAAATCAAGGTGTAGCAAGAAAACCTGTTGGCATTTTATCTTGAACTACAAAATATGCCCATTCCCTACTTCTAAATTCACAAGTTGAGCCCTGTAAAATGTTGTTCCCCCATACTTTTTATTTCCCTGATTATAAACCTTGGGTTTTACACAGGAGTTACTTGACTAATAGTAAGTGGTCACTATCCTTCCAGGACCAAGCTTGCATTTTAAATTATAATAATATATGTTGTGCTGTTTACTACAAGAAGGGTAAATGATATGTGGAAGTATTAAATAAATAGTTTGTGAGACTGTCATAGATTTCTTCCCAGGGAAGCCAATTGATAAGGACTTAGCAGCATGTTTTGGAGATATTTAAGATACTATACTATGGTATAAACTGAATGTGAAAGAAAAAAAAGTAATAATTAGCATGATTCTAGCAGTGTACAAGGGAGGTGGAGGGAAGGTAATTCAGGCTATTGGTGCCAGTATGATTTATTAACATTGAGAAGCCCAGCACCTCTGCAGCATAACTATACTACTAAGTACCATAAAACCAAATCATTATATGATAAAAAAGACCCTTTTCCTCTAATTTAAATTTAGATTTATAGTTATGAATTATAACCATGAAGATTAATCTAATTTTGATTTTAACGTAAATTATGTAATAAAGCTTCTTCATATTCTGGCACATTTCCTACCTACAGGCAACAACACTTTATTCAAAAGTAGTCTAGCAGTTTTACTCTGAGTAAAAGGTTTGTGCTCACTTAAGACTATAAAGAACCTATATATTCACAGGGTAGATTAGGTAATTCTTTCTCTGTTGCATTCTGGCCTAATTATTGTTTCATTGAAGGACTAAATGCATTGTTATGATATCCTAAGGCTTTATTTAAATGTCTCCCTCCATGATGACTTTGAGGTACTTTCAAGATGCAGGAATGGGATGTAGTCATTGCGTATGCATGTTTTAAAACAACTTGTGCCGATGTACACAAGTTTGACAGGTGAAGCATTTTGATATGTTTTAAATAGCATTTGTGTCTGAGAAACACTGCTGAAAACTAAAAAAAGTTCAGTCAGAGTAACTCCTGTGGTAAAAATCTACAGCAATGAGTTTCCCTGTATGTGTGAGCTTGGGAAACTGGTTCTGTTTCTCTGTCTCTGCTTATTTCTATTACTTTATTTCACTAGTAGATTTTAGACAGGAGTGTCCCGCTGAAAGAAGCAATCCTGTATGATAAACACGGTTCATTAAAATATCAAGTCATGTCATTATGTTATGTTTTCTAAAGCGCTTAAACCAGTTTATTTCAGGCAATTGTCATATTTGCTTTGTCCATCTTTTTTTCTTTTTTGAAGTAGGATATTCACCTTTTGGTGATACAAGAAATAAATTATTTGTTTTTCATATGATATCTTGACCCATATTTTAAATGCTTTTTATTTTTTTATAGGTCCTCCCATGCCATCCTCCTCATCTAGTCCATCAGTTACTGAACATTTACACTCCCCTCCTCCATCACCCAATCTCCATGACAACCAGAGGTGGTTATTAAGTAATAATGCCAGCCAGCCAGTTCAGGACTCTGATACAGATGAGGACTATACTGCCGGCTCATATCTAGTACAGACCAGTGATAATCCAGTGTCTGTCCCAGGTCATGGTAAGAAGAGGACACTTTGTCCATAGTTTAAATACCCTTTTGTTTTCCATCTTCTTAAGAAATTGTGTAACAAAACTTAAATATATCAAAATTACTCTGTATTTTAAGCTGTTTTTTTTCCTTAAATGCCACAAATTGTTTCTATTTTGCTGTAAGATAAGCAAGAGTAGAAAGTAACTGCTAATATAGAAAAGCTCATTGAAGTCACTTAACAGGCAATGCTTATGTGAAGCAGTAGCTATTAATGATTTATTATGGAATGTAGTTTTTAGCAAGTGACTAACCTTTAGCTGTACTTTTTAAAGGGTAGGCTGAAGTTGGTTAAACTGTCATATTTAGTTTCAGAATAATGTAAAAGTTGTCTTTTACTACCTCATCAAGTTCAGCAGGTTCCAGCCGTTTCTTTTCATTCCCTAAGGGAAGGAGAACAGAATTTTTTTTACTGGATGGGGCACTTGAGACTGAGGAAAAAAGCTCTAAAGAGAGCTGTGAGATGACAGGAGGCAGGGGTGGCTTCTGAGATGTATGTTTCCATGTTTCTCTTCATTCCAACCAGTATCAGTAAGCAAAAGGAGTTACATACTTTAAACTGCAGTGCCTGCTTAAACATCATGCGCAAAGAAACCACTTTTTTTTTTCCTTCTTTTTTTCTTTTTTTTCTTCGTTTTTCTTTCTTTTTTTTTTCTTTTTTTTCTTTTGATATGAGAAAATATATTAGCCACAAGCTTCCATTTCTGTTGCATGACTGAACAGATTTTCTTGGTGTAGGCATAGGCAGACTGGAAGAATAATTCTTTTAATTCACAGCCCTTCTCAGGTTGATCAGCAAAGGTTGGAACAAGCCACTTCCTATTCTAAGAACCATATCTATCTTTTGATTGTTAAAATCTCCCCTACAGATGAACCACTAGAGGGAGTAGGGAGAAATATTTTTCTGCAGATTGCACCTAAGCTGGTTGGACAGAATTATTTTGCCAAGTATAACACTAAATTTGAGCTTCTCTTAGCTTTGAGCGGAATTTTGGTGTTGTGTCTAAAAGGCCATCCTGCTAAGAGCACTTATGTATGTGAATTTGGATTAAGGTCTTTAAAATTAATGATAACTTTATTTTTGCATGTTCACATTGCTTATTATTTAATCTGTGAAGAACTCAGAAAAATGGTCATGTGTTGTCACAATCAGGGGTTTATCTCTAGGAATATGAAATTTGTTAGAAAATATATGCATGATCCAAAAGATAGCCTGAGTTAGTTCAATAAGTCAATATATTTAGATTACTATACCCTCCAACGCTTCTTTTATAAATGAAAAATGCAAAAGGAAGACAAAGCTGCTAAAAATTTTGAATAGTTGGGATGATGTGCTTTGCATCTCTTACGAAGCTATTAAGTGTTCATCATTCCTCTAGATTTTAGTCTTTTTGCTGCTTCTGAAATTTTGAACAGTTGCTTGCCAGTGAGTTTACCAACCTTCAGGAATATTCCTTAACCTGTTTCATCCCAGACAAGCTAAATTAGTTTCATCTGATCCTGTGTCAAGTGAAGTCTCGGCCTTTTAGCAGAACAGCGTCAGAGGGGTTTTGATTACAAGGAGGACAGGAGTTAGCACCACGGTATGTGTTGAGATAGATGTTCTTTGTAAGACTTTTGCTAAGCAGGAGGAAAACCCAGTGTACTCTGCAAGTATGTGTTCGTTTTCCTTTTCCTTCTCTCTCCCCACTGTTGTCCCCTGCAGCCTCTACTTGCAGATGTCTTATATTCACCCCTTCAGTGGATGTGTGTGCTAGAAGTGTTTGCAGTTCCTGCTGTCAAATGATCTTTCTCTCCACAAGATGAGACTTGCTTTTAGAAGTGCTTCAGGTTGCTAACCATGTATACTGTATATATAGTAATTGCCACGATTTAAGTCAGGTTTGTTGGTTTTCTGCTGGGTAAGGAGAAGATCATAGGTGTTCAGGTAGTGGACTTCCATTTCCACAGTCAGCTGTGGAATGAGGGTTTGTGTTACAGGAAGAAAGCACATAAATGAATGTTGCTTGGCTTATCTACCTGATTTGCTTATGGTTGGTTTCTCAAAACATATGGGAAAAAGTTGGTGGGGAAAAAGTATGTTCATTGTAAAACAGGGAAAAGCAGTATTTTTAATAAGTTAAGCTACAACTTTCTTCTACTTGATGATATGCATGGTTGTGTAGCATTGCATTGTATCTCCAATTCTATCCTATCAAGTCAATATCATTTAATTGTGGCCTTTTCTATGCTGTTATTTGATTATTGCATTTTCTTTAGCCAAAATGGTAAGTAATGCAGCATATGAAGCACTTTCACAGGAAGAAGGTTGTTTTTTTTTACCAGTTGTCTTTTCTTTTGCATTTTCATGTAAGCTTTCAATGCTATCTAATCTTAATGTGTTCAGGGTAAGTCCAGTGCCATATTCCAGATGACTTGGTCCAGTGTCCATGTTGACAGAGGGTGGGAGATCACTGCTGAAGCATTTAGGGGTAAAAAAAGGTGCTGACTGAAAACAATTATATTGTTGAACTGCTTTCAGTTACATTGAATTTATTTGAATAGCAAGTTGAATTAACATCTTCTTAGTCTCTTCAAACATCTCATTGTTTTCCTTTAGAATGAGTTCATTTGATCAATGTATTTTATTTGATCAACTCACTCAAAATTTTAAAGGATCTGAATATGTGTGTGGGATTATATTAGTCTATGAGGCTGGGTGTGGTTTGTTAACCAATGGGAATTAGCTTCCTCTTCTGGAATTAGCTGAAAGAGCAAAGAGAATTAGTAAAATGAGTTAGCAGATGCTTACCACAAGAAGCTAAGGTCTACATGGAGGTATTACTAGTAGCTTTAAAAATTCAGGTTAAGTGAGGACTGTTGCGAAAACTTTAATAGGAATCGTTTAATTTCTCTAAGAGCAGTGTATTGGTAAGTAATGAAATTCAGGAGGAGACAAATTTTAGGACCATCAGGTTCTTTTACATAACATCTCTGATTAATTCTACTTGTTCCTCTTCTTCAGGGTGCAGCTCAGTATATGAACTGTTTCAGCAGTCAGTCGGTTTGCCTACTGCTATCAGAACAGTTTATTTACTACATTTATTGTTTTTAGAAAGAGAAGCAAAATGGTTTATAATGAACAGAGACATCTGAATATATATGCAGGGAAATGAAGCAGTTAAAGTGAGAGGGAGAGTAGAGTGAAGTGGGAACTGGGAGAAAAGGATTCTTGAATGTGATTGAGTTGGAGGGTATCCTTATGTCTCTTAAATCTGCTTATAAACGATAGAAGTCATGTAGTATCTGTATTTAGACATCTTGATAAGTTTCTTAATCTTTTACCATGAAAAGTTATAGATTCATCAGAATTTGGAGGGGAATTCATTGAAATTAGTACCATCTTATCTTTTAACACAGAATTTAATATAATGAGAAATAAAGTGCTAAATTCTTAGTTTAAGCGGAGAGTATAAAGACAAGGTATAGTTAATTTTTAATGCTTACTATTGACAATGAAATTGAAGAGTCTGAATTAGAAACTCAGATTTGAGAATTTTTACCCCTAAATTGGAAATATTATGGGAGAACCATAAAATGCAAAATAGAGAAGGATGTATTTCAAAGCAGCATTTGTACAGTGCATTTGAACATCGAGGTTCTCATACTCCCTAATAACAGTTTGTGATGATAGTTTATGTAATGGGAAGATCTGAAAAAAATTCAATATAATGTAAACTGGTTTTCAGTTGTCCTTGTTCAAGGATCTGCCAGGTAATGCACAATAAACACGATTTTGCTCCAGCCACATGGGAATTGCAGATTGATGGGCTTTTCAGTTCAAAATGGCTAAGCCTTCCTACAAATTTGGAAATCTAGAGCACAACTCTGAATTTAAACTTGTGAAAGAGCAAAAATAATGTAATAAAGCTGATTGAATGAAAAGGTATTTGAACTCCCTGCATTTGGGAGTCTCATTGTAGACATCTCAATCTACAGACACCAAATGTGCTGTGACATAATTCTCCTATAAATTGAGGACTTTATTTCATGATGATTCATTAGAACTTGATGGAAGAGCTTATACAAAAGTTTCTGCCATGCAGAAATTATTGTTTTTATGATTCCACAATGTCAAGAAGCCAAGGTCAGAACCTTTTGCTTTTGTACAAGTACGTGAGGGAATAGATGCCTAGTGCTCAAGGCTGGCGCTAGTGAAGACCAGGTATAACATATGTACAGAGCATAGGTGTGAATTTTATTAGGTATTTGTTAGGTGTTTTTTACTCTTCAGATTTTTCCCTCCATCTCTCATGTTTTCTGCATAGATACCACAATTCATGTATAATCAGCATAACTAAACAATCTGCTTCACTTCTGCCTTTGTCTTTCCACCAAGAGCAAAATGAAATGGAAGTGTGATTGGAAATGCACACAGGGATTTGTGCTGTAAGTTAGTAGAAGATGCTAGTGACTTTTGAGGCATCTTTTCTTCCCTTGCAGCTCCTGTGAGACTGGGAGGAGGAAAATTGGATTTCCCATTTCATACCCAACTGGCTTGTGAGAAGGTCGGAAATAACCTGTGAATATTGAAAAGGCCCATGGCAAATTAAGTCTTAGCCAATGTGGAAGTACTTTGTGTGGCTTTCTGGTAGTCCTACTTCAGTGCTTACTAAACACTTCCCAGTCCTTACTCCATCGTTGCTTTGCCACAGTTACTCCACAAAGGAAACTGCATGTGCTGGTGAGCTAGAACTTGGCAGCCAGGCTGTCACCTGCTGTGTAATTTCACAGAAGGAGTTTTCAATTTCATAGAATATTCTTAGTAAGAAGAGACCCACAAGGATCATCAAGCCCAACTTTTAAGGGAATGGCTCACACAGAGATTGAATCCACAACATTGGTGTTACTAGCACCATGAGCTGCATTTTAGTAGCTCAGATTATTGGGGAGCAAAAAAAGAGGAAAGGAAGCCTGGAGGTGTTCTAGGACACAAGAAAACAAGCATGAGGTCATGAGATTCAATGTTTAAAAGCGCTTTAGTTTTTTTCAGTGAAGTATACATATTTATTTCTATCCCTTCTCATCATTCTCAGAACTGTCAGTCATCTGGAGTCTCTGAGGGTATACACATGCCTTATTTTCGTTGTTGTCTTATACATCGTTTATTTTATCTCTTATCTCATAATTCATGATAAATTAAATTGTTTCATTGTGGTATCAGTACACACAATTTGTCCTCAGCTCTTACCCTGGCCCTAAGAAATGTTACTTGAAAAATTAACTCAGATCTGTTTGGTTTGAAATACTCTGTGATAATAAATTAGGATTAGTAGTTCAAACTAAGAGAAGTTGTAATGAAGAACATCATGGGGATATCCTGTAATCTTGGTTTTATTTAACATCCTCATTAGTTATATGGATGACATAGCAAAAATGGCACTAAAAATTTTCCAATGATACTAAATAGCAAGTGTTCTGAGTGCCAGCTAGAGACAAAATGTTAGTAGAAGAGGGCAAGGAAAGATCATTAATTGTATAGCCAGAAACTAATAAAATGAAATTAGAACTGAAAAATATAAACTGGTCTGAAGTGCAGTGTATTCAGGAAAAATCTAAGGAGAAATGGTGATAGAGAGTTTTAATTAGGCATTAATCTGCAGCGTGGTCTGACTCACGAGTACAGTTTGAGCTGGATATACAAATATATCAGTAAGAGGGATTCCTAGACATAGGATCAGTGGAATATAAGTTTGGAATTCAGACATCATGCTTCTTCTAAGTTCCTGTCAAATTCTCTTATTGCTCTTTATTTTACTGTTCAGATATATGTGTATGAAAACAATTATGAGGTTAGAGGTACTACTATATGGAAATAGATACGAGATTAGACTCTGGCTCAATATGTGGCCTAAGCAATAATTAATTGCTGGCAAAGAGAAGCTAATAACCAAAGATAGAATGGAACATGTTGCATGCAGCGTGAGGATACAATTATAAGTAACAGGATCAAAATAAGGAAGGGAAAGATTAGGTACAGAGTTAGGAAAAACTGTTTACCAGTGAACTACATTAAGATATCACAGTCTGTCCCAAGGAAGTGACAGAAGCTCTGTCACTTTCTAACATGATATTAAAACAAATAAAAATGTAACTCATACTGCTATGAACAAACCTACATTCAATTAGGTGAAGGTGGACTGAGATAACCTTCTAAGTAGTACTAACTTCTAAGTAGTACTTATGTGCATTTCAAATCAGGTATATGTGAGTTTGTAGTTTTTGACAGAGATTTTCATACTAAGCTATGGCTGCACGTGTTATGTTGGCAGCCTGCATGCTGAAATGCATTGCCTGTTTAAATGTGACAGAAAATGATTTGTCCTGTAGCCCAGACCTCACTCTGAAATTGTCCAGACCTTCCACAATAAATCATTTGCTAAACAGCCGCTTTCCCTCCCACGTGGTGGACCATTTTATATCCTGCAAAATTACAAAATAAGATTCCCAGTTCTCAGTGAAAACTGCCAATGTCTTCTGGGCATGTACATACTCATATAAATATTTTGTAAGCAAAAATGTTTGATACCCATAAATTCACAATGCCTGTGATGCTGAATAGAGGTACTTGACAAGCTTTCTGTAAATACAGAATAAGTTCATGTTGTAAAAATACATGCTGACTTTTTTTCCCAGGCCAGAGACAGTTTTCAGCCAGTGTGTAGCAGTGCTTGCAGCCTTCCTTGGTAACTACAGAAGCACATGAATCTCTTATGGTCCAAAGTCAGACATTGCAGGAAGGCAAATATCTTTCAGGAGCTACAGATCAACAGATTTATCTGTTCCATTTGCTTGGGGCGAATGTAGTTGCCTTAAAAACTTGAAAATTGTGTCTTGAATGCTAGCCAGTTTATTTTTTATCTATTTTTGATATTTGATTTCAATTTCATGAATCCATCTTTTTATCCTCATTCATTGGTTTTTAAGCCAAAATTCTGTCAACATTGTTCTCTTAATGTACAAAAATGTACATTTGTTCAGTTTAATTAAGCATTCAGCCTGTTTGCCAAGAGCAAATTGCAGTTCTCCTATCTCACCCTCACCCCTCCAAAATCAAATATTGCAAAGTGGTGGGCAATTACTTCTCATATCTGATTGTTGTAAGTCATGTTTTGCTCCTAAGAGATTTTTTTTAGTTTTCAATCTCTTAATATGTTAATTAATAGAAGATCCAAGACCCAATTATTTCTCTTCAGATTGTGGCCTTTGTAGCCTTCAAAGAACAGTCTCCCCCACACCTCCTGTATCATTAGCCACAAAATATATTTCCAGAGATGATTTTGGCCTTTTCACGAATCAAAGGATTCAGAGTGACAAATTATCCATCTTATACTCGAATGCATGCCAGATGGGACAACCTGCCAACTGTGTATCGTAGTGTGGATATGATCTGATGTAGAGACATTTTCTCCACTCCTCCTTCCCCATCAAAAATCATATTAAAAAAATCAAGCAGTTTAAGAAAATCTGTGAAGATAAATTCATTCTGAAACACAGTGAAACATAAAAGCAGAATATCGTTTTACTGAAGGAAGAATGCTGCACCCAAATGTCAACTCACTTGAAGTGAACTAACGTGTACCTGGCGCGGTAGATGAACATAAGAGTCAAAAATGCATCCTTCACTCTTGCCGGTGCTTGCACACACATCATTCCCTTTGACTGCTTGATTACAGACCAGACATTGCTAATTGCAAGATAAGGAGCTTGAATTTAAATTCTGTCATAGTTTAATGGAAGAATCCTGAAGTCGCAATCAGGAACGAGGATGTACTGCTCTTGTGCAGAGAGTAGGCTGTAAGAAATTTTTGGTAGAAATTAATCTGTAATACAGAAGGTAAGAGGACAAGGAAACAGTCACATAGAGGGTTTATTTTCATTATAAATTACAAATCTGAGGACTTCACCCAGGTACTGCTTATGCTGACTTCCAGGAGAACAAGTGTTATGTGAGTGCACAACAAATAACCTGTATGACATCAGGAGGAGATGCCAGTGTGTCACATCATCACATTAAACTCTTTTATTTTGATTTTTCATTATTTTATTTTGGGGAAAGGTCTAGTATTTTTAAGTCTGTACTGCAATGCAAGATCTTCTTTAAAAAGCCATTTTTAGAAAGGGAGGACTCAAGATCTTACACATGTTCCCATGTGTTCGTCACTTGGTGGCAACAGTCTGAATTTAGTTTTACAAGCCTTTCTTATGAGCTCTAATGCTCACCAAGCCTTGATGGATTTGTGAATACAAAAGTTCTTCCAGAAACATAGAATGAGTTGAAGATTGTGAGGTTTTAATAAATTCTTGATTTTTTTTTTTAATAACTGGTTTATTCTATAGTTCCAGTGATTGCTACTGCCTGATTCTGTGCTTCTGAGGAATTGCTGTTGGATTAAATGGAAGTTGCTAGTGGGGGTTAATATAGAAATCAGGTCATTGTGATGCAACTGCAACATACGTTTTATTCTATAGTGTTGAAAAATTCCTGTAGAAAACAAAAAAACCAAACCAGATCATTTGACAAAACTTTTAAAATTCTGATTTGTCTTCTCATTGCCTTTTGGTTTCCATTTGAACTCTGTTCTCAGTAGCTGTAAATTGGAGGATCGTGTTTCAGTGCTTTAAACATGCTGCTTGCTGAAAGTAAACAGGACTCTCAGAAATTCGGCTGGCAGATGCTTGTTGCAGTCTTTCATAGGAGAAATGCTAAAATTTTGTGTTTGAATCACTAAGCAGTGAAAACAGTTTATCTCAAAGTTGCTTTGAAAAGTGAAAGGCTAAACATCTGTCACCTTTAACATCCTTTATCTTTTTAAATATTATCAATAGTTTTAATAGCCTAAGGACTGTGCTTAAAGCATGGGTTTTCTGCTCTTCTCTCTCACATACAAAAGATTTCTCCATTTAGTATCTTTGTGTCTGACGTAGCATTGACATGAATTTATTTGTCACTTACCCATTAGGAGTACACAGGAGGAGTAACCCTGCTTTTTAAGGATGCAGAGATCTGACTAGAAGGCACATCAGCCTTCCTTTCTCATGCAAGGCCAAAGATTCCTATTGTCAGATGCAGTGGGCATGAAAGCAGCAATTTTACAGCACAAAAACTCCAATAACATTTACTGCGGTTGGCTGAGATTGCAGTGCACACAGGCACTGCTCAGTCTTGGTTGCTTAAGCACCAGCTTCCCTTGGCTTTTTGCCAGCCTGCACACTCCAAAGAGGCAAGTCCTTTAAGGCAAAAGAGTTTTCCTTGTAACTTGCTTTGGGGTAAACAGACCATTCAGGCATAGTTTATTGCATTACATACTTGACTATGCATACTGGAATGCAGCAAAGTAATTGGTAGAATTATTTTAATCGTTAGAATTCATAGGTATGAGATATGTTCTTTGAGCCAGGAGGGAGGAGAAAGAAAAAAGTAAGGATGTTTCTGTCTGCTAAGTTGCTGATCATTTATTATAAAAGACTAAAAATATTCTCTCCATGGGAATTCTATGTGTTTACACTAGTATCCCTGCTACAGTTACAGAAAACAGAATTAATTTGCCTCTTTATTGCTATTCTTCTCTTGAAGATAAATCCCATAACAGTTAGCAGCAAGATGCAGTGTCAAAGAACAGTTCTGTTTATGTAGCCGGATACTTTGTTGTTATTTAAAAAAACAAACAAAACAAAGTCCTCAATTTGGAAGTACTGTAATCGCAGGATACTTGCAAATTAAAAGGAAGTCAGTTACTCTAAATTTTGCCATCAGTCCAACTCATCTTTGTGTTGAAAAGTACTCTGTTTTGCAGTAATCAGCAGTAAACTTATGCCATTATTGCCATAACCTGGAGACTCCACGTGAAATAGTCTCTTAAATATTACTTTGTATGCATTTCTTGAAGCTTCAATTTAACACTGCAGTAGCTATTCAAACATCATACAATGGAATTTATTTGTAATAAAGCACATTATATCTGAATATACATGATGCTGACTTATGACTGAGTACAAAATATCAGCTGCTGCTGGTTGAGTCTTTTAGTTCATTCAGAAAGGTTCAAGGAAGAGTAAAGCTTTCCCTTGATTTTGTTGCTAGCAGTTGGTGTGAGAGGGCTTGTTTTTCTGTTCGTTCTTAAATGCAAATAAGCCACAAGGGGTTTTTTTGTTGAATACTTCCTTCTTTCTCCTCAGCGGCATCCTACATTGTGTTCAGGAAAGCTTTAAAATATAGTCTGTGCTATTTCTTGAGTCTCTGGTTTACTTTCTAGTAGCTTGTCCTCTGCTGAGTGGTGAAAAGGAGAGGATAGGAGTGACCTTGCACCCCCATCTCTGTGTACACCAGCTTCAAAATTGCTTCAAAAAACAAGTGAAGCACTTCTAATGAATTGCGCTTTTGATTCTTTGAATCTGCGCAGCGTCTCCATCAGGTTTTTACAGCTGGACTCTTCCTGTAATTGCTACTGGGGTGAGATGCACAACATGGGGTTTTGGAGCTGAGTACTTACATTGTTTTACTAGCCAAAAATATATAACATAGAGGGAGCGACAGACTTCATGAAATTCACACTTAGATATCTTCATGTTCTTCATCCCTTTCCGACGTGCTGCTGATTTGCCAGCAGGCACTCTAGATGGGGATTAAAGAAATGGAAAAGCTAGGATACAGTTTCTTAAAGCAACACTGTATTAGTGAAGAATTTGTTTGTTATATCTGATACATGTCCAAAGATCTGTTTATTTTTATTGGTACTGAAAAATTAGGAAGAAGCGCGTCACCATTTTAATCTTGTTGACATCAGAATATATGGTAATTCTCAGGAAAAAAGGTAACCACCAATAGAAACAATAATTGATACCTTATAATTTTCAATTTCCAAGTACTTTAGATCTTGTGCCTTCAGGGATGCAGCAGTCGTGGCACATTTACCTGGATAATTCAAAAATGATAGGTCTTTTTCAAGACCTATCATTTTCAAGACCTTTTTTTGTGCATTTTTCAAGCAATTCAGTAAAAAGTTGTTACTTATGCCTTGTAATGTATAGTTCTCAAAATTTCAAAATTCACCGCAGTATTTTTCTTCAGATGTCCTTCTTGATCTATTTCCTCAAGGCCTTTAATCAGTGGTGTGTAATGTGGACTATTTTTCTGTTTGTTTATAGTTTTGTATGAATAACCCAAAATAATTGGCTTCAGAATGCACCACAGCATCATGTATGGATCTCTTCCTCGCTCAAGTTGAATTATTTCTTGTTTTAATCTAGTCTCCCATTTAAAAGTCTCTGACATCTCTCCTAATTGTAGTGAATTCTGGCTACTGTAACGTACCTAAGCCAGTAAACAGGAAGGCAGAGATGGAGGATGGGTTAGATATTTTTAAAACTCCCTTCTGGCTTCTAGAAAGCCCTCCAGAATAAACTGCTTTGCAGGCCTGCTGGACTGGAGGCCCTGAGGGACATTCCTAGGCAGGGTGGAGGAATCAGCCAGTATACTTGCATTGTTTTGAGCCTAAGAGGGAAATACTTCTTTACCCTATTACAGAGATTTATACTGTTAGCTAGACATTTATAATGGCTGGTTTTGTAGAGAAAGAACAGCAGAATAACAATCAAGTAAAACATTACAGTCTGGCCAGATTCATCTAGTTGTTTTATCCTTAGTAATACTCAGATCAACATTTCTGTTAAATAAATTTATCTAGAAGTTCTTTTGAAGCAGTCTGGAGCTTTGGGTGCAGCTTTGCTTCGTTGTCATATAATAACTTTCTATGATCATGGCCACAATAGACCAGATTTTTTTCCCCTTTGTGTATATAAAATTCCTTGAGAGAGAGTTAAAATTCAAACTAGCAAAGAATGAAATGTTAATACTTGAGCATTTAAACCACCTGTGTCTAAAAGTAAGTGCCCTGTAATACCAGTTCTGTGTTAGGCAAGTTGGGGAAGCTTCCATATCCTTCATACATGCTTTAGCAATGTTGATGTTCTTGTATGGTGTGCTGCCCCAGATTTAATCTGTTCTGTCATATCTTAGGAACAGACAGTGGCTATAAATTTTGCACCTGGAATCTTAAACTACCATGTATTTATGTATTTTTGAGTGATGGACAGGATACTGCTTCTACAAAAAGTTGAATAAATTAGAAGGCAGAAAGAAAAAAGATGGTCGAGGCGGGGTTGTCTATGGTTAGTAGTATATATTTTTTTCTAGCACTAATCCTGAAATAATCAAATGTGAATACTAAATAGTCTATTAACAATTCCCTAACCTTTCGTCATAGTGATGATGATTAGTGACTTGCAACTTGCACAAGTGCAAATAATGTCTTATATCCTGGCACAATTAAGTTGTAGTTAATATGTGCATATGCTTCCATTTCCTGTTACTGCACTCTCATGATTACAACAGAGCTGAAAATGTATTTAAAGAAATGTGAAAAGCATATTCTTGTGGTTACAAAGACTTGAACAATTTGGTGGCATTTGCAGACAGCCTTTGGGAAAACCTCTTAAGAGGTATGATGTACAGGAATCTCCAGATGCAGTGCTCTTTTGCAGCTGCATCAGTGCTGCTCTACTTCTGTTTGGTTCTTTTGGAGATGTTGAGTAGTAAAGGAAAAAAGTACTTGCAGATGCAGTATTTCCACCATTAAAAAATTGTTCTCTGTTGACGTAGTGCCAGACAACCCCTTTGCCGTGATTTCTGCCTCCAAGTGCAAAGCTCTGTTGCTTTGAGGGTTAACAGTCCTAAAATGGTGTGCTGTTTCCATTACACTGTCTAAAACTCCGAAGGGAAGGGCACTGCCCCTTGCCATAGCTGTCTGTTAATAGGGACCATGAGATATGAGTGAAGTAAAGTGGTGGTGCAGCAAAGCCTCTGTGGAGCATCAGTGGAAAACTAAATGTACGAATAATGGAGACTGCTCATCTGCACCCTGTATCAATTTCTGACATTGTTCAGACGGCTTGCTGAGGACCAGGCATGACTCCCCTATTCCACTAGAAGCATATGCAACTGATTAGGGGACATTTCTTCTAATACCATGCATCATCTTGGCAAAAAAAGGCAAGGAGATGTTCTTTTCAGGTTCATTCGGATCCAAACTGCTGGTAGCCACCTTGAGGCGAAGCAGAGAAGAAATAAGTGTAGGTGAGAAAGCAGGGATTGTGCTGGACTCCTCTGCCCTTAACTTTATCCTTCATGACTCATCTGTTTAATGCTCCTTAAGCAGTCAAAAGTGCTGAGGAATGCCATATAGTCAAATCTACAATTAAACTGATGCAAACAGGCACGAGCCTTTTACTCCCTGAAGTGATCTTTATGCATGGATGTGATTTTTTTTTTTTTGCCTTTTCCTTTTCATTCTTTGGAGAGGTTGGGTATTGGGTTTTTTCCTCTTGTTCTGTCTTAGTTTTAATCCTTCTTATCCTTTAAGTGTGCTCCTTTAATTTCCTCCTTTCCCCCTTTTCGCCCTTCTTCTTTGAAAGCATCTTTTTCTTATTAAGTCATTTAACCTTTATTAGACCATACCATGCCACTCCATCCTAGTTACTATTTTTCTTCTATCCTTTTTTTCTCTTTTTTTTTTAAATGGACTCTTTTCATGTCATTCTCTCCTTGTTCAGGCTTCCTACATCCCCTTCCTCATTCCCTTTGTTGTTCTCTCCATGGGACAGGTATAGCTCATGAAAAGGTGCTTTGTTCAGAATGTATCTGCCTTGGGGCAGCTATTTAATGAAAAAATCAGCTTCCACCCCATGCTCCTATCCCTCTGAAGCCCGACGCAGTACATGCCAATTACAGTTCTACATAATTAAAGTAACCATGTCGTATTTCTTTTTTAATATTAGTGTCTTCACATTAAAGGAATGCAATGCTATGCAGTGTGTATGTTTTTTGAAACAAAAAATAAGCATTTTGCTTCTAATCCATATTATAATGATAGTAATCTAGAATTTTCTTTAACCCTTCTCTTCTGTTCTGAGAATAGTCCAGATACCTGTAGAAGGATCAGCAAAAACACAAACATGAATACTTAAAAGTGTAGTTCCTTTATAATTGGAGATGAAAACTAACATCCTGTCTGCTTCTGATCCTTCTTACCCCCTTGTGGCAGGAAAGCTATTAGAAGAGATGAAAATTGATCAAAAAAAACACACAGTCTTTTCTCTTGATGGCTGCTTTGGCTATTGGGAGAATTTGCAGCTGCAGGGAGGCCAGAAGATACAGAAAAGTATCAATCTCATGTGGTTTAAACAGAGCAGGATAATCTTAACCTTTTGGGTGCTAGGCTACTTGTCTGCCCCAGGGAACTGAGGCTTTCCCGGATACCTTAATAGCCTTACAAGAGGATTAAAAGGAGAAATTATTGAGATGTTGGTACTGATAATGGCACTAATGTCCACAACTGTGACCATTTTTGCTATAGAGAGTAGTTGGTTTAAGACTTCTTGGTGAGATAATCCCACTTGACCTGAAATACTAGAGTCTTTAATGTGTGAGTTTGATATGAAGTGGCTCTTTACACTCACTCTGTGAAAGTTAACATCTGGATTTGTGCTTTTCTCCAACTATTTTCTCCATCTTTTTTATTTCCACTTTATACAGTTTTGTATGCCTGCTGTTAATGCACAATATTGTGCAAATGGCTGGATTTTAATAGCTGAAGCTAACAATTGATGCAGAAACAAATCTGCTCTAGAAAGAAGGATCTTATTCTCCCCAAATGCTGTTAAAATTATTAGATTATATTTTAAAATTCATATATTTAACAGACAAATGTCAAATTTGTAATTTCAAATTTCTCTGAATAAATTAATGATACAAATGAACTGATGAAAGCAGTATTATGAACGGTATTCTCTGCAGTGTTTCATGCTCATTTCATCCCATTAGAGAAAGTATTTTTGTTCAAGAGGTGAAAGGCATTCTGCAAGCAGGACTTCAGCAGAAGTGCTGTGTATAAGAATGCTTTTTGCATAAGTGGAAGGACATAATATTAGAGTGACATCAGGATATGATTGCAGTGACAGTGACACGGTTGTGTCTGCATGTGAGATGAATGATTAACTGTTGGACAAAGGATTAAAGAGTTTAAAAGTGCTGGAAAAAACATGCAGCATTTAACCTACAATATGGAAGTTTTTACAAAAAAAAATGATAACCTGTCTGGACATACACTGGTGTGATCACATCACACACAAGTGAGATCACGCCTGAGGGTGTTTTCCTCCCCTGAAGGAATGCATGTCTTCAGAGAGACCTCAGTTGCACTTGGTCCAACGATTAATTCAGAAGTTACCTCCCAGCACCCCAGCTGGTTGTCCAGCAGCTCTGAGGGCCCTGAGCTGCCTTCCCACCTGCTCCAGGTGCTTCCTCTTGGGTGCCTTTGTCCTTCCCTCATCAGTCTTTTTATTCCATTTTGTTTTAAACATCTCTCACCATTCTTTCTTCAGTATTTTATCATTCTCTTGTATGCTAGTAGAAACATCTTCAACATGTCTGAGTGCTTGTGTCTGCATATTTGCCAATGTGCTTTTTTTTTCCTTTCTCATATGTTTGCGTTTTTAAGGGACTTCATCGCGTAGGGGATTTTTTTTTTTTAAGGAATGAGGGAAATATTTGCTTTTCTTAAGGCATAAGGAAAGTAACTTATAATTTTTTTTCATCTCCTGTCATATTTTAGAAACCTGTGAGAATTTTACTTGTGATTGTATTATACGTTTATCAGTCCAGTAAATTCTCTATCGTATTTCTCAACCATATCATCATTCAGTATGTTGTTATTAAATGTATGGTGCAATAAAATTCTGTGTAACAGAACAATGTGAATTACCCAGGGTATATTAAGATTTACTTTGAATCACATAAAGAAGTGTAAGGGGGAAAAAAGAAGTAGTAGTTTTCTCATTATTATAATCCTTCAAATCTCTATGGCCCTTTAATTTTTTTAATTATAGATATTTTCTTCTGTAGTTTCCTTACTCAGTATATAGAAAGCAGACACACTGACTCTACAACTACCTTGTAAAGGAAAGACCTTACAAGAGTGTAATTTTTGTTCATTAATACAACATTTTGAACTGATTAATGAGACCAATATAATTTTGTATCTCTGAACTAATAGCTTGAGTTATTTTTTTCAAAATTGTTCATATTTTAGTGGCTGTTTATTTTCTATTACATTGCTTTTCAGATTAATGGAAAGTACTTGTAATTATCATATCCTTCATTTGATGCAATGAATGTATTTTACTGGACAGCTTTATGCATTCAGTGTTACATGTTTTGTTTTGCAGCTGAAGACCAATTTCTTAATTGCTCTTGTGCGTGTAGTTGTTTTGAGGTTTTTTTCTAAGCTGCTGTTTGAGGTCTTTTTCTAAGCTGCTGTGATTTTTTGCATTTACATGTTGGATGTGGGACTAAGTCTATGATTTTACAAATTAAAAGTCTCAAGCAAACTTTCATTAGTTCCTCTTGTAGTTTTGAAGATTGCAACTTACCCTGCATTGTATACTTGCAATTGAATTTTAAATAATAATTTCTAGGTCAAAAACACAATAGCTATTAGTACAGAAGCAAAATGTTTGTGAAAACTTTTCCAAACTGTTAATGGAAATTTCTGTAGTACCTCTGCACTGCTAAGAGCAAGAGCAAGAAAGGAATACTTTTCTGCCTGGGGCTTTTGTGATCATATACCATAGAGATAGGAGCTGTATACAAATTTAACTTTGTCTTTTGTAGATAGCATTTTGTGTTTAGTCTGAACCCAATGATTTTAAAGCATCATTGTAGGAGTCATTTTTCTCCTGCAAGTTATAAACATGCCACATCCTTAAAAGACAAAGTGTGAGACATAGTTGTAATTGCTCAGTTTTGGAGCCAAGAATAAATGGTTTGAAGAAAGCTTAGCACCCTTATCCCTAGGGAGATGTAAATTATCACAGGCAACATCAGACACAGTAACTTCTCACTTGTGTGCTGCTAAACAGTAGGGACATGTCACAAGTGTAAAAGATATTCATACAGTAATAAAATGTATTTCTGACATGTATTTCTGTTTTTAATAACAGTAAGTTTGTATGTATATGCACAAATACCTAGAGTGTGGTGTAAAATATTCATATTCCAAGAGCTGTAACAGTGCTGCAAGTATCAAACACAATATGATTTATTCTTCATCCTGTAAGAGCAGATGTCTTTCCTAGAGCTGTGCTCCTCACTGTATTCCTATATGAATGCAAAAAGAATTGAGAGTGAAGAGGGACCTTATTACTGTAGTAGTAGTGAGACTGAACTTAGTAAGTGCCTTTCTTGAATGTCCTTTCATAATGTTAACTTTTCAAGTAAGATTTTAATTGCTCAGTAATGATTCTTGTGTGTAAGTTTCCCTGTTTCCACCCAAAAAAGGTAGAGTAAATACAGTAGAGGAACGGTGGATATGGTTAAGCTCAGGCCTTAATGATAAGGCCTAATTGATAGACAATGAGGACACTTTAAATGGGGACAAACCTATCTGCATAGAAACTAGTCTGCTATTCTCTCTTATTCTGTGTGCACAAACTGGAAAACTCAAAGTGCATCTCTGTAGCTGATGTAGAAGACACACAAACCAATTAGGGTTGACTTTTACAGCTTAAGGAGCAGTAACCAGAATTACTCTGTTTTTATCACTAAGAAGAAACTGTTAAAGAGCTATTTAAGACTACTGGTATTAGCAAAAGCCTCCACCGTTAAGCAAACCACTGAGCATTAACTGTAGAGGGAAAGAATCTGGCATCTTTGCCTATATTCGGCAAAGATCTGTACCAAATACAATGCAATTTGAAGTATCTGGAGAGTTTATCATGTCAGAGGAGTTCACACATCCTGTTGTACATAAACCTGATGAATTGACCAGCTGGGACTGTGAAAACTGTCATGAGATTAGCTGTACATGTAACTATTCTAGAAAACAACACTGGCATGAACAGCAGCGCATCAGCCATCAAATTTCTTTCTTGGGACTTCCTAAAGAAAAGGTAGAATAATCTCTCACTTCAGTATATGAGTCATTTATTTTGATGGCCCAAACGATTTTCATCTGTATTCTCACAGTCTGACAAAGATTCAGAAAAGCCCCCATGGCCTACAGTTGGGTGAGGATTGAATATAAATAGTCATAAAGCAAAAGTCATGCCTCTGGCAGATGTGATGTTTTTCTGCAATTTAATGTTTTGGAGACATGATAAATAATAATCAAATGGCATTTACTTAAAGAAGCTACAAAGCTCCTACTGAAAACAATGAACAAGATTTATGTCAGGTCTCTGAGCTTGAATGAGGCATGGGCCCAGGGGCATTGCAAGTGCCTTCATTTTATATACTTTCCTACTAGTCTGACTCACCCTCCAGGTTGTTGTCAGAGCTAGTCAAAACCAGGACATGTTTATCCATGTGGTTGTCTGCTGGCCAAGGGTAGATTTCTTGCATGCCAGCATCCTCAGCCAGCTGAGTTCTAGAAAAAGTAAATCCATTGTGATTTATGGGATAAGGGTGTACGTTTCTTGTATCTAGACTTCCAGAATATTGAGGTCTGGCTGGTTAGCTGCATGTCATGGTTTAACCCCAGCCAGCAACTAAACATCCCACAGCCACTTGTTTACTCCCCTATCCCAGCAGGATGGGCAAAAGAGAATTTGTAACAGGAAAATGGAGAAAACGTGTGGGTTGAGACAAACAGTTTAGTAGTTGACGTAAAATATAATAAGAAAAAATAAATTGTAATGGAAAGGAAAATAACAAAGATAAAGATAAGTAAAGACCATGATAAAGATAAGTAAAGACAAGTGATGCAAATGAAAAGAATTTTGCTCATAACCAACCAACTGTTGCCTGTCCCTGAACAGTGGCTTCCCAGCCAACCTTCCCTCTAGTTTATATGCTGAGCATGATACCCTGTTTTATAGAATATCCTTTTGACCAGTTTGGATCAGCTGTCCTGGCTGTGTCCCCTCCCAGCTTCTTGTGCACCCCTAGCCTCCTCACTGGCAGGGTTTAGAGAGGATGAGAAAAGGCCTTACCTCTGTCAGCACTGCTCAGTAATAATTAAAATATCACTGTTTATCAACACTGTTTCCAGCACAAATCCAAAGCATAGTCCCATACCAGCTACTGTGAAGAGAACTATCTCTACCCCAGCCAAACCGACAGACTTGCAACTTCTTTTTCCATTTAAGTCATGTTCAGGTCTCAAAAATTTCAATACATCCTCATTAACCATGATCCCCCATAAATCATCGTATAATCATAAAATCATAGAAAGTAAAGGAGTTGTAATGGACCTTAAAGATCATCTAGTCCCAATTCCCCCTGTCTTGGGCAGGGACACCTCCCACTAGGCCAGGTTTCTCAAGGCCTTATCCAAGTAGGCACCGAACACTGCCAGGGTTGGGGCATCCACAACCTCCCACAGCAAACTGTTTAGGTGTCTCACCTTCAAAATAATAAAAAAAAAAATTCTTCCTATTATCTAACCTTAATTTTCCCTCTTTTAATTTGTACCCATTACTCCTAGTCCTGCCACTACAGTTCCTGACGAAGAGGCCCTCTCTAGCTTCCCTCTAGGCCTCCCAGTTCAGATACTGGAAGGCTGCTATGAGGTCTCCACACAGCTTTGTCTTCTCCAGGCTGAGCTGCCCCTGCATTCTCATCCTGTCTTCAGTGCTCCAGTCCTCTTACCAACCTCATGGCCCTCCTCTGGACTTTCTCCAACAGTTCCACATCCTTCTTATGTTGGGGACCCCATCACTGTGCCCAGCACTCCGAGTGGGATCTCACCAGAACAGAGTAGAGGGAATCTCCTCCTTTGACCTGCTGGCCATGCTACGTTTGATGCAGCCCAGGGTTTGCTTGGCTTTCTGGACTGCAAGTGCACATTGCCAGGTCTTGTTGAGTTTTTCATCAACTATCACCCCCAAGTCTTTCTCAACAGGGCTTCTCTCAACCCAGCCTGTAGGTGTGCCTGAGACAGCCCAGGTGTGGGACCTTTGGTACAATATAGAGATACCGTTGCTTTGGTCTGTGGATCACCCCTGTGAAGTGTCTGTAAAAAGTCCATAAATATCCACAAATGTCCACTGAGTTCATTTAGTCCATGACTTGATGCTCCATCTGTTCTAGTGGTCACTCAAGACGGGAGAAGGGCATGTGCTGCATGGAGGTATTGGGCACCAAAGGCCACTCAGGTCTGGTCACTGCTGCATTGCAACTGCTTCTTTTAAGGCTTCTCCTTCATTGGTTTAGTTAGCTAATTCCTATAAACCACAACTCAGATCATGGCTTACAACAGTTTGAAGGTATATACATTTCACTCTTTAGCCCTGGACCTTTTGAGCCAGTTTATAGGGTTTAACATTGCAGTGAACTCCTCCCCTTGCTCCTTGCAACAAGGGATTCTAGATACAGAAATTACCAAAACATGCAACAAAAATCATCAGTCTCTTTTTCCAGAGTCTGGTGCATGATAGGGGATGTGATATTCTCCTTCAATGCCACGTGTCTATGAGATTGTTTTGGAAATGAGTCCTCTTTTCTGATTCATTTCTTCCAGGGGTGCTGTGTGTGACCATAAAACCTGCTTTTCAAAGCCCAGGATAGTATTCCAACCACTGGCATGAGTCACACAGTATGTTTCCAGCCGTCCAGTATCGCTTCCACCATTGTGAGCACATGGTTAAACAGGTTCATGGTAGTGTGATATAATCACCCAGGCTTTTCCATATTATTTCAGCCTTCACCCTCTATACCAAAAAGGCTTTAGCTGCTTTGTTAGTTTGATTATGGGCATATTTGACATTCTTGGATAACCTGTGCAATGGCATCAATACTGAAATTGAACCCCTCGGCCATAAGCCCATCTATCTGTTGCATGCTTTCCTAAATGTCCTGGTGTGTCACTAGCCCATCAAGCTATAAAAATAGCCCACCCTTATGTTCCCAGTCCAGCTCCATGTGAGCCACTTCAATTCTAGCAGCTTGGTCACGTGTTCGTTCTTTCAGTGTTCTTCAGTGCCCCAACTCTTAGGTACATGAGTATCTTGTGAGGTACTTTGACAGTCACATTCTCTACCTGAGCAGCAATGTCTTGGCATAATTCAGCAGCCTAGAGGAGTGAATTACACCACTGTCAGTTGACCTGCTTCCATTGCTGTAGCCACCGCCACAGAGAGCTTGCCATTGTCCATGGGTCAGTACAGAGACAAAGGACTGGCCACTTTTCTTGTTCAGCAATATCTAAAGGCAGATTCACTTCAAGTCACTTCTGCAAACTGACTTGATTCACCTTGTCCTTCAGCACTTTTTGTGTCTGGTCACATAGGACTCCACACAGTCAAAACCAGTATACGGTAGGTATTTTTAAGATTAATTTTTCTTTGTCTTTTTCAGAAGTCCTGTACAGCTAGAAAAGGTTCTGAATATAAACCACTGAACTCTTGAGATTTTCTGTTTGTCTCTAAAGAAGAGCGTATAATACATGTAATGTGCCATGAAGAAGTCTATACTTACCAAAATTCAATAGATCTTCACCTAAATTTAACTGAGAGCTATAAAATATTTTGAAATCCATGCTTGAAGTTTGTGATGTTATGGAAGAATATTGCCATGCAAGCATCTTATTTTGTAACTGTTGTAGCAACTCAAAATGGCTCTTTGTTTCTGTTCAGTATTTCAGTGGTATTCAGAGATTTGAAAAGTCTTGAAGAAGCTATCTACAAAGTCAGGTTTTTACGTCTAAACATTTTAAAAAATTAAAAGAGCAATTTGATTCAATGATTATTATTAAGTGATAACAACTAAAAGAGGAAATCTTTGAACTGAAACATACCTATTTAAAAATAAATATTCACACATACAGGGCTCTACTCTGTTTTCATTGCCAGTTTAGGCTGCACAATTAATCAGTGCTTCTGTTATCTTGATAATCTGTCTGCATGCTGTTGTAAATAACTTACACTTGCTGGTGAAGTTGCTGACAGCTATTTAGGGTTTCAGATTTCAAAAATGCTTCTAATTGTACATGTTTGCGGCTTCTTAAAAGCATTTGCTTCTGAGATAATTTTTGCAGCTAATGCACCTCAACATCTGCCTGTTTGTTTGTGTTTATTTTCTTTAGAGTTGTATTTCCAAAGTGTGAGTCTCTCTAATAGATTCAATTCACCTGAGATTATAAAGTGACCCCGTAGCTTTTCATGAAAAACTGTTACCATGTTTGTGAGATTGGTGGTTTATCTTTTTGAAAGACAGGACATTCTCATGTAATGCCACATGTAACCTGTGAAACCTTGCACCTTGGGTAAGGATATGCACATGAACTTTTCACACTAAGACTGCATGGAGCCAGGAAATTGGGCTGCGGGGAATTCTGTAGGGAGCAGGTGGGATGGGTTACCTGTGCTTCTCTACCCACAGGTGGTGGAAACTTGACCTCTATCAGAAAAAAATCTGGTATTCTGAGTATCCTCTCCCGTTCCCCAATCTGGCAGCAGTGTGGAGTCACCTCTCAGCAGAACACAAAGCCTGCCCTTCTTCCACCTCTCTGCAAACACATTTGTCTGTGCACTTCTCATCGTAAATTTGTTCTGAGAGCAGAGGACATTTACACATAGAACATCTACCATTTCAAGAGCAGCCAAGAGCTGTTGGGTATGTAATTGATTTCAGCAGCAAGACCGCTGGATGTACAAAGGCTCTTGCTTGCTTGTGATCACACCACTGGCTATGCCAGGAATAAAAAAAGAGATTTCCTGACATGCTCTGCTGCGATCTTACCATGAAACAATTCTTCCTCCTGAAATGTTTGGTTTTAGCCCCCGGTGGTAGTTATAAAAGCATGTTAAATACCAGACTTCTCAGCTTGAGACCATCTGTTTCCCTTGCAATCATTTACCACCCCCACACACGAGTTCCTTGTCACCAGTGTGGCAGTTTCAGCAGAAAACAAAAGGAAAGGTATTTTCCTATATGATAGTTTAGACAGAAGATGGACCCGGGAAACATGTTCAGGTGGAGAGGGTGAGATTATGCTAGAAATAGAGGGGTTTTTCCCCACAAGTGGAAGGCAGCAGGCTTTCAGGGAGTTCAGTCATTCTGATCTCTGCTGGCTCTGTGCCTGTGTAAAATCTTGTCCCACTTGACTGGGGCATAGCTTGCTTCATAAATCAGCAGTGTTACATGGTGAGCAAGCTGTCTTCGCAAGTGCTCTCCCAGCATACCTAGAAATGCTTTTGCCAAATTTGTTATGGGTGAAATGACAGCTGTTGGGTTTAAAAGGAGTTTACACACTTCCTCTGCATTAAGTAATTTGAAACGCAAATTCTGCATATGTAGAAATTGGGTTACTATTAGAAGGTTTCAGATAAATCTTTTTTATAAGAACTAACTAGTATGTGGAATCTGTAATTCTACCAGAAGAACATAAAATTGTAATGAATCATTTTTTTAGCCTTTGCTTATCCCAGAAGAAGCAGCAACACGTCTTTTGCTGCTGAACTTACTTGGAAGTCAGGAGCATCATGGAATGAATTCAGCTTGCATTTTTTAATGATATATGGCAGATTTCATCATATTTCACTGCACCATGGTGGTGATATTCTTTGTGCTTGTTTGTGTGTGTTTGCCATTGTTTCAAAAACTTTCTTTTCAAAAAAATTACTTTAGCTCTATTCTTCTGGGATCTTTTTGTGTTTACTATCTAGTTGGCTATTTAAGTCAAAGGGGGTAGTAGTGATTTCTCCACCTTTTATTGGTTCTGTCAGTGTCTGTCTGAGAACTACAGCAGTGTTATTAAAACGAAGAGCTTACTATGACATGAATCAGCCATGGTTTTTTAAGGAGCTTGGCTGGTGCAAGAAGCTGTAAAGTTTAGCTGGAAACTGATGTGAAAAATCATCTGCTGGAAACTTGTAGCTTTGTAGCAGCAACACAACTAGGACATAATGAAAATACATACAAGAAAGACAAAGCCTACAGTTCATTTATGAAAATTTAAGTGAGAAGAATTTAAGTGTAAGAAAAATGAGTGATTTTCTCATTTTTCTGTGTTTCATAAATTATTTTTAAAATTATGAACTTTCACCCCTAATTTTTTGTTTAATATTGAACAGAATTGTTTATTATCATTAATTACAATACAGTCTGCTTAAACTGTTCAGCATACTGCTGTCATTCACAGCACTTGCAAAATAAATAGTGAACACATACAGATGTCTAATTAAATCACTCTCCATGTCCACTTATACCTCTGAATTTATAGATTTTATTAAAATGCTGTGCTAGGTAGGGAAGAGTTTTGTTCATAAGTTACATGAACCGAGGCAGTCAGGTTGACAGGTAGTTTTTGTTTCAACTCTTAGCAATTCAAAGTTGAGGTTTGATTTGAGGGTTAATGACTCAATCTTGCTCCTGAAAAGGGAAGAAGCTATACTGGAAACCCAGAATACCTTTTAAGAAATCTTTTGCAATGGATTTGTTCTTTTGATTGATACCTAACTAGGTTTGATTGTCATTACAATAGAATAATATCTTACTAAAATCAAGAGTGGTTTTGTTGGGTTTTTTTTTTCATAAGGAGGAAGAGCAAAATTCTAATTCACATGTAAGCCTAAAAAGCTTATTTAAAGTCATTAGAGAACAATAGTTCTTTAGTTTGCTCTTGTGGAGGCCTCCCCCTATTATGCATTTCTCTTCCTTGACACAGTTAAGAGAAAGAGTATTTAAAAGCTATTTTGGAAGCTTGGTTCCCTATTCTTTTCCTGTCTTTCATAATCTGCTTATTTCTTATACTTGATAACCAATCAGTTAATTGATTTGGAGACAAGAATTCATCTGGTGATCTACTGCTTTATTTCCCTCTTGCTCTAAGGCCCAAGCTGCAGTCCGTAAGAGTTTTTGCTTTAACTCTAGAGGCCAGGATTAAATTCCTTTTTTAAAGCCAAGCCAGAGTAAGCATCTCACGTCTATGTTTTCCATAAAATTTTAATTATTGTTATTTTTCTAATGAAATTGTGTATGCTTTCTCATTTTTCTCAGAACTTTCATCTCTTCACTTCCGTGAGGTCTCCTCTGTGTATTATTCATTCAACCTCTTTTCTGTGCAATTCTACCATTTTCCCCCCATGGATTTCTTTTCATGTTGCTGCTCCTGTTCCGTTTTCATTTCCTCCAAAGCAAAACATGAATCCGTCTTATTGGAGTTCTTTCAAATCTGATGAAACAAACTCTCCTGTTCTTGCTTAGAAGTTTTATATTGTGTGTTCCCATCCCTGGCTTATCTTTCACAGATTTTATTAGTGTGCACTTGTGTGTACAGACAAGGGTTGAGTATGCAGAAATTGGTAAAGAATTTAATTGCTTATAATGAACTAATTTTAGGAGCCTTTCAAACTGCTTTTGGATTTGTAAATTTGCAAAATGTTCAAGGGATTGCATTAACTATTGCAAGTCTGTGAGAAAAACTTCAGTTGACCTATTTAATGCAGAATTTTTCCTCTGGCTCTTGAAGTTGAGGGGTTTGCTCCTTCATCATGAATGTCAGCTATATGTCAGTAAAAGTCAGGTTTAGTAGTAAAAGAACCTTTAGATGCTATTTAATTTATTGGGCAGAAAGGCAGGTTTTTGCAGCACTGGTTGTGTCATCTGTAAGAACTACATAATCATGACTTGTGAGTGGGTTTTTTCAGGTTAAAAGTTTTAAGAGTTTAGATTTTTTCAACCTGTACAGTAGTAACTATGCTTCTAAAATAAATAGATTTGGCAAATTGTTTTTCTTGGAAGTGGTAAGAAATAAAATCAGAAGACAAAGGAAAACATAAACATAGCTCACTCTGCATTAATGATTTTGGATAGGAACCAAAATTATGCTTTTCAAAAAAATGCTAAGAAATCTATTAAGAAGCCATACATCAGACTTTGCAATGGGAACTGCATTTAACTCCAGCTAATCATGTGGTATGAGACGAGTACATATATTAACATACTGTGACTGAATCGTTGTAGAACTTACCCAGTTACAGTGAAACATGGTTCTTCTTTTTGACATTTTTTTATAAATCACAATTTTTGCAGTCAAAATTGTCTGTCTGTATTTGATCTAAACATAAGGTGCAGGGTGAGCAAAGTGGGAAATGGCATACTCTGAATCATTTCACCTGTGTTTTACAGGAAGGTTTTGGCTATGTACTCCAAGGTTTTTCAAATTAATTCCAGTCCCCTGTCACCGTTTTGGAAAACTGAATTTTTCTCCCTGTACGGAGTCATTCAGCTGGACTTCTCAATTTTTGTTTCAATGTTTTGTTTTCTTTCAACCTCAATTCTCTGATTAACGAGCCAGCCTTCAATTTGTTAACTGAAAACATGTTTCTCCACTAATTTCCATGAGTTAGCAGCAAAGGAGATTGTATGAAGCTAACAATAATTGCATAACTTTCTCACTTCTGACTCTAAATAAGAATGAAAGGTTATTTAATTTGTGAAGATGCAGATAGATCTGCTCTGATAAGAAAAAACTACGACTAAGTGAAGCCTGTGGTCTTGGTGATCTCCCTCGTCACAGGCTATTTTTCTAGGAGACTGCTGTACCCCAGTGGGGGGAAAAAACCCCAAGCCCACAGTCATGCACAACATCTCAACCCCACGGTGGAGAAGCCAGGCCAGGAGCACACCACTGAAGGCTGCATTATTATATTTTTAATCTCTGGATAATATAAGCTGAGTGTCAGTTTTGTGTCTCAAGTGAGCAAGCTTTTCTCATTTCTCACAGTGTGATACCAACTTTTCCCAGTTTGATATCCAGGTAAATTGTTGGAAGTAAGTCAGTGACATTTTACCAATGGAGGAATTTTTTTTTTGTTTTACAGAGCTAAAAAGAGTCCTAAAAAGAGAATATAAATAATGTCTATTAGTGTCCCTGCTAACTACTATGTGGGTTAGGCTGGGGTGGAAGGAGATGGCATTGGTGTAATACAACAGCAGGATTGGAAGTACACTATTGCTTCTCATTCATCCTGTGTGCATAGCTGCCATCCTGGGTTTTATATCCTCTGTTTTATTTCATTTTTTTGTAAAGCAAAATCCTAAGTATCGTACCCCAGCAGGTTAAATTTCGATTTACTTTAGCACTGTTTCTGTATTTTTTCTTTTTTCATCTTTCTTCTTAAATCCCTCTGGGGATAAAGAGGCCACTATTAGGAAGATTGTTTCCTGAGCTAGTTCCACTATAGCTTTTTTCACTGAAGCTGAAATACATATCTCAGGTTCAGCTTTCATGAGATGATTAAGCTTCCACAGTTCAGTTGAAAACCAGCAAAGTCTAGTTTACTTTGTTACTTTAAATGTCCGCCTTATGCATGGAAACAGCGTCAGTGGTTTTCCTTGATCCAGGTGGTATTTGTTCTCCAAACCTGGGCTCTTTCACCCCACATGCTTTTGTAACTACCTTTTGTTAGCTGGGCCCTTATATAGGTACCAGATAAGAAGACATAGTCTCTTTATGGTAGTTAAATGAAACAGATTTTGCCTGCCATAATATTGACTGTGTGTTACATGTGTATTGAAGGGGTTAATGGAGTGGTTGCAGGCTGGAGGTGTTTATGTTGGAATGCTTTGAGAATCGATTCCAGCTAATGGAAAAAATGCTTTAGAAGTGAGCTGGTTCCGTTCCCACAGTGAACAACAGAGAGTGGAAACAACATTTAATAAACCCTTCAGAAGTAAATCCTGCGATTTTTCCTTTCACCACCACCTGTGGAAGAAATGCCCACTTTCTTCTCAATGGGCAGGATTTCTTCCTGCAGTGTATTTGCCTTACTGTGTTAAGTAACAAGAGAAAGTCTTTGGGCAAAAACATACTCAAAAAATACATTCTGCTTGTGTCATCTAAGGCCTAAGTTTTGACTTTGCAGATTTTTGCTTAAATGGCAGGTTGACCAAAAATAGCCACTCGTAAGATTCCTTCTCAGTTGCCCCTATCTGATTTCCAGCAAATTGAAGAAATTTGACTATATGCATCTTGCTTTACAAATATGGATGCTGCAAATTAAGATCCTCGTATTACTTGGATTACAGGGGAATGTTGCATCTTCTGTTCTACCTATGTGCCATCTTTATTTTAAATATTAGGGCGCTTAGAAGATTTGGCAAACATAACCCTTTACTTATGAAAATAAAACATTATTACTTTTTTTGTTATTTGGAGGGTTTTTTTACTCTACAGTGCTTGTGCAAAGTGGAGGAGCTTACAGTAATATTTTTGGTTTGCTAATTAAGATGATGATATACAGATTTAAATTAAGAAAGAGTTTTGTTCAATTGATAAACCCTGCTAAAAAATCCAAGGTTTATTTTCCATTGAGAATTGGCATGATTTTAAATGCAAGGCATATTTGTTGTGAACCATGAACAGTCTTTATGAGACCTGAAGAAGATTTGTGAAAACAGCCTGTAATAAAAATCACACATGCTTCATAAAACACTACTTGATAGATATCACTTGCCCCATTAAGAACTAAACGACAAAGGATGTAATTTCAGTTCTGGCATACAATATTAATCGAAAGGCTTTAAAGCATCTTGCTGATGGGAACTATGACAACATGACATTGAAGAATTACAAACTGGAGACATCTATCTTAATCAGATTTTCAAAGTAAATGTCATAAAATAGAAAGTTATGTTGTCTATCTTCATAGGGTCACATATCATATAGGGTACAGCTTTTCAGCTTGTTTATTCTAAAAATATCAGGGTCAAAAATGTGCCTTTCAAGTAAGTTTAAAGCTCAGTTCATATTCTTTACAAAGTTTTTGGGAATAGATTAGTACCCGGTGCTTTCTATTTGTGCAGCAAGGTTATAAAACATTAGGGAGAGCTGAATTATAAAACAGCTGAGAATGCACAGGTATTGTCAGTATGAAGATGTTGAAGGAAAATACTGTGCTCAGTGAATGTGAAATAGAAAGACAAAGTTACGAGTGTACCTTTAACTGGAAGTATAATGCTCCTGTAGATCAGAGAGCTGAAAGACATTGGTAAAAGTACTTTTTTCTTCAGTTCCTAAAGCTTGCAGTTATTTTGCATGACTTGTTTCTTTGTCTTCCTGTGTATATTTAACTGGTAAAGAACAGTGTCCTTATAGCATGTGGGAAATTATCAAAATGTACTTTGTGGTTTAAACACCAATGTTGCATGTTAGGGACTCCTACTGCCCTCCAGGGAGTTCCAGCTACTTCTCTCCACTTGTCTTCTGCTGTTAGAGAGACACCACATGAGAAACATGAAATCATTTTAATTTTTCCACAGTCAAATAAGTTTCTTCCCTTTCAGGACAGATGTCTTTATTTCTCTTTAAAAAGTAAAGTCATGTTGCAATCTAATGGAAAATGTGTACTATAAATGACAAAATTAAGGTTTTCTTTATGATTTCTCCCAAACTTAGAATCATAAGCAAAGCAATGCAATCTTTCAGAGCTTATCCTGCATTAAATTCACTGGTAGCTCCTCACTCCCAGATAGCTTGACAGGTTTTCAGACCCTACAGGCATTGTACTGATGAGGAGACAAACATTGGCCCACTTTGATCAAGCTACTTGTTTGAGTTATGCCCATTTTACATTATAATAGTATACACACACACAAGGTGCATATCTAGATCAAAGTGTCCTTGTCACTTCTCCTTATGCTTGTCACCATATATCTAAGAGCACAGAGGAAGTCAGCAGTGGTGGCTGCGGGTTAATTCTGTTTCCATCTCTACGTCCATTAGTTATAAACCAAGCAGAAAAAGATAGGCAAACTGACAACAAATGAGAGTGAAAGGACTCTCCTCTGATGGTAGGCAGTCTGTCACCTCAGTCCCTGGGTTGAGTGCGTGGCTTGGATCCTTAAAGCATTTGGCAGAGCAGAGCCAATTTGGATGTGAATACTTGCACTAAGCAAATACTTGGGATTAACCACAGAATGAGCACATACAGCAACTTTTGTTAAATAACCCCTACACTTGTAGTAAATGATCAGAAAGGGAGCTTTGAGCCTTACACACCCTGGCAGGAAAAACTGAACTGAAGCAGTGGTTCATTCAGGAGACAGATCTGCCTAATTACAAATGAACACTTAAATACTCAATTTTTTTTCTGGACACATAACCTTCTTTTATGTTTTCATTAATTCAGTGTGGCTTCTCATAGAAGGTTCTCCCAGACCAGAGACTCCTGGAGTGATTGGTTTTACTTGCCCACAGGATCCCTGAAGCCGTGGCCGTAGCAGTGCAGTAGCCTGTCTTACCCCTCCATAAGCAGGTACTTAAAAAAAGAGCTCCTTTGGGAGCTCTAGGAATAATTAAGCCATCAAATACCCAGTCTTTTCAATTTGCAGGGACTTCTGAGGTAAATCCCACTACTGCTTACAGTACTTTTAGAGATATGGCCATATGTCAGTTAGGTAAAATTTCAAGTCGATTGAAGGGTTTTATAGAGGAAATCAAACCAGTTCTTATAGAAATTACTTTTTACTGATAGCAATCAAGGGCTAGCAAACCAGGGACCAGTGACCTGCAAACAAAAGGTTTTATCTTTTTAAAGTTTTCTAAACGTTGCATTAGTTTTCTAAAACATTCCATTTTCTCCAGATTCTTACCTCTAGTATGTATTATGGATATTTCCTTTACCATGGCTGAGACTTTTCCAAAGAGTGAATAGAAAAGGAGCAGCCTAACCAGAAAGAGTTAAGACTCTCATAGACATAGATATTGAATAACATTTTGTTTTCCCATTTGAAATGTTTATATCATAATGAAAGACTTTGATTTTGTGTTTGTCATGGGAACTCTAAGTTCACGTTAGTAAGACACTGTTTAAAAGCCTAATCCTTATCAAATGGAAATCACCTCTCTTTTTCTTAGATGCGTAGCTAGCTGACAGGTCTCAATGATCTATCTGTTATAGAAAGACTATCACACAAAATACGAAACAAATTACTTTTTTTCATGGATACTTGGTCTGCTTTTCTGCCTCTGAATTAGCCCCTTTCTCCCACATGGCTGTAGGTATCATAAATGTCTCTCCTTCCTATGCTTTTCAAATTCTGTAACAATTAAATGATAAAATTAATTAAATGTAGATTACTTTTGTAAAAATAAAGAGGCAAAGGTTTTGTGAAAGGCTACAGAAGTGCATATAATTTACTTCTGCAATTGAAATGGCTGCTTTGCTTCACTGTGATTCCCTAGGGTAAATAACAATTTAAATGTGTTTTGAAAAAATCATGTAACTGTAGTAAGACAGCTTTCTACCCAATTTCTTGTGACTTTTCTGCATTCTGTGCATCTGTTCACACACATAATTATCTGAGGTTGACTTACTCAACAAATGCCTTAAAAGTGTGGGGTTTGTTTGTTGCACCTGAAGAACTTTGACAGACTGGTTGCTGGGCCAGTTTACGTTTGCTTCTTGCTGCAGAAATTTTCTCTTGAAGATAAGTGGGATTGCTCTACAGTCATTAAGGCGTAAACCAAACAGGAACGTTATAATTAAAACTTAACATCTTTAGGCCTAAGCCTACCTGTACCTACCTGTATCTGCTTAATTTTAGTGTAAATCAGACATTCCCGTGTAGATTAAATCAATTAAGTTAGCATTTAAAATCCAATTTAAAGCAAAGCAACTGTACCTCTCTGGAATAGTTTTTAAGTATTTCAACTTTATCAGATTTGAATGCTTTTCCTTCTAACGAGTGGTTTGTTGTGAGGGAGCTGGCCGAGTCCCAGGGCTGCTGTCTTTTCAATAACGAAGGGAAGATGTATTTCCCTCTAGGACTCCTGTTTTCCAGCAAACTGGTTGATAGGGAGGAAAGAGGAGTTACAGGGTCTTGACACTCGATATTGCAGCGCGTGGAGGGCTATTATTACAGGGAGTAGTGTCCAATGCTGCAGAGTTTATGAAGTACATATCGTGTCATCCCGCTGTCCTTACAAACTTCTTAAGTAGGAAAAGCAAGAAAACTGGGACTATTCTGACAGTAATGCTGATTTCCCAGGAGAGCTGTGTGAATCACTTCACATACATGCCTCAGTTTCCCTGCATGTGCAGTGAGAATATTTTCAGTGTCACAGGGATGTTGAGAAGATGTTGCTCCATAAGACCGATAGCTTTGTGTGAAAGCCTCAGTAATACTGAAAGCTGTTCTTTAACTCTTAACTTCTTAAAAGAGTTAAAAAGGGAATCTGGTTCCAGCTTAAGAATGGCATTCAAAACATGACTATTGTGATGATTGTCTCTTCCTCACAAATCATTGGTGCAACATTAGGGTTTTGTTAGAAATTGAGCAGCAATCAGAAGAACTGTGTATTGGGGAAATCTGGCAGGTTGGAGAAAAGATCCAAAAAGCAGTCCTTAGTGATCTCTCATTCAGAATGACAGTGTAGCGCTGAGTAAATTTAGAGTATAGATTTTAGCTCTGCTGATTTATGGAAAATCTAACCTTGTTAAATGCAAGTCTACCTGTAGCTTTTGCACAATTAGAAAAGAAATAAATCATTCCAGATTTTTCAGGCATTTTTGATTTTGAGGAAGCTGTAGATTCCGTGCCAACTGAAGCCACCCTCAAACACAAGAAAATACCACTTGTCAACATTTTGTGGAGAGAGAAAATGGGATTGGAAGCCAAGTGATCTTTGCCAAATCGCACTTGCTATGGTCTTCTAGCTCCCTTCTAGCCTCTCTTAATTTCTTTTATATGTTCCTCTGTATCTTCAGTGTCAGTAATGTTTATATATTATATAGCAGAAGGGCCTTTTGGTTCACAGTAAACTTAAAGGAAAATAATCTAAATCCCTGCGTAGCTGGCCTATGGTCTGAGTAATCTAATTTCATTCTTCCAGCATATTTTCAGAGTAATTATTAAATCTGTGCATTTATTTGTGGAGTATATAAATACTCTTTAAAAAACTTTCACTATCCATCTTCCTCATGGGGTAGAGTGTTTGGGAAGGTCTGACATCTACCTGAGCCAACCTGGCACTCACACCCTCCTTTGTGCAAGAGAGCAGCGATGATCAATCCTCTGCTTTGTCTTTAGCAGAGAATGCTGCAAGAGCTTTGGTGCTAAAAATGATAGACTGAAAGATTGATTTTCAGCAGGGATTGTAAATGAGAAGAGAAATTAATGAACAAGAGGGATGTCAGGATAACATTTCAGTTGGTAGGAGGTGCAGTGGAAGAGGGTTTTGCAGTAATCATAGCAAAACTGTCCAAAAAGGCTAGGCAGGTAGAAGAGTCAGAAAGAGGAATAAAAAAGTAAAGTCTGATCCTAAGAACAATTTTAATTAATTTATCTATCCGATTAAAATAAATTAATGTGAATTACTTCATTCCATCTGCCATCTTTCTGTATTTTTTATAATTAATTTGTTTAATTAATAATTTATATGGAGATATTTTCATATGTGTGTTTAAATACTTACACAGACACCTGCACATATATTGTTTTTTATATACACATGCACCTATGTATTACAAAATATAAGGCCACAGCTAATTTTGCGCCAGCTGATAAATAGCTTGTTATCTAAGTCAGATAAAATTTTTAGTAGACATGGGAAAAATTCTTTGCTCTAGTGTTGGTTTTTTAACTTTCTTTAGGTGGCTTGTTGAAATGTGGCTTAAAGCCCTTGATAGTGATTGTAATCACATGCACTGACAGCCTTTGTGTCAGTGTTGGTGAAGATAAAGCTTATCAGTTTTATCCTACCTGGACTGGAATTTTACATTAATATATTAGGGATTTGGTGCTTTAAATCTCACTAGCAGTATAAATACTGTCATTCCTTTAATGAGAGCTTCAGCATTGCTGACAAAACTCATGTTGACCACACAAAGTCACTCGAAAGAAGAACGTGGTTCTCAGAAAGGAAATTATTCCAAAGATTTTTTTTTTCTGTTTAAGTCTATTTTTTAACATTTTAATGTTGTCTTATGTTCACAACCTGGGAAATTGCTCACAGTTAACTCTGTAGCAGTCACCTGTAAGATATTGAAAACATCTGTTTCAACAGAAATATTTTCCCTGTGCTCCCCATACCAGAGTTTTATTATTGAGCTTGTAACAATTTGCAGTTATAACCAGTTCTAAAAGGGAAATCAAACAACTGATTTAAAAACTACCTGAAAGCTTTTGCACTGTGAGAAAAGTCCTGTATCTTCTGCTCTGCGTAACACTTGCATTTATATTATGACGTATGTTCTGCTACATTAGTGTAGGAAATAGATTGCAATTTTAATTACATAATTGTTAAGTGTTACATGTTTAGGTGTCATTAGTCATTGCTAAATTGTGGTAAATTATGTGTCAAGGTTTCTTTAGTTTTGTGTGCATTGTGTTGTAAAAGGTGTGTCTTATATTTATGACTTACTTGCCAGTGATTTTATGGAACAGATTGTTAAAACTTAACATTGATGGAGGTATTCGATTGCAGGTTTTGCTGTTTTGAGGTTTTGAGTTTAAGTTTTATGGGTGTCGTGTGCTTTGTTTAAGTCAGAAAATATTTCCTTTTGTTTCGATGGCCTGACTGTCTTATCACCTGTGACTTCCTCCAAGCTGTATTTATATTGCATGGTGTGAAATTGGAAAATCTGTTCTGTGTGTGTTCTAATGGATGTGACGGTCATTAAGTATATGAGTGTTCTGACGTTGTAATCAGATGTGAATCAGTCTGTTAAATATCCATGAAGCAACATCTGCTTCACAGAGTGACCTTCTGCTAAAGAATACTTAGCATCTATTAGCAGATCATAGTGCAGATCTGCCTTATTTGAAATGCACTAAACGAGAGTAGTCTACTGCTGTTTAGCAACTAGCTTGTAATAATTTATTGCAGTTAAATAAAGCTTAAAAAACTCAAATAATTATAGGGATTATATGCATTTTGAAAACCTTTGTGTTCTACTGAAATTACCCATTTAATTTCAGGGTTGGTTTGTTAAAAAAAGCTGAAGTCTAAAGGCGCATTAGGGGATCTGTCAGATGCTATTTTCTGTAGGTGTTAATAAAACCAGATTAAAAAAAAAACCTGAAACAAATTAAAACCAAAAGCAATTTTACCATCTGTTGTGTATTAATTAGAACTTGGTGTATCAAGGGTAAACTTGCTCTTACAGAATGTCACTGAATGTCTGCTAATAGAATAATATGCAAATATATTAGATGATAGGATTATACTGAATTTCTCATTCTGCTTTGGTTGTAGCAAATGCCAAGATGTTGTATAACGAACTTTAATTTTCTTTCTTAGAACAACCTCCAAATAACCAAGGCCAGTCGACTCTGCAGCCTTTGCCACCTTCTCACAAGCAACATTCAGCACAGCATCACCCATCCATCACCTCACTTAACAGAAACTCACTGACAAATAGGAGGAATCAGAGTCCGGCCCCGCCGGCTGCTTTGCCCGCCGAGCTGCAAACCACACCTGAGTCAGTCCAGCTGCAGGACAGCTGGGTGCTTGGCAGTAATGCGCCACTGGAAAGCAGGTAATTACTCAGCTACTACTACAGACTGTGCCAATGCTAAAGAAAATATTTAACTTAATGAAAGTTGACCCGCAGCTGATACTTCTCCTCATTCAGCAAGCAAAACTGAAAAGTTTACGGTCCTGGAAAATATGTCCTCACTCTAAAATCCTCAATGACACTCTTCTCCATTACAGTCCTATTCCAGAGTAATTAGAGTATATTAATTGTTCCAGACAAGCGTTTTCCTTCCTGTTCATAATCTGTGACTTTTGCCTGTTTGAAGAAATTTCTTGCCTTGCTTGCTGGAAATGTGTCAAATATGTACTGTCACACAGATCAAATGTCAAATAACATTCAGTAATAGTTTTTAACTCATGCACTTGCTACCTTTAAAGAAGTACTTATGTGAAGCTTGGTGTTTTTAAAGGTGCTAGGATTTGGTGAGACAAAAGAACTCAGTTCCAGTGTAATGATAAATTTGTCATTGAAAACAGCTAATATGAAGAATGCATAGGAAAGAAGTAGCTAATATGAAGAGTGACACTAGCTTTTTTAGATGCAGAATGATCTATAAAGAAAATTGATAGGACTTACTGGCACAGAGCTGAATTTACCTACAGTGATTAATTAGTACTCATATAACACTCAATCAGCACTAATTTTTTATTAAGGAAAGCCATAATATTCCAATTTAGTTATTAAACTGAGCATTTATTACTTTATTGAAGTTGACAGTAATTCTTGAAGGTGTTTATGAAATCCCTTCAGTTTATTCTTTGAATCCCTTTAAATTATGTTTTATAGCAAGGTAAAGATGATTTTGACTAATTTAAAACATACATGACCTTAAGATTCTCTTTTAAGTAGTTTTTGTTGCCATAGATGTTTCAGGCAACTCCTCTGTTGGACAGGCTGGAATGGCTATTCCTTTTTTTAGTTTTCTTGGACTCTCCTGTGCTGCTTATGAGACATAAGCACTGCGGAACAGCATTCCACTGAAGAGATCTCGTCATCATGTTCAAACAGCTTAGTATTTTAAGAAAGAATTTTCTTATAGAACAAATAAGTTTGTAGTGAGGAAAAAGATGTTTGATGTTTTCTTGATAGTAGTTAATCTTAAGTAGATGGGTAAGGTCTT
The DNA here is from genome assembly GCA_013397155.1 of Irena cyanogastra. Lineage (NCBI taxonomy): Eukaryota > Metazoa > Chordata > Aves > Passeriformes > Irenidae > Irena > Irena cyanogastra. Next base: position 500,288 of record VWZV01003836.1, on the reverse strand, counting down.
TGATGTTTTCTTCTATTGCCATATATGTTTCTATTGTCTTTATAAAGGTGTAGGGCTACTTGAATGAGAATGCCACTTCTAACCTTAAGTATTTTTTGCAGAGCAAAGTCTTTTCATCTTTTAAATATTTCTGTTGAAAACCTGAGGGTATTTTGCGTGTTGAAGTTTTGAACACTTGTGAATGAGGCAAAATGTAAAAAATTCATGTAAAAACCGACAGAGCCCTGCTACTGTGTTTTTTCTAATAATCTTACTTGGTTGGAATTCTGGAGGTGTGGAACCCATCTTATTTGTCATTGATTTTCCCCTTTTGGTTAAGGTTCCCTACTGAGTGTGATTCTCAGGCTCAGTATCAACTATATTAACAACTTTGTGATACGTCTCTTCCTTCACCCTTTTTTTGGACTAAAAAAAGTTTATTTCCTCTCTGTCAATATTTTAGTTTATGCTTATTGTTGGAATTTTTTTTCTTTCTCTCTTTTTTTTTTGTTTTGACTTAGATGACAGCCATTTAGAGGTAGAGAATGTAAATGTCAGCCTATATACATAACTATCTTTCTAGCTCTGTAGGCTCATACTGATGATGGGTGGCAAAAAAGCCACACAGTTTGCTGTCATGTATAGCTGGGCAGTGAATTGACTGGATTTGTTCATGTGCATGTAGGAGAGAGGGATGTGTTTGCAAAGCTTGGAGGAGGTTTCAGTCCCTATTGCTCTGCAGTAGTAGTGAAAGTGATTTCAAAAGATACATATTCCATAATATTGGATTCAGTTGTGGTTTTAATAGAATGTACTGCAATTTGGCTCTGTGCAAAGTACTATTAACAAGAATTAATGGATTTGTGTGAAGCATTGCTGTTACTGGCTAAAAAGATGAACTGTGAGATTACAGATCAATGATGTCCAACAGAAAGTCCAATTCGCATTTTTTAAAATATAAAAAGACTCTTTGCTTAAATGTTTATGAGGACCTAAAACTGTAACTTGTATGAATTGAATTATGTGAATGCTTCTTTAATCTTTGATGCCATCTTTAAATGACAACGAGATTACCAAGCAAAGGCAAGAATTGTCTTCCCTCTATTGGGGCTCAGTAAAATCTACATTAACAAAAACTAGGACAGTAGAAGAATATTTTCTGTAGGTTTCCTGGAGACTGCAGGACCTTTCATTGAACATTTAGTGATCTTTAGTATTTGACTGTTCCCTAGCCAGCTGTAAGTTAGGTTCATTTGTAGAGCCAATAGATCTGCTGGAGGAGCCAGCACTAGAGAATAATATGCACTTCTGAACAAATCAAAATCTTTCCTTTTTGTTCTTTGAATTACTGGTTGGACAGTCAAAGTCATGTAAATATATTACTACATCTCAGGTGTCTGAAAATGACAAAAGATCATTTGGTAATTAAATATTAGGGGATTTTTTATTATCATTGAGCTTTAAGCTTTTTTTCGGGTACTAGTTTTAGTAATGATTTCTTGATCACCAGTATCAGTAGTTACATTCTCATGACTTTGAATTCTAGTAGGATCTAATTACTGATATTTAAAAATACATAGTAAATCACTTCTTTAAATGCTGTCTCTGTTAAATATTTGAACATGCAGAATATTTCTAATGCACGGTCAATGATCAATGTTAGAGATGCACAGAGGAAAAGTATGTTAGAACTCATACATTTGTAGATAAAAATAAGTTGGTAGCATCTCTTAGTGCATTTCCTGGGAAGTATTTCATTAATTTTAGTCATTGAATGTAAAAGATCAGTTTGTTGGTAAGGGAAAATTTACATATTCCAGTCAAGGAATAAATCTCTGAGAATATTTTGTAACTTTACTCAGAATCTGTGTTAATGTGCCAGTGAATCAAAGATGAGCTTTGCTTTTTCTTATTAGATTTGCTGCAAAATATACTTCATTTGAAAGATGACTGCATTTTGTATGATGGACTGTGAATTTTTTATAGAAACTAGCCAAGAAACTAACATGTTTTTCATAGTTTCTACAGATACTGCTTAGTCTTCTCTTACCACTTAGTATTAAAAGTAGAGTCATAGGAACATTAATGTATTCAGCTACTTAGCTACTTATTTTACCAAGAAAAAAAGAAGGCATTGGTTGAAGAAATACTTCATGACATTTTGAGGGACTTAATTAAGTACCAGAATACCTCTGAAATAGTGTAGACAAAATATTTCCTGGAATGTGTTACTTCAAAACTGTTCTGTAAACTTGATTCAAAGTTAATTTTAGAATGTGAAGAATTTAGAAATTCCTAAAGTGTGATGAACATACACGTGTCATTACTGGGGTGGACTGTCAATGATGCAGTTGCCTTCGATATTGATTAAGGTGTGGAAAGAGTGTTAATAGTTTCCAGGGAAGTTTTAAATCAATTTGTGTAGAGGCTGATTGATTGTCCACAAAAGCACAGTGTTGCTGGAGGTTAAAGTCTGCTCAAACCAGCTATTTTACACATTCCACCCACTAAAGCAGTGCCTGGTTTAATCAAATTCAGACTGTTCTGATCTGTAAGTCCTCCAGATTTTCACACATGGACTTGATTAGAGATGTTACTTCTATTAAGAAGGTGTATGTAAAAAATAAAGGCAGAAACTGGGGATGGAATTCAAGTCCTGCTCTTCTGAAGACCCTGTTAAGCACTGTGCTCACATTGCTGATCTGCTAGTTGAAGAAACAGGACTCTGCCTAAACTGCTGACAGCATGAATGCATTTGAAAAATTGACATGCCATAATTACGGGATCCTTATATACAGACATTAGAAATTAAGTATTGTTTTCAAATACTAAAGTCAAAAAAGTTCTGTTTTCTTCTGACATTCTCTTACTGTCAGGTTTTCACTGAGCATCTGTTTGAATCCTAAAACACCAAGCCATATGCTTATAAGCTTTCTTTGATGTCAATAGTGTCTTACTTTAGATTTTTGCTTGATCCCTCTGGCATCTTTCCTGCTCAAATATCCCTTGCTGTCACCATAAGTACTTGGCATTTAATCATGCTGTGTATTTTGTCCCCTGGCTCTTAGGCAAGCACCAGTAGTCCAGAATTCAATAGCATTTGCACAGTGTTCCTTGAGTTTATCATTCCTGTTTTCAGAGGTACATAGTCACTGAAGTAAAAATGGACCCAAGTATTTTGTCCCCACGTTAATCATTCCCTGTTTTAGATAGGACAGAAGACACGTGTGATTCTAAACAAAATAGTAGTGGCTTACTTCATTTCTCCCCTTCATTTCCTCACTATTCCCTGAGAGAACCAGAGACTGTGATGCTTCCTTTGCCTCTCCTGCTGCTGTGCATTGTCATTTGCAGAACGTGAGATCCCCATCCACTCTGCTAGCCAGCGCTCTGCATATTTTTCTTGCTGACTGCCTGTGCCAGATAGCCAGCAAGTGACTGCCTTTTAACAGTCTCAGTTTCAGTTTTATTACTTCATCTCTGGTCCAGCCTCATCAAATAAACAACATCCCCCACTATGCACTGCTCAGTCCTTAAGCCTGCCTTGCCACAGGCAGCAGTCAGGAATTTTATTCAAGGACTTGCACATAAATAAGGGGTCGCCAAAGGGTAATGATCACCTAAAGGTAGCCACTGTGTCTTCAGGTTATAATCTAGCATGTAGTTCAGAGGACAGCATGGAAGGCAGATAAATCCCACATTCAGTTTTGCACAAAGTTACACAACAGAATTAGTATATTCTTTTTTCTGGGATCAGCCCGTTCTTTAATTTGAAATTGCATCTCTAATTTCATTTTTTTGTATCTTTATGTATAGAGAATTAGAAAGTCAAGCAGTCCTTGCAAATGGTCATGACAACCTTATAGAGATGGATGTGTTTTCTCCAACATATCACGATAGCAGTTATGGGTATGTGACTCTTCAGTGTTTGCATGATGCTAACTATTGACACAGAAGACAAACTGTGATTAAAAAAAAAATATTGCAATAGGAAAACATCTGAAACAAACATGCTCATCCTTATGTTTGATTTTTTAAAAATTAGCCTAAATAATTGGTCATACTGACTCATAGCAGATACAAAATGGTTCTGCCAAATCTTGCTTGGTTTGACTTAAGACATTAAGAATGCAATTGACATTGTATTAATTCTCTATGACCCAATTCTGCAGGCTGTTTCAAACTATTGGCATGATTACACATTTGCCAGATCTGATCCTTTGTTTGTAATGTATTTACTACTTAGCAAATATTTCTTTTAGAAATATTATGACATGTATTATAGCATAAAGAATGACCAATCAAAGAAGTTAACACGCGTTAATATACCTAATCTCTTGAGATTGCAACTGCTGATAAATATGCAACTGTAAATAGAGAATTCCATATAAATTAATATTTCAATTTGTTTAAGTAAAATTTCTATTATAGAGTTGTTCTATGTCTACTTAACTTTGTCAATAATCTGTGTCTAACTTTTGAACTGTCTTGGCATTCTTCTGCAAATCAGTATAATTCATTTCTGATCCACATACACACAGAAAAAACCTCTGACAAAGCAGTACCATTTCTGAATTGTTAATCATAAATTTACCTTTTTTGTTAGTTTGTTTATACTCCACTAAAAATCAGAATTCTATGTCCAAATTCTGTTCTGTTAATGGTAACTCCTAACTTCATAAAAGGGACAGCGTGCTATTTGATTAAAAGAGGAGATCTGCAGTTGCCTACTAATTAATCTGTAATATATATATTGACACAGTACATTGATCTGTTTCTCCCAAAAACTCTTAAGCTTTCACGTAGCCACAAATGAAAATCAACAGCAGGAAGAGAATGGTATGTTAAATTCAATTAGTCAGTCGTTATCAGCAAACTCAAAGATATTGCAGATATTTGCCGGAAGATCCCAATATATTGTCTTCGAAGTAAAAATATAAGCATTATGTATTAAAACAGAACAAAGCCAAATATTATTGTTCCCTGTAGAACAATTACCATACTAGTTCAGATGCATAAATGCTGTAGCAGTGTTAATAGAACTGTGCCTGGTTTATACTTTGTATGTTTGTAATAGCATCAACAAATGTAAGTATTTTAGCAAATGGTGTATGTTATATGAAATTTGTGTTAGTTGAGACTAATTCAGGTAACAATACAATGAAATTTATCTTGTTTGGAATCCCTTCATTTTTAAAATTATGCTAGCAGGGATCATCTCCTAGTGTGAAAGTTGTCTAGAGATAATAATACAATAGTTCCAAAGCAAAATAGGTTTGAGACTACAATATGCTATCAGCATGAAGATTCAGTCTATCAATGTCACTATCATACTGTGTCACAGCTAGAATCATTATATATTTGTTTCTATGTTTCTATGTTTTCATGCCATGCGTTATGATATACTATTTCTTAATTTGTATGGCTTACAGAGAGAATATTAATCTAATCAATTTGACAACTTTAGTGTTAAGAATGATTATAGAAATAGACATTTTACATAGAAATTCTAATGTTTCATAGGCCTAGACCTAAAGAATAGTTGTTTATAGCTTTGAGAGATACATTTACAGTGCATTGATTATCATAAGACAGCTGGAAATCTCAGTGTATTTTAGTGGTATGTATTGTTGGGTTTATTCTTTTCTCTGATGCACAAATATATATTAGTGTACCTGTTGACAAATCAGTTGAAGTAAGAAGTCTGGTTTCCTTTTACCAAACCTGAAAGTCCTCTTCCCTAGCCTACCTAGGTGTCAAAATCTGAAAATATGTAAGATTCACTATCAGCAAATGACTGAATTTATATTACTTATAGATAAAGCTTGCTAGTATTTTCTATTTCTATATTTTTCTATATTCTGTATTTTCTATTTTCTAGTGTCTCCTCATTTTTTGAAAATTTCATACTTTTGCAGTGTTAGAAAACTTCTGTTGTATTTAAGTAGGAAATCTTTGTGAGGAGGTTGATTGAGGATTTTCGTCATCTGTTTGGAGAAAGTTTAGGAGAGCTGAGTTTAGGGCATGCTAAACTTAATAGTGTTAAACTTAATAGTATTAAACTTAATAGTGGTAGAGGAGAAATCTGAAAGAGGCTGAGTACAAAAGGTGTAGGAGTGGGTGTCCAAATGGGTAGGTGGAGTAGTCCATAAGAAGGAACTGAGACTGGTTGGTTAAGCGAGGTGGGACATAGATGAAATGCTAGAGGACTAGAGGGTGAATATCTATGATGAAAACCAAGATAATTTCTTGTCCTTTACTCCTTGTGATTATTTGTGAAATCCTTTTGAATTGTATGCACCACATCCCCTATGGACCTGACTAAACCTGAGGAGAAACCTTGGCTACTGGCATATGCTCTTCTAGTGACAGAGGCCAGAAATAATCAAACCATAGATTTTCTATCTGTGGTGGCCTATGCAGATGAGAAAGCTTTCAATATGATTTCTAAAGTTTCTTCAAACTTTCTTAAGTAAAATCACAAGTTAATACTTCAGTAAAAAAAAAATCATAAAGCTAGCACAAAAAAAAACTTGCAAAATTAAAAGCTAACTTCTTTCTGCAGTTGCTTGGCTGCAGCTGAGTTTGCCATCCCAGTAAATGCAGGTCAAGCTGAACCAGAAGGAAATTTTAACAGATTCTGGAGATCCTTTCTGTCGAATTCAAACAGGTGAGGAAACAATATCAAATGTCATGGCAAAACAAAGACCTGGATGACTGTACAGTGCCTGCGTTCATCATCTCTGATAATGCTGATTGCATGAAGAGAAGACAGTCTGCAAAAGGCGTGTGTGAAAATGAGTACCATAAAATATAAAGTGTCACCCTCCTCTGGGCACAAGATGTAATCCTCTGCCTTTGTAAACCCAGAAATGGTGGTCTCTCAGTTCTGTGAAACTTGGCATGTTGCATATGAGAGACTATGCATGCATAGTATTCAAGTTTTCACCAAGGAACAATGGCTGGGAAATAGGAATGGCTGTTGTATCACACATCTGTGCACAGTTGCCAAGCTGCTGGCAGTGGCTGTAACTCAGAGGTTGTGGCAGTGCTGTTGTACTGGCAGACTCTGGTTGTGTGAGTCACTGCTTATACCGTAGTAGTGTCAGCAGAGAGTTCATCGCGAATTATCATAGCCCCCAAATTGTGAGACAAACACAGCTATGGACATCAATAAGTGAGCTAATATTCACAGATCCATTATAATGGAATCTTCAGCCTGCTTGTAGCTTGAGGCAGAATCAGATCCTCTCAGTCACTGGCAGAATAACACTTCACCTCTTTAAAGTCCTTCTGGTTTTATTTTCATTTAAAATGTCCAGTAGCTCAGTCAGTCCAGACAAAATTTCAACCTTTGTTCCAACTTCTGAATTCATCCTTGGGTACATAATGCAGCTCTTGGTCTCTCTTAAACTATATTTCTTTTTGAAATACTCTCCATGTGCCTTTTGAGACATTTAGAGCAATTGTTCTCTTTCAACTTTATGAAGACAGCAAGGGTAGTAAAAAGATTGGAAGAGTAGCTGTGCTCTACATTCCTTTGATTTTCTGCTTAGAAAGTGTAACTTATTCAGTATTTAAGGTAGGAACTGGATAAGGTTAGATTGCCTCATCTCAGAGACAACTTTTCCTGACTGTCTTGGTAGGGATGATTCCAGAAGAGCAGAGTAGATCAGAAAGTGTAATATAAATTCCTACTGCTCACATAAGCATTTCAAGTCCTTACTGCAAAATTCGGATGCTTTCCTCTGCTCTCCCTTCCTTTGGAGAGAGGAGAATGGTAATAGCAAGAATATTGCATCAGAAATACTGAATTCAGTATAAGAAAGTGCAGTAAAGGGCTGCCAAGTTCACTCCCAGCTGCTGCATTCTTCAGAAGTGAACATCACCAACAATATCAAGAGCCAAGTCACTTACTGTAGCATAGGGGGAAGCCTGTGTAAGTACTAGTCCTCTGAGAGACCCAGAGGAAGCCTGTAAGGCAACAGAACTACTTGGTTGTTTTTCAGCAATACGTAGATCTAGTTTCACTCTCATCTGGAACATAAGTAGTGGGACAGTCCTGCAATGGACAGTGTGAGTAGCTACAACTGAGCCAGGTTTCTTTCCTTGTTCACCCAGCATAAGGCATTCTTCGCATTGGACTCTCTTGCTCATTTCTGTAAAGTGCGGCATAGCATTGTTTGTTCCCCTTGTTCATCTTCACAGAGTGCAGCATAGCAGAGGAGCACAAAGGAGCAGGCTTGGCAGAGCCATCTGATTATTCTAGTTCTTTTGATCCTAGATATGCAGAAATTAACTACTCCTTCTCTGGGGTCCAGAACTAGCAGCCCAAATCTGAATTTGGAGAAACAAATAAGAGGACAACAGGTGCCCTTTCCATCCTGTAGCACTATATTCATTCTTGTACCACCAAGAAGGTAGGGGTGATGAAAAGGAAGATTTACTCTAGTGCACCAATGGAGTGGAAGTTCAGGGCTTTTGTCAGCATTCAGTCCTTCAAGTCATCACATCCTGGTGACTTTCACAGCAGATTGGAACACTGTCTTGTCTAAATTGCTCTTTGAAGATTCAGCTGTAAGTTGCTATGCCTAACTTCTCCATTCTTTCTCCAGCAGCCAGCAGTGGAGCTGTAGCCTGCAGGAGCCAGATGTGAAAGAAAACACAAGCTGTAAGGATGACACTTTAGCCCTACTAGGACTTATGTTCTTTCTTGGATGTCAGTGTTCAGTTTGCGAAAAAGGCGGGTCCTTGGTGTAAACCCAGCCAAATTCAAGCAAATGTTGCCATATGTAAAGTGCTTTTCTGAAACATTTGAATAATCTGGTGAAAGGGGCTTATCTCCATTTCCCACAGATGTTTCCTCTGTTTTTACATATGGGTAATAGCTGGGATGATAGCTGTCTTCTCTTTCTTTCTTTCTTTCCCCCAAACTTTGATCATCATTTCATCTGCTGCGATCTTGAAGCTTTTTCCAGGATTGTGATAGCATTAATAATGACTCCGAGGAAGCGGAAATTGAGTTTTATTTCTTCCTAAGAAACTTTTTGATTGCAATTCTGCCCAGAAAATAAACTAAGACAAATTCACAGCATAACACAGTTTCTGTGGTGGCTTGGAGTTATGTTAAATGCAGCCATATGGTTCTGTGGAAGTCAGTCATAAGCCTGTGCTGAGGGCAAACACCACCAGCTACAACGTTTCATCTCAGAAGAATGTTAAAAGAAGATGAAGACAGGCATAAAATGTTCAGAGAGAAACAAAAATCCAATTCCTGCTAGAGCTTGCTGGGAAAGCTTTTCTCATGCATCAATGAACAAGAATTCACATAAAACCTAGCCAGTAATTTCTGTTATCTTTTTACATCTTTCCTATAATGTTAGTCAGCAGAGATTAATCTTTTCTTTCTGTCTGTTTCCTCAACTCAGTGTGAGGAATCATATTTATTGATGTGATCTATCCATTAGTGAATCAGGCAGAGTTCTCTAATGTCAGGTGGCAGGTGAGGGTCATGGTCTCTCTCAGAGAACCCAGTTTAATCCAGCATGAATAGGGTCTGTCAGCAGAGAGAGGGCACACCAGTCAGTAGGTGCAGTACTGTGATTGATCACGATCTTGGACCACCATCCTTTACTCATTTAATGGTTTTCTCCTCATTCTGACAGGTAATGTATGTCATAGAGATTTTTTTAACAAAGAAGCATGATAACCCACTCCCCGGAGGGAAAAATTCAGCTGGTTTGCATTCGAGAAAGTCAGGGAGAGACAAAAACTTAAAAATCTTAAATGAGAGAAGTTGTAGCAAACAAAAATAGCTGCAGCTGGATTTATCCCTCCTTTCTTTAACTTTCTTAAGATTAATTGATCTCTTTGTATGGAAATGGCGAATAAACTGCTAGGTCTTTGCACAGGGATAGACGTGCACTATCTCTGCATGTGTTAGTGATGATGTATTTGAGGCAGAGCTCCCAAACCTTAGAAGTGTGTTCTGTCTGAAAGTCTATTCTTCCCATTTGAAACATCAGAAAAATAAAAAGATAAAGTTTCAGCTGCCCGTATGTCTTATTTGCCTACATTGGCCTCATGGTGCTGCCAAACTTTATAGAGAGTTCCACTATGTTATTGAAAAGCAGATTTATTGATTGCTTCTGTCTCTAGATAGGTGCATTATGAATTGGGGCCATTTGGGGGGCAAAATCTGGTGGTTTATTTTTAGTTCAGGTGAGCAATCATCACCGTTTTGTTCATTACAAAACAGAATAGTTAACAGTTTTTATTCCTATGAATTCAACAGTACCATCATATTAAATGTCAAACCCAGGTCATTAGGAGTACTATTGAATTCTAAGCAGAGGAGTTGGGTCCTAATACAGAAGCATGCCACTGAAACATAAATTCACTAAAATTTACATTTCTCTTAACTTGCATTCACTCAAAGTGGATTTGATAAAAGTTTTTTCCACCTCTGGAGCCTTAGGAGAACACAATTGATGTGTTTCTAATCCTAAGTGTCTAAGGTCTATTACCTTTTGTGCCTTGGAGTGAATCTAGGCTAACAGATTGAGGACCTTAACAGAATGCATAAGACATTTTGCCTAGGCTTGCTTAAAAATGTGTTAATTCATGTGATAATGTCCACAGATTTGACACACCTTAGAGGCAAATAGATAATTTTTAATAGAGTTAGATACTGGCAGATTTGAGTTGGTTTGGGGGGAAGATTAACCTGTGCTCCACAATGTGAAAATTGGTGTGCTCATTTCATGAAATATTTAATTTGTGATTACAGAAAAAAGAATGCTATTGCCTTACCTGGAAGAGTTCTGTAAAGTACAGTGATCTTTTGAGTCAACAGTGGTCTTCTCTGCTGGCGATTGCTATTGTGTCCAGAGTTTTTCTCAAATTGCAAGGGCAACAGATACATCAAATAAAACAAATTAGTGGACTTTTTGCTTACATTAAAGAAACTTGTAGAGCATCCCAGATGTATCTAAATATATGTAGATATTTTGATACCTAGAGGTAAAAGAAAAAAATGCAAAAAATGTTAAGGATAGTTTTTCTTTTCTCTTTCACCTCTCTTCAAGTCACTTTCTATTCTGTCAACTTTCAAATGTCAGTTTTGATTTATTCTTTACTGAAACAACAGGTATCTGAAAATAGCTTTCCTCATCTCCACAGTTGCCTTTGCCTGACCCATAAAAAGCCTAAGTTTTGCTTTTTTGCTTTAGGCAATTAGTTCTTAATGCTTTTGTGTGTTTTACTCTAAAAATAAAGTGAACCAAACAGTGTTACTATAAAAACTTGTCTTTGTGTACTGCAAGGCAAACAGTACGTACTCATTTACAAGAACAAGGAAATAATCAGTTGAATTTAAATTGAAATTGATAGAAGAAAATACATTTTGATATAGTGCATGTTTAGCCTGCAGAACAAAATGCCACAAGACATCAGTGAGACCGTGAGTTTTGGGCTGTTTAGAGAAAGAGCAAGCTGTTAGTGGATAAACAGACTGGAAGGCATTAATTCCCCCCCTTTATACTGGCCACTTTCAGACAGGGTGTTGTTCTTGGTCAGTAATTCCTTTTTCTGCTCATTTGGTTAGTTTTACACAGCTTTCATAACTGTTCACTGTCAAGTAAGTTATCTCTTTCTCCACCATTTTTGGAATAAACTAACTTTCTCATTGTTCTGCATATGCTTTCAAGAATCTTACCCCTTATACTGCTTTTTAGACAGACACCGCCATCAGAAGTACAGAGATAATTTCTAACACTGGGTGCATTTCGTAGTGCAGTCTTCTGAGTGTTGAAGCTGTTCTTCCTCAGTTTTCTTCTGGGGTTGGGCTGTAATGATCTGAAGAGCCATATGTCTCTAACTGGATCATCATGGAACTGACCAAACATTGCATTTAGGACAGTGTAGGAGACAGGACTGCAAGAAAACCTATAGTGCAATAACACTAGGACATTTTTTACTGATCACAAAGGAATCTCTCTATTCAGAAACATGACCAAATTAATAGATTTGTTCTCCTCCAGATTTTTCAGATGCTGTTAGTGTACAATGATACACAAGTCCAAATATTTAGGATGAAATTATTTAGTGTTTTTAAACACATATATTCTAAATACCGTTTTATTCTGGGTCAGTGTTATAGGTTTTAAGATGAGAAGTGTTTAATTCTTGTATGCATAAGGCGTAGCAATATTGGCCTTTATTCTGTGATAGCAGACGTCAACTAAATAATAATGTTACACAAAGTAACAATAGCTGCCATTCAATCTCACTGGCAGGGTGATAAAATATGATGCATAATCTTATGTACTGTGAGAAGTTCAGTACAGTTTTGCTGGGCCTTATTCACAATTCCGTATTTAGTATGAGTTTTGTAAAAGTCCTGTGTGACTTTTAATATGGTGTGACATACTTGCCATGTGATTCAGCACTCTATTGGCAGGGTTGCACTGTATGAAGTAGTTTGAAACAGAACTAAAATGCTGCCAAAAAAGTTCTTTGAAATGATAAGGTAGGCTTTATTGCATCTTCCAAGTATTGCAAAGCATTCTATATATATATGATGCCCAAATTAGAGAAATTGTTCTTTAGCAAGGTGAAGCAATTTCAACATAAGCTAAAAAAGTAATGTATCTAATGTAAAAATTACATTAGGAATGTTAAAATTATGCAATAACTCTATTCAAATTGAGACCAGTCTATTTATAAAGTAATGTGTAATATTCCTTTTTTATTTGGTGATAGTTTATTTATATAACATCTCAGCTTCTGGCAATCTGAAGTCTAGGGCTTTCCAGATGTGTTTATGTAATATTGCATTCATTGATGCATAGTATCCATTTTATTCTAAACTGCGGTCAAAAGTTCTTGTCCTAGATCCTTTCATGAAGAAAGTTATTCTAAATCACATTTCTACTGCTGGACACCTGGCTATCTTATATCAAAAGTACTTGGGGCTTCTGGGCTGAGTCTTACTGTCCTTGAATATTTTGATAGTCTATCTCCATTTCTATGAAGATGCAATTTTCAGTTCGCTTAATCTTTCTGCCAAACTCATGGACAGTTTTTATCACTTCTTTGCCCCTTCTGTTTTTCTATTTACTGAATTTAGTAGAGACCGCTTCAGTTTTATTTTCCATAGAGGAAGTGGCAGCACAAAAAAAATCTGATTTGCTGTGAGCCCTCTTTCCCCACCAGTGTGAGAAGGAAGAAACCATCTGCATGTCAGCCAGTGCACATCAGCACTTCATGCTCAAAGAGTACTGAGTTAAATTAAAAACGTTATTATTTTACTTTTATTCACATGCTTCTGTTTTCTGAGCTGGCACCTTTGAGTTTTTTTGATGCTGCATTTCTGTCTTTTATTGTAAGGGCAAAAGGCTAAGTAAAATGCCTACCATTTGTGAAATAAGGGTACTTCCCAGCTGTCTTTCCATCCAAAGATTAGTTTATGGTATAACTTTGTATTTTGTAGTTTAGATTTGTTAGGTACTGAATACTTCCCTCTTAAAATGTTAAGATTATCTGACTTTTTAATAGCAACATCTATTGAGTAAGTTGGCAGAAATATATATTGAATAAATATAAAAGTAGAATATTATTTGCTTTAAAAGTTGAATTGAATTATTTAATAATACAGAACTGGCTTGTCTTGTAAAATATTAGCGTGATTCACTGGAGTTTTGTACTCCATAGCTTAATAAAATATTTAAAGTGCTGCTTACGTGAAGATCTAGCAAGTGCATGTTATGTGATCAATTTTGAAGGGAAGATACACTATTGCAGATGCTATAAGCTCCCTATGAGATGAAATATGGTGTAATTTCCTGTAAGTCAGTGCCTGGTCAAGTAGTGCAAACAGTTTAGGCTTTAGAAAATAGCTATTTGAGTTCCATAGTTTGAAAAGACAAGGTAGATAGATATATAGATAATTAAAATCATATGTGGATGGATTCTATTTCAAGAGCATAAGAATTTCAGCATTATCTGGAAGCAGCCTGGATTTGTTGTCAGATGCCATATCCTTCTAAGAGTCTCATAGGAACAGTTTGGCGTGGCTCAGTGAGGCAGACAAGATGTGCAAGTCTGATAGCATTACACTTTAAATACTTATCACTCGGAGTTAATGTAGCAGGAGAGTCTCTGACAACTTTGTTAGTAACTCCACTCATTAGAAATAGAGAGATCCAAACAAATTTTCTTAACCCACATGAAGATGCCAGACTGACTTTTCTGTCATTATTTTTCTCTCAGTGTTCAGCCAGACGGTGCAACCACTCTGGCATTGGGATTCAAAGTAAAGGAGAATAGCTTAAAGTGAGGAGCTGTGCCTGTGCTGCCTAGGACAACACATTCCTGAGTACCTACTGCTGAATTCCCATAGCATGCTCCTGGAGTAACTGGCTGATCATGCCATAGGCAGGTGCACTCTTCACTGGGTAGAAAAGTGACTGAATGGCTGGGTCCAGAGGGTGGTGAGTGGATTTACATCCATCTGGTGGCCAGTCACAAGTGGTGTTCCCAATGGCTCAGCACTGGGACCAGTCCTCTTTAATTTCCCAGTATCATAGAAGAACCTGAGTTGAGAGGGACCCACCAAGATCATCGAGTTCAACCCCCAGCCCTGCATAGGACCATTCCCAAGAGTCACACCATGTGCCCAAAAGTGTTGTCCAAATACTTGCTGGACTCTGTCAGGTTTGGTGCTGTGACCTCTTCTCTGGGGTGCCTGTTCCTTCACCATCTGGAGTGAAGAACCTTTTTCTAATATCCAGCCTAAACCTCCCCTGACACAGCATCAGGCTGTTCCCTTGGCTCCTGTCACTGGTCACCGTAGAGAAGAGATCAGTGCCTGCCCCTCCTCTTCATCTCAGGAGGAAATTGTAGACTGCAATGAGATCTCCCCTCAGTCTCCCCTTTTCCAGACTGAACACATCAAGTGACCTCAGCTGCTGCTCATACAGCTTCCTCTCAAGGCCCTTCCCCATCCTCATGGCCCTCCTTTGGACACTCTCTAATAGCTTTATAACCTTCTTATATTGTGATGCCCAAAAGCGCACACAGTATTCAAGGTGAGGCCCCAGCAGTGCAGAGCAGAGCAGAATAGTCACCTCCCTTGCTCAGCTGATGATGATACCTTTGTCTGTTATCAACAATTTTTATCAATGATTTATTAATGGGGAGATCAAGTGCATCATCAGCAAGTTCACAGACACAGCAAGCTGGATAGGAGTGTTGATCTGCTGGAGGGTAGAAGGTTCTACAAAGGGATCTGGACAGGCTGGATTGATGGGCCAAGGCCTGCTATATAAGGTTAAATAAAGCCAAGTGCTGGGTCCTGCACTTGAGTTGCAAAAACCTCCTGCAGCACTACTAGTTGGGGGAAGAGTGTCTGGGAAGCTGTCTTGCAGAAAAGCCCTGGAAGTGCTGGTTGACAGCAGCTGAACATGGTCCAGCAGTGTGCCCAGGTGGCCAAGAAGGCCAGGTGTCTTCCTGACCTGTCTCAAAAATAGTGTGGCAACAGGACTAGGAAAGGATCTTCCCTCTACTCAGCACTAATGGGGCCACACCTCAACTGCTGTGTCCAGTTCTGGGCCCCTGGTTCAGGAAGGACATTCAGGTGCTGGAGCAAGTCCAGAAAAGGGCAACAAAGCCGGTGAAGGGTCTGGAGCACAAGCCTTATGAGGAGCAGCTGAGGGAGCAGCCTGAGATAAGGGCATTTAGCCTGGAGATAAGGAGGCTTGGGGGGAGTCTTACCACTCTCTGTAACCACCTGAAAGGAGGTTGTAGCTAGGTGGGGGTTGTTCTCTTCTCACTAGTAACAAGCCATAGGACAAGAAAAAATGGCTTCAAGTTGCACTAGGGGAGGTTTAGATTGGATATTAGGAAAAACTTCTTCCTTGAAAGGGTTGTCAAGCATCAGAACGGTCTGCCCAGGGAAGTGGTTGAGTCATAATCCCTCCAGGAATTTTAAAAATGTGTTGATGTGGCATTTAGGGACATGGTTTAGTGGTGGACTTGGCAGTGCTGAGTTAACAGTTGGATTCAGTGATTTTAAGGGTCATTTCCAGCCTACATTTTTCAAAGATTCACATATAAAAGTCACAATTTTCTTTCATTACCTTGATGCCTGAGGTGGACTGTCAGAGTTATGACACATCACACCATCGCTGTCATCTCTGGAGTTTATCTATGGGATTAACTCCTCAAAGGCTTTGAGAATATGGATTACAGTCTCTAGTAGTCTGTGGTCTACCAAAGCCAACATCAATTCTCACTTTCTCAGAGAAAATAAAAACAGGAAAATATCAGTGGCAGACTGTTTTATTGTGCTATTTTCTTAAAACTTGAAGTATATTGGAGTTCTAGTCAAGTGCTCATATAATGCCAATTCCCATTTTTAGTCTGTTGAGTCTAACAGCAGAAGAAGGAGGATGTGAAAATTGCAGGCTGCTCAGGCAGCGTCTGTTTTTTTAACAAGAAGCTCATGTATAGGAGGAGTATTGTATTTACTGTATGGCTTTCCTTCTGTCCCCCAAAACAATACACACTGCATATGGAAGGGAAAACAGCTACCTTTATTTTTGGTGGGTTTTTTGAGATCTGTTTGTGAAACTGGCATTTACCATATGTAGCCAGGAAGGAAAGAACAATAAAGGTCAAGTGGATAAGACACTTATCAGGACTTAAAGAATTTACATGATACTGTGAATTTGTACAATCAAACTAATGCTCTTGTAAACATTTTTACATAGGGCTAGTTATTATTTTGATGTTTGCTACATTGAAAATGTCACGACTTTTAATGAAGTACCTTCTTAGATAGGATTTAAGCTACCAGGGCTTTATCTTTTGAGATTGTTAATTATACTCTGAGCTCAGAAGCCAAAAAAATTTGGAGTGTGCTGTTGTGCACCAGTAGATCTAGTACATAAGCTTCTGTTGTTGCTGCCATCAAGTGTAATATTGTTCAGAATGAAGTAACCTATGTAAAATATTTCATGGAATCATGTTTGTAATGCAAATATTTTCAAGTAGAGGGCCTATGCCAAGATGTTCTTATTCATCTGTTAACCTCCCTTAGCAAAATCACCTGTAAACAACAAATCTTGTTTATCAACTGCTGGTATTTTTCTCAGGCCGCAGTGGGGCCTGAGAATTAATTTCTAGTGTCTCTACAGTGTAAATTGGTCCATTACTATGCAAGAATCCGAGCATGTGTGTCCCAGAGAATCAAAGTCCCATCAGCTGAGAAGCAGTTCACAGTGCCACGTGGTGTAACCAGAACGCTTTTCCCCTGCACAGCTGGCTCAGCTGGTGCTGGATCCTCTGAGCCTTGCTGTATAAGTGACAGGCAGGAGGCCAATACAGCGTAGGCATGCAGTTACCTTCAGGAGGACTTGTGTATCAGCAATTCATAAGTGTCTCTTAGCTATGACAAAACCCAAAAACCTTTCTGGTTCTATTTAGCTGGGAGTTGGTAAGTTCAAAGTCTCCACAGTGTGCTTGCTTACCATTTTTAGATATAATGTATTCATTTTCCTGGGTTTAATTAGGTAAAGGCAAGCCATATTCTATAGAGTTGCCAACATAACAACTTGGTGGGAAACCTCTGGTGCAAAGACCTTTCTTTGAATGAGGTTTTGTTGTTCATAGAATTGTGCATGTGTATCTGGAAAAAAAGTCCAGGTAGAATGGGCCATGTTTAGAGATTCTTTCAAAGTAATTATGATTGCATGAACTGAAATTAAAGGATTCTACCATATAGAATCTTAGGGAGCAATATTTCTTTTGTAGATTTTAATTGAAATAATTAACTGGTAACTCAAAGTATGCTTAACTTTGACTTTGCTTTTCATATCCATTGCTGGTTTTTTGTCTTCTTGAACACTTGGTAAATACATTTCTTTAGACTACTTCTAGGCTGTAGCTAGCTCCTTGTATCCACAATCAGATCTTTTTGTGGTAGGAATATGTGAATTAGTGAACTGAGTACTTAGGACAGACACAAAAAAAATTTTCAGCTGACTATTTTTGAAGAAGTTGCCAAAAGTTTGTAAGTGAGAGATTGCTGTTTACTTTGTACTTAACCTAGGAAAGCTGTGATAAGTAGTGTGGACTGCAGTCACATTGCTCATTATTGACTTTTTAATGGAGTTCCCTGTAGTCTGTTGCAGAAGCCAACACAAATAAACAGCAGCAGAAAACCTGTCCCTACTTGTCGGATAAACTATGAGAGATTTCCTCCTTGCTGCACTGTATTTTGGGTAGTTCTGTTTCCTGTCTGGATACCAGTGTATTATTAATGTTTGGGGGGCTTTGGTCTTTACTTAAAGAGAAAGCGTCTTTTTACATGTGAGTGTCATGAAAAGTTATTGCTTCTATGACCCTTTGTAGATTGGATGTTGTTAGCTATTTGAAAAATAGGCAACGTCAAACAAAAGAGTTATGATTGCCTGTGCTCCAGCTTTATTTACTTTTATACTTTACCATATGCTCTTTCTTTCACAGGCATTTCCTATTCAAAACAGGAACAGGGACCACACCGCTGTTCAGTACTGCAACGCCAGGGTACACAATGGCATCCGGCTCTGTTTATTCCCCTCCTACTCGGCCACTACCTAGGAACACTCTATCCAGAAGTGCTTTTAAATTCAAGAAGTCTTCGAAGTACTGTAGCTGGAAATGTACTGCACTCTGTGCTGTAGGGGTCTCAGTGCTGCTGGCAATACTGCTGTCCTACTTTATAGGTGAGTCCCATTTCTTACAATTGTCACTATGAACAGTGGTGTCTGATGGATTGTATATGGACTGTGACATACTAACCTTTAACTAGCCAAGTCTTTGGTAACAGTAAAAGCCACAAAGATTTGATGAGAAGTCACAATTGTTTAGAGAAATTAGAAAATCTGAATATTTTGCAAGCATTCTGTAGCTTGAGGGTCAGTGAATTAACTTCAAAGAAGTATTTGAACTACAATTAAATTATGTGGGGTTAAGTTCTTATAAAAGTGTGTGTAAAATATAGGCTGTAAAAATTCCGTTACGTGAATATAACCTTCAGCATGTATTTGGAACTCTTTCTTTTGCTAAATATTTGCTAAAATATTGCTAATACAACCTTTAGGAATGCTAACTATCAGTTATTTCATCATTACATCCATGTATGTTTGTGTATAGAGCTGGAGCAAAAGTCTAATACAGATGTTTGATTGCAAAATAGGGAAAATAATTGTCCAAAAGACAACATGCAGTGACAACATGCAGACTTCTTCCTCTCTTGTGGGTTGTTTATTTTTATTTATTGTCGCTTTTCTCTCTTTGTTTGTTAAATTCCGTTTTCCAAATTTTATTTTAGATTTCCTTCATTTCTTCATCTCCTTAATTATTTCCATAAGTGTTCACTATAAATATTATATAATTTGAGTTTTGGGCAGTTAATAGGAGCAGTGGTTGGCTATGAGAAAATGTCCTTGACTTTAATAAGGGAACAGAGCAGGATCATTTTGCACTCCTAAATTCCTTTGCATTTTTGTCCGGATTACAGATTTTTTCATCTCTTGAGTCCAAAATGGTCTTCAAAGACTTTCTTTTAACTGACTTGTTAATTAGATGTTTAGGTCACCACAGCTATGGAAATATAAGTGTAATGGTCTGGTTTTTGTTACTGGTTGGACACAAGTTTAGGGTCTTGAGGAGTGGAAGAAAGAAAACAGAAAGAAGAGAGTCAATCTCTCTTTCCTTCCCTCTTTTTAAAATCAGTGTTAATTTATAATAGAGCCTAGAAGGCCTTAAGATCCTTAAACCTTCATCGTCGTTGTTCAAACAACCTTGTTGCATTTCAATGCAAGACACAGCATAAGCTCTATAGAGCCTTTGAAGTAGTTCTTACTGAGTTGAATCTCTGGTGAACAATGCAAGAAACTGGGTTGCTGAGTAGCTGGAGAAATTCCCCTCTGACCCAGCAAAGCTGAGCCCCCTGAGCACCCTTTCCACCTCAGCTGCCAGCCCCAAAGAGCAAAAGACATATATGCAAATGTAGGGCTTGCCGCTGCTCTTCAGCTTCCTTCAATCACTGGATTTGGGGTTATTTTGTGTGAATGTGTAAGGAGTTTAAAGGTGTGGTTTAGAGTTAAGTTTTGACACAAAATCTTTTTTTAAGTAGGATTGAGATGATCCCACTTATAAAACACATTAATTGTGCTCAGCCTCTGTAATATTGCCTCATAAATCATCAGAAGTAAACATCTGCTACTAAATAAATGCATAAATATGCAAGAAAAAATTCAGCATGAAGTATCACTGTCAGAAGCCGGGAAAAAACAGCCATACATATAGTAAAACACTGGAGACCTGATTGTGAGCTGAGCTCTACACTTTGCTAGCCCCAAAGAGGCAGATTACTTATGAATCTGAGGGGCACGGGAAGATAGCTGTACCGGATTATTTCTCCCACAGGCGCATTAAGAAATATAAGCATGTCTAATGCACCTCTGTTCCTGTATTCGGGAAAAAGAACTGAGCTTTCCAGTGAGCAAGAGCTGAAAGCTCCACATCATTTATTCACATACCCTGTAAAGAAAAGAGAGCTGTACAACATTTCATTTCGTGGGTGCACGCCAGCTCACATCCTAGCTGAAATAATGCACAACAGCCTTCCTCTGCCCATAGTCAATAGGGAGCTCAATGCCTACTGGTGATATTACATATATTTCAGCTAACTCAGCAGTCTTAATGTAAAATTCAGCACTCAGAGATGCTCTCTAGAGAACTTTGTGTCCATAAAATCACGAATGGGTTGCACTCATTCATATATGTGGTTTTCCAATCTCTGCAGATGTAATATCAGAAATATTCCCCATTTAATAGGCCATCCAAGTATAAACCAGTAGAAATCATTATTGGAAGATGGAAGCACTCCTTCATCATAGTTGATCATTTCATAGAATGGTTTGGGTTGCAACAGATACTTAAGATCATTTAGTTCCAAACCCCCTGCCGTGGACAAGGATATTTTGTGCTAAATCAGGTTGCTCAAAGCGCCATCCAACCTGACCTAGAATATATCCAGGGATGGGGCATCACAACTTTTCTGGGCAACCTGTTCCGTTGTCTGACCACCTCACAGCAAACAATTTATTCCTAATGTCTAATCTAAACCTGTCTTGTTTTAGTTAAAGCCATTCCCCTTTCTCCTGTCTTTGTGAGAAGTCCCTCTCCAGGTCTCTTTCAGACCCCCTTTAGGTAATAGAAGGCTGCTGTAAGGTCTCCCCAGAGCCTTTTCTTCTTCAGGCTGAACAACCCCTATTCCCTTTTAGTCTGTCTTCAGAGGAGACATGTGTTTAGGTGTGAGAGGGAAATGACTGAGTAGGAAATTGGGTGTAACATAAAAAGAAGGGAAGGATTGCAGTGTTGTGTGACCCCTAGCACCCTGTGATATGCCTCCAATACAGTGGTCTGGCATCTCTGCTGAAGTTAGCAGCAGCTGAGGTGGCATGTCACATTTGTATAGCCAGCTTGAGACAGGTTTTGAACTTCACAGAGATATGTTGCCACAAGTGTGAAAATGCTACCACCTTGTAGCATTTGCATGAAAGAATATATTCACTATGAAGTATCACTGTCAAGAGCTGGGTAATCACCCGTTTTGCAGCATGATTGCAGCAAAATATGCAATTACACGTTGATAAGGTGTGGCTGATATCCCTTGTGTGACTATGGCAGCTGCAGACTGAAGGACTAATAGACTGCTCTTTCAGTGAGTGGTGGTGTAACCCAGCCCTTCTCAGAATTGCAGAGATGAACATGTCATGCCCAGGCTTATTTTAGTTACAGTGAGTATGGGGTAGAGAAAGTGACTTGAGATCTTGCTGCCTCTGCTCAGGCAACATAAGGCAGAAGAGACAGTTTGCTAGACTTCATGTCTGCCTTTGCAGAGCTGCTCAGTCAATTACTGCTCCGTCAATTAGCCCAGCCAGAGGAAGGAGCTGCATCGAGAGTCTGGTACGTCTTGCACTTCTTCCATCACTCTGACAGGAAAGACTCCTACGTTTACAAAGTCTGCTAAGATGAGGTGAGAGCTGAGAGTGTCAGCATGGGTAGAGACCAGAGTAAACACTACACTCTACAGCCACTTAATGCAGTCTTGGGGATCACAAGAAATTGAAAATGTTATTTCAGTCTAAAGGAAAGTCTTCCCTTGCATTCTTGCATCTCTAGCCCTCATGGTCTCTCTCAACCATTCTGCAATGTACAAAATATTTAAACTTACTATTCCTGTCAATTAGACCTGATAAGAGAAAATAGAAGGGAGTTACAGAAAATGCAGGTCCTTTGGTAAGAGGCTTCATCTACTGTTAAATGGTCGAGAAAGAAGTAAAGCAACAGTAACATGCAAGTGCTGAACCAAAAGATAGTGTAGCAACATGTAGAAGACAGGAATTAAAAACAGCTCTAGTTTAAAGTCACGGTTTCAAGGAAAAGCTTCCTGAAATAATGGATTACAAAATGGGGAGTAAAGAATTTAAACTGCCTTATTTTGGGATCAAGTTTACACTGGAATTTCTTTAAGCTGCTCATTTGCTTAACTTCTATCTGTAATCAGATTTGCAACTAAGGAAAAAAGCACGATTTTTTACCAACATGAAGATTTTAGGATCTTTTTCCTTGTTTGGAAGACTAGGAAGAGCAGTATTAAATATAAGCCATTAAAGAATAAGAAGAATGATATTGCCTTTGTTTGATCTCTTTATATATAGACATTACCAGTTTTAACCAACTTGGTACGGAGAGTCCAGAAGTAGAGTTCAGTTTTACAATGTGGAGACAACACAGAACTTAGTCCATTGTTTCTCCATGGCTTACTGCCTCCTTCAGCATCCATCACTTGCAGTGAATGAATGAATGAATAAGAGGGAAGTTCTGAAGGGAAAGTTCTGACTAGCACCTCCTGGCTCAAAAATGAGCACCAAGTCAAAGTTTCATATGTAACCACCATCCTTCAATTCCACATGGGATTTTCCATGTCCCCTTGTTTTTTACTAAGTGAAGGTGCTTAGTTGTTCTTGGATGTGATTTTTTTCCTAACAGAAAAATCCACTGTGTAATTATAGAGAACTAACCAGTCAGAAGGAGTTGTTTCCAATATGTTGTTACATATCACAGACTCTGAGCAGCTGTATTAACAAACTGATTTGTACTGTACTAATTATTTCTGCTGTAGTGTGGATTCAGCAATTAATGGATTAAATTAATGAGAATTTGGGGACCTCAGAACCTCTCTTTCTTCCCCAGGAGTTGCTCTAGCAATTGATTCTTCATTGCCAATGGCACTGTCTTGACATTGTCTAAATCAATACAAGAAATTACTGCCATTTTCACTGGACATGGAACTGAACAGGGAAGCAGTTCAGTTCCTCAGTCAGTGCTGGAACTGCACGATACCAGCTTCAGTCCACTAAGCATGAAGAGTTGTACACTGAAAAATTGCAGGCATCTGTCATTAATTTTGTCTTATGTCTGCTAAATAAGTTTCCATGAACATAAAATATCATTTGAATGCACAGTAGGACTATTTTAGTCAGGCCTTTCCTGTCCTGACTGCTATTTAGTCAGGCCTTTCTTGTTCTGACTGCTTCACAGCAACCTGTCATACTTTCAAGTCATTGAGCACTTTATTCTTTGTGTAACTTGGGATTGATCATTTTGTTAGCCTTATCTCAGCAGTCAGCAGTCAGAAGAAGGATATACACCAGCCAGCTATTCCTTGTGATAAAGCAAGTATTTACATGTTGGTGATAACAGAAGGGCATCTCTTCTGTAGGAAGAAAAGAAAAACAAAAACAAACAAACAAAATTTTTTTAAAAAGTAATTTTATTTTGTTTAAAATGCCACGTGATTATTTTTGTCACTTTTGCCTTCACCATTTTTTATTACCACTTTCTTTATCTATCAGTACTTTTTTACTACTTAAGCAAATTCAATTTGGACAGAAAAGAAAGCTAACATTTAGACTTTAAATATCTTGTGGGAGAATATGTATTTTGGTTGATACTTCATTCTGTAGGAAACAGGAGAAAAACTTGGGTTCTGCTATGACGCAGATGACCATATGATCATAATGCAAATTTCAAATGAAATGTGAATGGAAAAAATACCAGACTAGAAAGCCATGTTTGATAATTACAGATAAGTAATATTTTCTACACTGTATAAAAATAGCTACATTGTGCTTATTCTGCAGTTATTATAGTAACCACTCATGCTTTTTGTCTGTCTCAAAATGTTCCTGTTTTATCATCATCCCAAAATATTAAAAATAAGCTGAACATTATGTGCCAGCGTATTTTTAATAACGGACAACTGTCTTCAGAGCTAGCTCAAAAACTTCCTGAGAATAAGAACAGAGCAACTTAAAGAGGTTTTAAGGTAGAAAGAGAAGAAGGAAGTGTCCAGAAAAAATAGCAATTAGGTTGTATTATTAGAGGAGCCTGACACATCAGAAGGATCCAAACTATCTGAGGGGAGTTTTAGTAATTGTTAAAAATTATTTAATTGTCTGTTTCTGTAGACTGGAGCTAACTTCCTGTGTCTTCAGTGCTATTTCTGAGTTTGTTGTCTGTGGTTCTCCCATATTACTCAGGATTTAGTGTGACAGCTGCTGCCATTCAAATCTCTCCCAGATTGTGGAGGACCAGCTGCCCTTCCTGTTGGGTTCAGTGGCAGAAGTCATAGTAGGGCAGAACCACTCTTCCCAAAACTAATTGATTTACAGCCATGGCAATTATAGAACTGAATTTTGTGGCTAAAGCAATGACTAAATATACCTAAGAATCTATTTTACTTTATCAATAAAGAACAATATAATATTTCTTTTTGATTGCAATGCCAAGTTAACACTATTCTGCTGTTTGTAAAGCTCAGTTACTGCCAGGAATGAGGAAAACAACTTAATTAATAATGCCATTTAAATGGATTTTTTATTACAATACCCAGCATAGGTATAGTAATTAACAGGCATGAGGGAGAATATGGTTTAATTGCCGTTAATCACCTTACCTTTCATTATGCACTTATAGAAACTGTTTTTCTTTTTGACATATATTTAATTTTGAGAATTGTAATGCTATTGTCACTGTGAGTTTCGTGACACACTTTTGGCTTTCTTCATTCTCTTCCCATTTCTGTCTGCTTCACTCAGTTTTGCTGGGACCTTAGCTATGTCTGAAGCTTCACTGAGGTGTGTGGGTTGAAAATATGTTCCCTGTCTACAGATATGTGGCAGATTTTTACAGTTAGCTGGGTTTATGCTCTCAGCCAATTTGTTTATCCAACAAAATAAAGCCATGAAGTAAACTACTATATTTATATATCTGATTCTTTAAAAAAAAATTGGTTTTCCTTTTGATCTACTGTCATCATTCGAAGGAAGTGCTCTGAGATTTTACAGTTTACCGAATCTACCTATCACAATCTATTCAAACTACCATGCAAAAATCTACAGCAGGGAAACTTATCTTATGTAAACCTTTCTGAGAAAGCGTGCCAGCTATCTCAGCACAGCTCTTCAGCGTTGTCTGATTGCAGCACTTAGCAGAACCACATTGATGTTCTCGTGTTCTTGCTCGCTGTGTGTCTGTATCTGGATTGGTGAGGACAGCCAGTGTCTCCAGCACTGTAGAAAGTACATCACTTCTTGCAAAATGTAGGCTGACTACTCATTTTAACAATCCATGGGGCTTTTAGGGAAGGTTTAATGTGTCTGTAGTGCGTTTGGAGGCAGCAGCAATGTTCCTTGTCGTCCTTTTTTCAAACTTAAGGCTCGGTGGGATTTGGAAGCGGCGGCCTCTCAAATTAAGAATCTTTGGATTAGGTACATAGTGATGTCTCTCTCCTGTCCAGAACGGATGTTTCCAGATGTGTCTTAGCTGTGAGTGTCAGGGACAGCCAGAAGCTGGCTCTCTGATGGCAGGGCTGTGTGTAGGGCTCTGCCTTCCCAGCATGTGTGGCTCTGCTCTGTGCCTGACCAAATCTGCCTGCCTGTTGTTTTAGGCTTCAGTGCCACGTGTTGCTTTCTCCTGTTTCAGCAGGGCCTTTCAGGTGAGGTCAGATACACAGCACAATGATTTAGCAGCTAGAAAAACACCTCCTGACATTTTTAAAGGATTTTAACTCCTAAATGGACCTCAGAATAGTCCTTGAAGTCTGAAGTACCAGCATCCTACTTCCATTTCAGTACTTAAAAATCTCTAAAATTCGAATCATAAAAGCCAGATAATTGATAAATGTAGCTCTTGCCTTTCTAATAACTAATATTGGTTTAGGCAACTCTTTTCACTCATTCCTGACATGTGCTTGGTAAAGGGCACTATTCAGATACAAATGTTACTTTCCGTACTGTTTTTTTGCTTTAAAATGAGGCTTGATATTACAGGTAGTGCTTCCATGACTTTGTACATTACAGAGGTTTTTGGCTCTGTCTAACATGTGATCAGATTATTTTTCTTGGTATCCCAAAGCTATGAATTTTACATATCTGTATGAGTTTCATATAATATTTACAGCATTGGTGATGAGCTCATTGGGCTTCATTAGAGTGGAAATATTTTGTAAATAATAATGTAATTTCTTATGTTCACCACATTCTTTCTTTCAAGACTGGGAGACAGAGATAGAATGACGAGTCCAAAAATGAAGTTGTTGTGCTTTACCACCTTATTGGGCTGGAAGTGTGAAAGTGTTTTTAACATCTTTTTTTAAATAGTTCAAAATCTAAACATGTTGAACATCTGTCTTGAAGCGTAAACATGAAATGCACTTTCTTGCCTCTTGCAAGAATACCATTGTGGAAAATGCCTTTGGCTGATGTTTTTAAAGCAAAGATCTCGTTGCTGTGTTCCAGATTAAGTGCAAAGCATAATATTACTGTTTCAGTAGTGCAGGGAATTCATACTTGATTGGTGTTGTGGATGTCACTTGCTGTTATTGTTTGTGGCACTGAGGGTAAAACGTTCATTGACAAAGATAATCCTCACATGAAAGGCTGTAGGAACATGTTATTGACAATCAGGAGGTTAAAAGAGACTTGGCAAGATTTCAAGGGATTAGAAAAATTAATCTGTCAAGGCACACCTCTGCTCCAAAGGCTTGTATTCTAATTAAGATTTATCACAAGCTTTTTGGCAATAGTCCTGTCACCCTTGCACTTGTACCCAGTGGAGAAAATTGAAACTCAGTAATTCTGGCAATATGAGAGGTGTAGTAATAATCTGCAAGCTGACATGATGATGTCATTGCCCATAAGTCCCACACGTCACACTGTGAAGCAGTATGATGTTTTTTTCAAAGTCTGGATGC
Organism: Irena cyanogastra; assembly: GCA_013397155.1. Lineage (NCBI taxonomy): Eukaryota > Metazoa > Chordata > Aves > Passeriformes > Irenidae > Irena > Irena cyanogastra. Next base: position 472,936 of record VWZV01003836.1, on the reverse strand, counting down.
TGCTTTCAGGAAAACTGAAGTCTCTTGCAAGCAAGTTTTGCAAGATGTGTGTCCTGCACTCCTCCTATAGTCTTCTGACAGACTCTCAAATGTTAACAGTTTTTCAGACTAATGAGTTAAAATGCACTGGTTTTTGATAAGGAGCAAGTTTAGAGTAGTTTAAGAGGTGTTCTTTGTATTTTGTTCTGTGTATCTTTGTATTTAGTCCAGGTAAACATGTAGTATATTTTAGTAGTAATCAAACGTGTGTAATACTTCAAATGAATGCTTATTTTTAAGAGTTTGCAAAGCAGATATTTCCTTGGGTGATTACTTGAGTGGTTGTGGACATAGGATTAATCTTCTGTTCTTTGCTGGTAGTTTCAATTAATTTCTAACTCATGCCTGTGAAGAAAGGAGCCAGCTCTTAGACATATGCTGTCTGCTGTGATATTTGAATTACAGTACGTATATTAAAGCTGGTGGTTTTGTGTATAAATTGCATCTTTCCTGTAAACTGGAATCTTTTCTTGTTTTTTTTTCTGTCACGAGAACTGTTTGTTCTCTTTCTGAATGCTTTAAAAAATTCATGCTGTTAAAAATGTCTGACTTAGGTGAGATTTTGGTAAACCTCTCCATACACAAGCACTGTAGAATGAAAAGGTCAAGTACATGTGTCCAACCTTGCTTTGAGCAATGCCATTTGATACTACATTTATGGCTGAGATCACAAGAACACATGGGTTTTATATGGGTGTAATTACCCCACTGCAGGGATTAATTATGGATGAAAGATGTCCTCTGAAGCAGACAGGAAATTGATGCCATTTCAGACAACTCCATTCACAAAAAAATACCCCAAGCCCACTGTCTCTTAGGAATTGTCACCTTTAGCAGCATTTGTAGTTTTATAATCCAGGAAAAAGAAATGTGCTACAAGTGTTTAGATGACATGGACATTTGCATTTCAAAAGCTTATTTTTCCTCAATAATGAAACTGATAAAACAAAACCAGAGTGGTTTTGACAATATTTGATAAAATAGGATCACACAAATGCATCTCTTTTACTAGTTCTACAGAAGCAGTAATGTGGGGGGGTTAGGTATATAAATGAGTATCAGCCATTTGAAAAATTAGCTAGTTCCAGAAACCTCTAAGTACAGAAATAGGTGTGTTTCCTGTGGGTTTTTTAATTTAAAAATACTTCCAAGTTACCCTTATTGTGGTACAGGAAGAATAGTATTTTTGTTTCAATAATACTCATTGAAAACTAAAACAATATCCAGCTGCGTAGAATTAACCTACCTCTAACCACTGATTTCCTGAGATGTAACACAATAACTGGGTACAGTACATTTATCTTCACTTGTAGAATCTCCAAGCTTATCTGTTGTTTTACCTTCTCTTTCATCTTTGAAATGCCAAGTCTCACACCTGTTTTTACTGAGGCATTTTTGCTGGACAGTGAGTCCTCATTTGACTCACTCCAAATCTTTTCACGCTGCTAAGTAAAAGTTATTTATGTTTTCAAATTATTTCCCAGGTTTTTAATTGTTTCTCCAGCTACTTCTTTCCTGCCTAATGTTAGTACTCTTAAGTAGAGATAATGAAATTGAGGTATCCACATTTTAAAAAGAGAGATGCAATCCTTACTGTTATTTGAGTTCAGCTATAGCCAAAATTAGAGGACAATTTTAAAACACATCCTTTTTACCGATCCAATGTCTTTTCACACATTAAAAGGAGTAGTTGGTTTTCTCTATTTTATAAGCAACCATTACTTTAGAGCTAAGACTGGCTATTCTTGATATCACCTGTAAGATTTTACTGTGCAGTGTTGTGGCTGATTTAACTGTAAAGGGAAAAAAAATCAGTGTGAAACTGTAATCCTAACTTGTTTTTTCCGAGGCTTAGATAATTGATACAAAATACAAAGTGGTTTACAAACTGACTTGCAGGCTATTCACTAGCTTTACAAACAATTAACAGTAAGTCTGTCTTTATGTCGCAGTTTCCTTTCATAAATCATATATGGTAAATTATTTTTTCTGTTGATAGCATTTTTCCTGTACCTGCAGTATAACTTTGCTTACAGGAATAGTTTCATTAAAAACACCTTTCAGCTTAGTGGAGGAACATGGTGTGTTATTCTAATGCACATCAAACATGTTAATGACAGTATACTAAAGGATGCCCTATCTAATAGCCAATCCCTAGAGTGGTGGTGATATTTCAATAAGAGGATGACTGCAGTCACTGAGCTCTTGTAAACCCTGGGGCTTTGAACCAAGGGTTTGCATGAGATTATTTGCTTATGCAGATAGCTAATAGCTTACAAGTTTACACTGGAAGTGTTGAGGTAAGATAGAGTTGTATAAAAAGGCCCCCTTGAAGGTGAACTTAGCATGTCCATTCTGTTTTTTAATGTGGATTGAAGAGGAAATTCTGTGGGCTCGCCAGTTGATCTGCATGTAGTTGTTGACTTACGCATCTACATAATTGTGCCGTTTGGGTAGGCGAGTGGTAATTACCATGGAGAGGTCTAAATCACCATGAGTAAGTTTTGTAAAGAGGTTGTAGGTTATTTTCTTTTGGCTTCAATCATGTACCTTTGATCTACAAGTGGACTGCTGTAATTGTGATATCATGAAGCCTGAAAAACAGCAAAGGATTAGAAAACCTATATATTGACTTGCACGTTTAATCAACTTGCATATGATCTCAGCAGGAAATTCAAAACAAAAGCTAATTTATGGAAAAATATGGAGTTCTAATCACAGTTTAGCTCCGTGGGGTTCCAAATAACATACTACAATCTCTACATGCAGATGCTTTCATCTTACATTTCAGATTTGGTGACATTCCAAAAGTTCTTATCAAGCCTTATTATCATCTATTATTAAAGCTTATTACATTTATCCTTATAGCATGTTTGCTGTAATATTCTGTCATTCTTAATATGGAATAAAAAAAGCTTTGATCTTTTTTAGCCAGTCATGAGATGGAAATATGCAACACAAGTGTTTCACTATATAGTATAAACTCCCAGCTCGGTGTGTCCTTTGAACATTGCATTAATTGGCCCCTGTTTCTTTTTCCTTTGGTTCATAAATCTTTTCATCAAACTGCATTTCTCTGTGCCATCAACATGGAAATAGGCTATGCATGATCATATAGTGCCACTTAATTATACCCCTCAAGAGATTTGTGATGGTTTTGTTGGGTTTGGGGTGGTTGGTTTCTCTGTAATACATAAGGCTTTTGAACTATAAGAATGGTTGGATCCACTTCATCACTGTTCTTACCTAAGAAATGTGTTTCCAATTAATTTTGGAATGACATTGTCATTGCTCTTATTAACACTGTGGGGGTTTGATCTAAAGGACAAAGCAAGACTTCTGTTGGAGTTGTGAAAAAAAAACTGGAACAGCTGAAAAGACACATGAGCTTCAGCTTTTTTCTAGAAAGCAAGTTTAAGGAAGAAAAGGAAAGAGTTATGGAATAAGAAGCAATAAAATAAAGAAATCTCTGAAGGAATACAGGAAAGTTATTAGCCTGTAGTCTTAACCTGGTCTTGATGTGTGTAAATCAGGGAAGGTGTCTTCTCCCCCACAATATTTAAAATCATTGATTATGACTATTAGATAGAAACCCAAAATTTACAGAATGTTTTTCCTGCCTTTGTATGAACAAAACAACCCTTGCTTCAAAAGAGTCCTCAATGCAATATGCACTTCCCATCATTTCTGTACTTGTAATGATTTTTCACCATCCTTTTAGACTGAACAACATTAGCTGGGGAAAAGAGAAAAAAAAAGTTATGTTGAGGAGAATGCCCAGGATAATACTAAAGACTATTTAGGTACAGTGGAGACTATTACAAAATGGAGTAGGTTTGCTGTTTGTCAGAATAAATGGGCAAACCTGAAACAAGACATAGTAGATATATCTTATTTAAATAAGAGGCTACTGAAAAATTATCTTTGTTTTAAGAAATCTGGATTCTCCCTTAAGCTTTGAATGTGCCTTGTATAATGCAGTTGACAGAATCAGACCATTGTTACATAGAAGTCCCTGGCTTGACAACTGAAGTGAGATGTCTAGCTATACAAGTTTTCAGAGGAATAAATGTTCCATCTTGGGGTGAATATAATAAAAATATTTACACCAAGACTACCACACATCTTTCTTAAAAGTTCAAATGCAACAATACTTTAAGGTGCCATGTAATCAATCGTCTTTGATTAGCAGTCAAAAAGAATAAGTTTATCCACAGTAGATAGCTGATATACCTTTGTTGCTATATTTTTTCTAGGCAAATTGTTGGGATGTTTTGCATATTCATTGTTAAAAGGTTCCAAGAGAAAATGAGGAATAGACTAGACACGTTGGGATTTTTTTGCAGATGAAACAATAAAATCAATGGACCCATTCAACTGTTCAGGATAAAAGGGAAAATACCAGTTTTTCNCATACTAAAATGTTTTACATTCAGTGTATATGTTCAGCAACTTTTATATGATGCTGCTTGTGACAAATCTTTTAAAAGCACGTACTTTAAAGTTATTTTAAATTTAGAAATAACAGGGGTTTTATTGATTTGAGGAAAAACAGTAATAAACAAAGAACTTGTCTTTGTAACTTTTAATTCACTTTATTTAAGATTTTAATTAACTATTTTTAATTCACTATTTGATCTGCAGCAATGTCCAAGGTATCCTATTATCTTCAAAAAAAGCAAAAGAATGCAAATCACTGACTGTTCATTTCCTCATCTTATGGTCCACTTCAGGTCTTTCAGAATAAAATAGGTTTAGATTCTAATTATGGCTGCAAGAAAAATATATGGAAGATAATTTTAAAAACCACTTCAATGTTCAAATATTTCATTTTAAAATGTATTGCCAACAGGGAGATGAACTAGAAGATAATCCTTCAACAAGATTGAGCAATAATTGCAATTTGCTTAGTTTAAATTATAATCTTCTTTGCATTGCTTTAAATATAGATTATGTTCACTTTTTCTTATGTTCAAGTGTGCATAAAGATTTTTCAATTAATTCTAAGGAAACAATTTTTAAAATCATGGTTTGAAAATATCAGCACCCAGAAATATGTAGCCGTGGCAGTCCTGGAACATAACGTAGCAAAGAGCTCATCTTCAAGCACAGCTTCATGAATAATAAGACTGGATTACCATACTTTGTAAAACACATGGGAGAAGGGAAGGAGGGTCGCAAATATCGTTCTGTTCCTCTTGCCAACTTCCCCTAAGGTGTTGAGTTCTTTATGTCCATAGAACGTATGCCATAGGCCTTATCTCCAGAGGTTTTGGGGAGATGCTTGCTCTTTAGAGACAGCCAGTGTTTTTTCTTTCTGCTGTCTAGTGTTAATATTTCATCTGTCAGTATTCTAAGAAAAGCTGGAGGAGCATTGGAAGTCCATTTCCCAATTCAGGCAACTCTGTTTCTTCTTCTTTCTACTTAAAATAATCCTCTTACCTGTGAGTTCTTGTACTTCTGAAACGTCCTGTGTCACCTTTAGAATTCTTTCCTGAAAAAAACAGGTTGCCATATTCAAAGTGAAAGGTCCTGAATTGCTGGCACTTCTGACTAGTACTTCAGAGGGTTACCTCTTCCATTACTGCAGGACTGCTTCTGTGAATTAAGCCTCTGCTTGTATGTGTAGGGTTTTGTTTGTGCGTCCTTATGATGTGCATCTGTGATTCTTTCACCTGCACAGCTCACAGGGTGTTTGCTATGCTCTTTGTTTCATGTGAGCGTATTTGTCACTTACAGTACTTCAGAAAAAGTTGTGGTTGATCCTGGTGAATTATGATAGAGACAACCTTGAATTTTGATGAGAACAGTGTATAAGTTTCTCTGGCTTTTACTGTATTTACTACCCTTTTCTACAAAGAGAAAAAAAAATTCCGATATTCATACACCCCAGGATTGTGTGTATATTCACGTCTGATCTAAACCTTGTTTTCTGTTTAAAGCTACACTGAATACTGGACCATGCTAATACCTATTTCCTTTATGGACTAACTGTCCTATCCTCATAGCATTCAAGTGTATGAGAAGAGGGAAAAAAATCAGACAAGTCCAGTTCTTGCTAAATGGTAGAACAGCTACATTAATTGGTTTTCTGTTGGAATTCTTTTTTGTGCCTCTTACAATTTTGGCAGAAGAGAACTTTGAGGTATTGAGCAAGGCAGCAAATGCAGCGGGTATGTAGTTGAATGCAGCAGGTAGTTGTCAGCCCTCACAGTTCTAGTTCTGCCACTTAGTTATGTAAATTATCCATCTTACACCACCTACTACTAAAGGACTGATTTCTTTTTGGATGCAAGAAAGTCTTGGCGAGTGTTTTGAAGTGATAATACAGTGTATTTCTCAAGAACAAGTTCCTTGTAAAGGTAATGCATAAAGCACCAAATTACTAGCTTGAGAAAGGAGCATGCACAACAAATGGGCAACTTCTTCCTGAAGATTATTGCAAAATGTTTTACACAATGTAAACTAGTGATGGGTTTTTTTCAAGTGTTTGCTGTAAAATGTATTCTTAGTTGTTATTTTAATTATTGAGCGGACGTGGAAGGTTCTGTAGACTGATTACAAACCAAAATAACTAGACCTACACAGTGATCACAAGATCAACCAAGCTTGAAAAAGGAGTTTTAAGATGGTTCAGAAATCCTTCAGTGAACTGTGTGGTGACAGATGGCAAGATTACCCAATTGCCTGCAACAAATGATAGCATTTTTATGTTAGCATTAAGGCTACTGTTGGTACAAATGCACTCCTTTAATTTGAGCTCTGAATATTTGAATATCCCAGTCTGTTGGCAGGGGGAGGGGGAAAGAGGGGAGTAAGAGCCCAACTGTTAATTTGGTTACTGCTTTTATGTTTGGGATTTGTTCTGGTGAATTTTGCCATATTCACCAGCACCATACACATTCACACTGATACTCTGCTGATGCCAAGAGGAGCCCAAATCTGAGAGAGTTTTCTCATCTCTGATACCTCTTCTTTCTACTCCATTAGAGAGAATGCACTCCTCACCATTTAGTCTATCACCACGCTCTAAAGGCTGGCCATGCAGATAATTTGTCCAGTAGCAGTACAAATGTTGCCTTAAACAACTCAGTCCAAAGGCAAATGCTAGCAGAACTTCAGCAAATGAAGAACTCTTGGTAGCTAGAGATTACTTTGCAGAACAGATGTAGGGACTAAAACAGCAGAACAGGTAAAAGATCCTAGAATCTCAAGTTAAAGACAGTGGGTTTCTTCATAAATTTCATTTATGTTAAAATTAAGTTTATTTTTTTAGTTTGAGTTTACAAAAATGAAACTATTTAATCATAGCTTGAATAGTTAAAGATGGAAAAGACCTTTCAAATCATCAAGTCAAATCATCAACCTAGCACCACCACCTTGTTCACCATTAAGCCATGTGCTGAAGGGCCATATCCACAGTCTTTTGGGGATGGTGATTCTTCCAGGGATGGTGACTTCACTACTTTCCTGGGCAGTCTGTTCCAATGTTTTACAATCCTTGCCATGAAAACATTTTCTCTTAATACCTAATCTAAACCTCACCTGGCATAATTTGAGGCTGTTTCCTCTTGCCTGTTACTTGTTACATGGGAGAAGAGATTGACACTCACCTTACTACAACCTGCTTTCAGGTAGTTGTAGGGATTGTGAGAGTCTCCTTGAACCTCATTTTCTCTGGGCTAAGCAACCCCAATTTCATCAGCTGCTCCTCATAAAACTTGTGCTCCAAACCCTTGACCAGCTTCATTGCCTTTCCCTGGATGTGATTCAGTACCTTAATGTCTTTCCTGTAGTGAAAAGAGCTGGACACAGCAACTGATGTGTGGCCTCACCAGTGGCAAATATGCAGGGCAATGCCTACTGGCCACACGGTTTCTCATACAGGCCAGGATGCCATTGGCTTTCTTGGCCTGCTGGCCATTGCTGGATCATGTTCAGCTGCTGTCAACCAGCACTTCAAGGTCCTTTTCTGCTGGACATTTTTCCAGCTACTCCTCCCCCCAGCGCATAGCACTGCATGGGGTTGTTGTGACAAAAGTGCAGGACTCAGCACTTGGCCCTCTTGAACCTCCTAGAATTGGCTTTGTCCCACTGATCCAGCCTATCCAGATCTCTCTGCAGACCCTTCCTACAAATCAACATTCCTGCCCAACTTGGTGTCATCTTGCTGAGGGTGCACTTGATCCAGGTTGTCAATGGAGATCTTTAAGCAGTGTTGGCTCCAATACTGAGCTGTGGGAAACTCCACTCATGACTAGCCACCAGCTGGGTGCAATTCCATTCACCACCACCTCTCTGGGCCTGCCCATCCAGTCAGGTTTTAACCCAGCAAAGAGGACACCCAGCCACACCACGGGAAGCCAGGTTCTCCAGGAGAATGCTGTGGGAGAAAGTGTCAGGAACTTTACTTAAGTCTTGGCAAACAACATCCACAGCCTTTCCCTCATCCACTAAGCGGGTCAGTTTGTCACAGAAGGAGAGCAGGTTGGTCAGGCAGAACCTGCCTTTTGTAAACCCCTGCTGGCTGGGCCTGATCCCCTGTTTGTCCTGTACACGTTGCATGATGGCACTCGAGATCAATGATGGCATTTGGGATGATCTGCTCCGTGACCTTGCCGGCACTGAGGTCAGGCTGACAGGTCTGTAGCTCCCTGGAAGCTCCTTCAGGCCCTTCCTGTAGATAAGTGTCATGTTATCCAATTTCAGTCACCTGGGACATCCACACTTGACCAGGGCTGCTGGTAAATGATTGGGAGTGGCTGGCTGAGCCCTTCTGCCAGCTCCCTCAGTACTCAGGTGAATTCCATCTGGTCCCATGAACATGTATGTGCCTAAGATGCACAGCAGGTCACTGACAATTCCCTTCCAGGTTATGTGGGCTTCATTCTGCTCCCTGACTCTTGTCTCCCAGGTCCAGGGGCTGGATGCCTTCATGACAATTGGTCTTGTTATTAACAACTGAGGCAACAAAGGCATTAATTACCTCAGGCTTTTCCTCACCTTTTGTCACTGTTTTTCCAAGAAAGGATGGAGAGGTTTGGCCCTCCTTTTCTTGCTGATGTGTTTGTGAAATCATTTTACAGCAATGGCCAGATTAAGGTGAGATTTGTTCCTCCCAGTTTTCTCCCTACATGGCCTCATAACGCCTTCTAGTCCTGAGCTGCCGATGCCTTTTTCCAGGGATAATAAACTCTCCCTTTCTCCCTGAGTTCCATTCAAAGCTCTCTGTTCATCCAGAATCGTCTTCTCCTCCACCAGCCCACCTTTCAGCACTTGGGAATGGCCTACTCCTGTGCTTCTAAGATTCCCTTCTTCAAAGCACATCCAGCATTCCTGGACTCCTTTTCAGATATCATCATCTGTTTTTCTGCTTAAAAAGACATCCTGTTCCACAATGGAAGCAATCATCCCAGTCTTGATACAAGTGAAAGGAGGCTTTTGTTAGCGTTTGTGGGCACATTTGGAATTGTGACAATGCGTCTTTTCTCCCATCCCCTGAGAACTCATCTATGCTTGCAGCTGCGAATTATTTGGATTGAGTTGTTGTGATCCATGGCCACAACCATCACAATCTGCCTGCCTTCTGGTTGGAGGCATCTGGCATTGTCACGCAAGTCCTTGCTACCATCAAGGTTATGCCAGTATTGAAAGAAAGTCATTCCTGTGTTGTATCCTCATAGATTTGGTGGAGTCAGAGCTAGCGACTCTAGGAATTGTCTCTTGGCTTCATTGTCATTGTCTAACACCAAATAAATTCTAAATTGGTTGAGAATAAACCAGACAGGTAATATCTAATTCAAAAATCAAGAAACTTTTTTACATTAGGTTTGGGACAAAAATAGCAGCAGGAAATAATGAAATGCATTTTGGTTCAAATGTGCTTTAAGTTTTGCTTTATATATATCAAATTCTTTATAAAAAGAAGTAAGCCTACTATTTCTCTGAACTCAGTAGAAACAGAGAAGGGGATTGATCTCTTACATCGCCATCCCAAAGCTAGAAGATTGGATCCTTTTCCAGATCAAATGAAATCATACATACATGTACACCTCTGCAGTCTCATTGTATCATTCTTCCTTTGGAAATTCAGAACTAGTCCATACCTTTTGACTTGAGGGTCTCAGACATCCCACTGGGGTAGCAGTGGGATGCTAAACAGATTCATAATAGCATCAAAATTTTTTATCAGATGCCTCAATTTCCTTATAAAACTGATAAGGATGTAAATTTTGCTTTTATATTTTATATTGCCAGCTGAGAGAAAACATATTTTGCTTGGCAAAATAGTGCCTGAGTTTGTCTTCATCAGTTGATTTAACTATGTTCCTAGAGTTCATAGTCTCTAAAGAAATTCTACCTTGTAATTGGATACTTTAGCAATAGTCCTGTTTCTTTCATGTTGTTTTCATGTTTGTTGTGAAAGGAGAATTCTCTAAATTCCACAGCACTAGCTCAGAGAGATTGTGTGGTTGAATCATTTGATGTATTAGTACACACTCTAAGTTTTGTCATTGGAATTGTCTAGAAACAGTTTTTGTCTCCTTAAAAAATATTCCTACATTCCCAATCTGTGAAACAGCTGCATTTATCCACTGTTCATTTTCAGTAAACATTGTATATTGAACTGGTTTCTAGTTCATTGTCAAAGCTGAGAGAGGAATAGTATATTTGAGAGAGACAGCTAACACTCCCAGTCTCTGGCAGTAAACTACAGTGGGACACATTAGTACAAAGATGAAGAAAGGTAGTTGTCACTCACATTGCAGTAATTGTGGTTATATTGGTGTAGTCAATATTGATCCCACAGTCCTTGCCTTTGAAGACTTCAGATTCCAGCTGTTTTGAATTACAAGGGAATGGCTAGAAGGTCAGGTCGGAGCTTCCCCTTCTGATCTCCCAGTGCCTGAAGAGGCACAGGGCATGTACATAGCACCAGCAGATGTTAATGGTGTTCTAAGCTCTGTGTTTCCAGAGTTACAAAATGAATGTCACTTTCTTTTTCTTTCTCCAGAAGAACTAATAAAAGGGATAAGAAGACAGCAAAGTTAAGAGAGGTGATTTAGATCTCTGGACTTGAAAACCAGAAATGTAGTGGGATCAAATAATGAAATATTTAGCTATTTGCAGTCTTACATTGCTGCCAGTGTAATGAACAAGTATAACAAATTGTAGAGTTTGACCCTAGGGATTTTATTGAAATATATTAAAACAGATACACTCATCAGGTGATTAATACATAAATAAGGATTTCAGCTGAGGTAGGGTCAAAATAATAATGGCTAATTCTAGTGGTGTGCCAGAGATGGTGATGGTGGTCAGATTTATGGTTTAACAAGAGTTGAGAGAGGATAAAAGAAAGATGTTTTTAGGGTCAGGGTGCATTCTACATTATCAAGCTTTGACAGGCAATTTGAGGTCTGGGAAAGAAGTGTAATAGTAGAGTCAGAGACTTGGAACAAAGAGAATGTGTCATCTATAGTGAGGATTTCAGTCTTTGAAGTATTCAGTCACAGGTCGTTAGTTGCATTCTGGTTTTTTGTTTTGTTCAGGTTGAGGGGGAGGCTTTAAGGCAAAGATCTGGCAGACAAGCTCTTAATAAGGCAGTTTTTGTTGCCTGGCTAACTAAACTTCCATTTATGCCTGTTCATCTTAAGTAAGGGTTGCCATGGTCAATACAGAGAAATTTAAAGATCAGAGATGAAACCAAATGGGATGAAGAATTTTTTGTCATTTGCATAGAGGGAACGAATAGATCAGTAACATTGACGATAGCAGTAATCTTGCTTCAGAGAGAGAGAAGTAGCTGAAGCAACAAAGTGCACTGAATTATTTTCCTTGTATTTTGCACTAATAGTTAAAATACACGATTATGGATTTTTTTTCCCAATGTATTTTTATTCCCTAGTAGCACTGAAAGACTGTTTTAGCTGCTTTGCAGATAACTGTTGCCATGGAATGAACAAACCTACATTACCCCAAGAGCAAAGTAGAGTAACTATGATAAAATGAATTTTGGTGGCATTATAGAGACATTGGAAGAGAAGAAAATAATCCACAGAAGCATGAAGCTGCATCAGAGTATTACAGTATAGCACCAGGATAGGGGTTTTTTTTTCCTTATTTTTGCTCTAAAAGTTTAAATGCTGGGTTCATTCCTTAATCCCTTGTGATCAAGGTTCCTTAAGATCCCCCTAACACCATGGAAGATTGACTCTGTTTCGTAATTAACTTAGCTAAACTCTTTAACGTGGTATCAACTTTCAAATTAACGTGGTTGTGGGGAATTAAGTAATTCAGAAACCTAACTTATGCATTACCATTATCAGAGCAAAGTGCCCCACTGTCTCTGGCTCTGCTCATGGCCCTGGCCTCATTTTGTAGACTAGTGTGAGGAATGGGCACGTAATGGCGGGTTGTGCAGGGTGTTGTTGACAGCATGAAGTGCTCATGTCTTAGGTTAGCCCTGCAACACCCACAGCACCCTCCTTCCTCTCCTCCTGTTCTTTTTCTTTTCCCTTGCTGGCTAACCAGGACAGATCCATCTGCTGGAAAAATGACGTATTTTCGTAGGTCATTTAGAAGTTCACTTAAATTATTTGTCTCTTCAGAAGGATCAAAAATGAAAAAAAAGAGAAAAGAACATAATTACTGTTTATCCTGTTGAGCATTGATTTGGGACCGGTAAAAGACTCAGAATGAGACTGGTGAGCTTTCTGTCAACTGCATTCACTGAAAGCACTGTATCATTAAAGGACAGTGGTAGTAATTGCTTTGTGCTGTTGCTGAACTATTAGTCTGCAAATGCTTGTTCATGTAGTTTAATTTTTTTAGTGTATGAGTTGCTGTTCCACTGCAAAGCGTGGGAAGTCGTTACTTGTGCAATTTGTCATTGTGGTTAAAAGCATCAAATAACCTGTATCCTCTACCACCAGCAATGCATCTGTTTGGCCTCAACTGGCAGTTGCAGCAGACTGAAAATGATACATTTGAGAATGGAAAAGTGAATTCTGATACTGTGCCAACACATCCTGTAACAGTTCCTGCTGGAGACAGTGGTAAGTAAAATGGGCACCATTTTTTTTCCTTCTTTTGGATCGTTTCCTTCCTTTGTGTCTTACTTACATCATCAAACTCTAACAGTTTTCCTCCAAGACTCTATATTTAATGCAAGTACAGAGCATTTGTAATTTTAAAAAGATAGACAGGAACACACAGCTTCTCCTACCTACCATGTGAAGGGGCCTATGGGTCCTGAGCAATAATGCTGATCTTACTAGAAAAGCTGTCAACCAAAATTCCTCACAGGAATTTGCATGTGATATTTGATGAGGATAGGAAAGCTCTCATCATAGCCAGAGAATCAGAACTTCTGTTTACTCTAAAATATGTGATAATATTTTTTATTGTTGTTGTGGGGTCTCCAGGGATAGAGGAGGGTGCTGGGTCCGGCTGAGACCATCCTGCCTTAGGGGCCTCATATTGAACAAATGGCCACAGCAAAGCCAGGGGGCCCAAGGTGTCAGGACATACTGTTTCGTCAGGGGGACCTGATACCAAGAGACAATCTTTGGGACTTTCAGCAAGCTCTCAATAATTTTGGACAAAAGATTTACATGTGTGTTTGTGTGTTCCATCATAATCGCTTTTTCTGAAGTTTCTGCTCCAGAAAAGGCACTTCAGGAATAATTTGTATATTTTTGAAGCTTCTCTCTTAGCTGTGCTTAGAATGCAAATCACAATCAAGGAGCTTCATGTGTTATGATAACCTCGCTATGGAATATCTTGGGTTTTTCTCTATAGAGGTTGATGTTTTCTTCTCTTTTTTTTTTTTAGTTTCTCTCTGAAATTTAATAGGTCAGGTATAGTATGTACATTCATTTTCTCGAAGTCTCTAGCATATAATGTTGAGTCTGAGTCATCCAACCAATATATAAAGCAAGAAAAAAAACTTTCTTAATTTTGTTGTAAGAGCTTTTAAAATACAAACCACATAAAGGGATTATTTTTTATCGACCTTTTTCCATGTTGCCCTTTAAGATTCTCAAAACATTTAAGAGCTTGTGCACTTTTGGCTAACAGAGGCTTCAAAATCAATAGGTTTTGAATAGAAAACTTGATTTAAATGGTTGATGAATGCAGTGTTTGCTTCATTACGCAAAAATCCATTTTCCCATTCACAAGGTACATCTGACCTCCTTACCACTGAGAAGGAGGAAGCCTCTGCCAGCAACTGACATCTTGAAAATTTTTCCAGTTCTCACATCTTGAAAATTTTTCAAGTTATCACAGCTCCAAGGCATAGAAAAGTTATAGCTCAGTTCACCCCTTTTGTCATTTTTCTAAGCCTGTGAAACTTCTCCAGTAGGACATTTTCTTCTCATTTCCTTTACCTTCCTACCTTTTTCTTGTACTTAGATAGTCATTATCATTTTCTGTTTTCTTGTTACTTGTTTTAAATGAAGAGCAAAAAAGCTACTCTGTGGTTATGAATATTGATGCTGCAGTGACAGCTTATCATCCCATTGTCTTCTGCATTCAACAGCCAATATACTTTATTTTATAAAATACATTGATGTTTTTGTAAATATTTTATGAACACTCACTGTGGTTTTCCCCCTTTATAACTTTTAATTTTTTTTAACAAACTAAAACCTGTTATACACTGCCTCCAAAACAAAAGGAAATAACAAGGATATCAAATACCTTCTTCCTTCCATATATCCCTAAACACTGTTCAAGAGAACAGGGTTAATTGCAGCCACTTAAAATGCTGTCCTCTGCAGAATATGGTACGTGGTCATTTATCAGCATGCATCAATACTAAACAACAGACAGGCCACCAAGTACGCATTTTAAACCACAAAAGAGGGACCAGTTAGGCAGAAGGGAAAGTGTGATGGCTAGGTGTGAAATGTGAGGAGCGAGGCCCGTGTGCTATCACACTGCTTACTGAAAACTGTGAGGAAGAATCAATGAAGCCTTGATTCAGATACTTGGACAGCTGAACAACTTTCAGTACCACCCTTCTGTAGTCTTCTGGTAATGTCCTGATTTGGATTTGAGAAATTTCAACCACCCGAATACTGGTGAAATGTGAATGAACATGACGTTTCATGCTTTGGTTTAAAGCTTTTTGTAAAAACTGTTACTGTTTAGAAAATGGAAAGGAAATGATGACACTATGATCTTTTTTATGCTCATTGAAATACAACAGGGAACAAAGAATAATTAACACCTTAACCTTAGGGTGACAAACAGCTACTGACAGTTTTGAGAGAGGTGTTGGGGTGCTAAAGGAACATGTGGCTACAAAGTAAAACCTTTTTTTTTTCAGTGAAGAACATAGGAGTCCACAAGTGTATTATCTACTGAGTGTTGAACCCCAGAAACAGGCATTCCTGGAAAGCTAGTTAATGTATTTGATAAACGGCACTCCTTCAAGCTGTCTAGCTCATCTTTTCAGTAGTACAAGGCAGTTATTTCTCATTTGAAATGTAGAAATAAGAGAAGTTGCAGATCAATACAGCAAACAAGTTTTTATTGTTTAGTGATTACCAGTCATCAGTGTGTGAATTTATTCAACACAATATGTTTAAATTTGAAGAAAGAAGTAAAAAACAAATGCTTAAATAAACTGAAGTAGTGAATACAGATCCATCTTCTGGAATAACATGGAATATTATGAAAGTTTAAGTCCAAATTCAGAAAAGCATTAGACTCAACCTGAAAAGTGTTTAAAAACTGGCATCTTCAAGATCAGATATTTCACTGTCTCTTCTCAACAGCACTCTGATCAATGTGATAATCCTGTGAGACATTTTCAGTGACTGCAATGCCATTGTGACACAGCTCTGATGATGATACAAGTTCCCACTCAAGGCCTCTCAGCAGTGCTTCTGTACCTGTTTAATTCAACAGCAGTCTCAGTTCATCTTGGATGCACAATAAGTGGCGAGGATCAGGCTGTGACCTCACCTGGCATTTCAGATTTTAATCTAGTTTTTTTACACTCTAAATGTTTGCAAAAAGGTTGTGTCAGTTTCTTCCATCAAATGATGAATAATGTAGAATTTGAACATAACAGACAAGGCTGAATTGTCAGTTCTTCAGAACACGTGTATGCAAACAAGTGAGCATTACGTGAACATGCTTATCACATTCAGATGGATGTAGCTCAATCGTTATAATAGACTAGCTGATGAGAAAAACATGAATTGGTAAAAACACAGCGAACTCCAAAACTATAATGACAGTTCCATTTTTCTTTGTATTGTTTCACATAAGCCTCACCTTCATGTGCCAGCTGCTTAAATGCAGCACTTCTTGCTTACACAAAACCAAAACTAGGTAACCAGAGCTGTAGCATTTGTTAGTATTGAATAAAGCTCTGATATTTAATGTAGGAAAGATTATATTAGTTCTCTTGACTACTTGTGTTTATGTATCTATTATTCTTAAAATCTGTATGCTGCATTTTGTTTTTTCTTTTTTTTTTCTTTTTAATGTGAGACTTTATTCTGAGAAACCCCTGTTAAAATGCTCGTGAAAATAAAGAATAGTTTAATGTAGATTCTAAACCATTTCCATAATGCTCCTCCTTAGGGACACCACAACATTTTTAGTATGTATGTATTTGTGGTATCTTTGCCTTTTTATTTCCAAATCATTGAATTCCTGAGATCTTCTATTCAAAAAGATTGTCAGGTAAAATTTTTCTAAGGTAATTCTGAATATTTGAAGACATACATGAAGGATGATTGAAAGCCAGAAAGGAGCACTAATTTTTGATCTCATTATTCTAAACCATCAGGAAAATCAGGAGGATTTGCACAAGAAAACAACACTATAGATTCTGGAGAACTTGATATAGGCCGAAGAGCGATACAAGAAGTGCCCCCTGGGATTTTTTGGAGATCACAACTCTTCATTGATCAGCCACAATTTCTAAAATTCAATATATCCCTTCAGAAAGATGCATTGATTGGAGTATATGGTCGAAAAGGCTTACCACCTTCACACACTCAGGTGAGAACTGCTTGCATTAGAAGTAACACATTGAAAACCATGATCTTGTATCTTTAGTATCTTTTTTCTCTCTCAGGATTATATTCTTTTTCTGTTTTGCTGGTTTTTATTTTTACTGTTTATACTTTATTGATCTCATGTGATGAGAACGTTGGTAATACTCTGTGATGGGATCTACAATGGAGGTACATGGTATTCTTATTTATGAGCTGTTCTATTGCTTAATCAATGATTCTTCAGATATGGAGTTGTTTCATGCAGAATTTATAGGTACTTTTCTATTCTTTGGTATATTCATATATCTTTAAAAACCTAAGCAAACTAATATAGAATCTTATGGCCACACATAAGGTGTGGTTGAGAGTTCCTGCAAACAGTACATTAACCAAATATCCAAACAAGATGACAAGCAAATGCCACAGTATTTACAGCTTGGTGTCTCACTAAAAACAGTAAAAATATAGTAAAATAATAAAAACACTAAAAATATATATATAATGTGTATCTACAAAGGTATGGCAAACTGGGGTTATAAAAGTGGCAGTCTTCACTAGGTATCTAGTGTCTTGAAACTATGTTCTTACATGTCCCAGAGGATTTATTCTGTTCCACCCCTCAGGAGATTTCTAATGACACCTTTTATTGCATATGGTCACATTTCCTAGTAACAAAAAACCACTTTTTAATCCATAGTGATTAGAACAATTAAAGTATGAAAGAAGGAACAGTCTTCTGGATTGGCAGGAGAAACTGAGAATCAGTGCCTCAGATGGTATTTTAGCTTTAATTATTTTAAAGATTTAAGACCCTCCAAGATTGTATTTCTTTCAGCCCAATATTTGTCCGAGTGCTGGCTCAGATCCATTTTTCCACCTGAATAGGTATCTTAGCTCATTTTCTTCTACTCCATTTGGAGAAACATCTTGGTGACTTTTGTTTTGAGTGTATGGATTTGCCATGGACACAAATCTAAGTACAGCAACCAAATGGTATAATTGTATCAAAGGTTGACTGGTTACATCTGATACACAGTTGTAACAGCAAATCCATAGGTGCAAAATTCATGTATTTTAATTCAGTCACATTTTTTTTTAATTTTGATTTTCATGCTACTGCACTATTTAAATTTTTGTTGTTTTTTTTTTTTTATTTTATTCAGGCATTACTTCTAAAATATATACAATATAGAAATATATTACTAATATATTAATTATTACACCTACTTAAGAGACAGAAAACACAGAGGAAGGGTCAGCAAAGCAGGTAAAGTCATGGAATGTTACGTTAACTGTATTTTGTAGTTTAGTTTCCATTAAAGTAAAACACTTTACTGAATGCAGAAAGTGCACTCATGTTTACTTAAAAATTTGATCTTCATAATAATGATTAAATGGATTTTCTTCAGACCTTCACGTATGAACACCCACCCTCAGGCTGACAACAACCACATGAAATCCTAGCATAAAGAAAATCAATTCAGAAAGTTATCAGCCATTTGAAATAGGAGTTTGGAATACAAATGCCATCTCAATGATAACAATAACACGAGTTAGGGGAATACGTGTGTGGCAAGAATGAATAAAACTGAAGAAGCTGATCTAGACTATGCATTTATATGAGAAGTTATGCAAGTAAATACATCTATTAAAAAAATGATCTTCACTTGATTCCTTATCCTGTCAAAAGATTAAAATAGGAATGCCCTTTATCCAAAACCACAGAGACTATTAAATCTGTTTCCTGTCCTCTATGTTACACAGACTCTAAGTTCTTACTAATGTTTAAGTATGATACAACAGAAAGAATCATATGTGAGTCCTCCTTGACATTTTGGATATACTGTTCCCAGGATATAGGTCAAGCTCTCTTGTCCTGTTTTTGCCTGGTGTATAATTAGAGTATTTTTTACAAACCGTTGACTGACATTTGATACATTGAAAAATTGCTTACTTACCAGTGCCCTAGTGAACTTATAAGGCTGCTAAAGCTTCCCAAGGGTACAGGTTTATCAGAATGTTCATATGGCCTTGAACCCAATGATGTCCAGTTCAAGTGCCTGATATAAAGCATGTGTGCAATCTCCTAAAAATGCAGTTTCAGTGAGTGGTTGGGTTTTACTTATGGCCATGCTCCTTCAAGTGGGCAAAAAAAAATGGAGTAAAATACATCTTGACAATTTAGGCCTTTCTTCAGCAGAGTCCTAACACAGGACTTTGATGAAGGCACAACTCATCCTAGTAAAATACATATTTAACTGAAGCAGCTTATGTAAACAAAATAAGGTATTTTGGCAAAAAGACATCTAATGTAGTAGAACACTGAGGGGATTACAAGCATAAGTCTATTTATTGCTTTCTTATTTCCCCTAACTCTTATGGCTTGTATTGACAAAACTTCCTAACTGCAGGCTGGGCATAGGTAACAGGGGCACACTAACAGCTGATGTTTGGCTTCACTGCATCCTTGATTCCAGTTCCATCCTTTACTTCCATCCTGCCCCTTAGACAAGGCAGCTCACTCCTGTGGCTCCAATATTCACGGGAACATTGCAGGCAAACACGTGAATCTCCATGCTGAGTTTGGTCAAAGACCCATCTGGCTTTCTGTCTGTGATGGGGGCCATGAGCAGACACAGAGAGATTAATAAAGCAGCATGATAGTATTGTAGTTATTCTTCCCACAATATGCTTTTGGCCTCCAGAGTTTAAAGGCTGAAGGACTTTGCTGAGTCAAAGATGCTGTCTTTGATTTGTCCACAAATCATTGATAGATCCTTTCTTCCTGTGAATTTGCATAGTCACCTTTGAATCTGTGGAAGCTTCTAGCATCTGTGACATTTGCAGCAGGGCTTAACTATGCATTTAACACTGTACTTCTCAGTGTGCTTTGAGACAGTAGCTTTTGTTTGACACATGTTGGTAGTGTTTTGGAAGAGGGAGGGCAGAATTTCTCATTAATTTCTTCTCCATGCCACCCTTGATTTATGGATCTCTAGTGTTATCAGTGAGTTGTATTTTTTTCCAGTCTGTTTATCATTCTTTTTATGAAAGCTTTTTCAGTCCTTTGGTAATCCTTTTGTGAATGTTCTCCAGTTTTAATGCAGCCTTTTCAAGGTGTGGAGACCAGAACAGCACAGAACATAGAAGGTGTTTATCTGTGATGATTTCATTCAATGCCTTAATGATATCTGCTTTTTTTTCTAATTATTGTATTCTTATTTCCATAATCTGTCTACCGTAGCTCAAAGATCTCATCCTATAATGACAGAAGTTGGCTCAGAGCCATCTCTGGATGTGTAAAGCTAGGGTTGTTTCATGAGGACTTTGAAAAGTAGGATCTCACTCACATATATCACTTCATGTCTGTGTCTCTTGAATGCTATCTGCCCTTATCTTCTAGTCACAGAATGACAAGTGCTAATAACTAAATTTATGCAAATGAGCACATGCTGCTTGTTTCTCAAACGTCAGTATTTGAATTTTCAGATCTTACGTTAAATAATAGAGAACTTATTAATTCCTACACTCTGCCAGCATTTGTAAAGTTGCCTTGTCTCCTGTCCTCCTCCAATATCTTTGCTCATATGGCTGTGATACCCTACATGTGTAGAGTATCACACAGCACAATTCTCTTTAGCTCCCTCCTTACACCTTTGGTATTTCTACTAATGTCTGTCTTCTCTCCACTGTCACCTTTGACTGTGATGCAGAACTTGCCTTTTACATTTGCCACCTTGTTCTGCACTTCTCTTCTGTACTCTTTGCCTGTTTATCCACCTCTTTTTCATACCCAGTTAAAACCTGACAGCAAGTAAGAGGACACTGTAGTCAATATCTATCCCTAACTGTACAACCTCTGGTGCCAATTATCCTACTATTGCAGGGGACGTAATGAAAGTGTGATAGAAATAAGCTTGGGAGAGATTTCAAGAAGTCTTAGTTTACACCCTTGACTTGTAATAGGATGAATTATATATAAACTATTCCTATCAATCACTTAGAATTCTATTAATTAAACAATAACAGAATGCAGAAAATTTAACTCTTCTTTTGTCCCATTATCCAAAGTAATAGGGATATAGCATGTAGGAAATGGTTTGATGTATCGTATTTAGGACAGAATTTTTGGTTGCTTTGCTGTATTCTCTTTAGGCGTCAAAATTAGTCTCAAGCACAGCTACTATTTGTGTGTCACAGATTGTTCTGAGATGCACAGTTCTCTTTGTGGGGAATCATAAATAAATCAACCAGAAATAATTGACGGTGGCTGTCCATTCAAAACCCAATCAATGCAAGCCTGAAAGTCTTTGTGACACTTTCTAAAAATGTCAGTTCCATTGCAGCCGGAGAATCAATATGTTTATTTAAAGAGACTTTTAAGAATAAAAAAGAGACTTTGGTTTGAAGCGAAACTGTACAGAATGGTAGGGCAAATCATCACATTTAGACTCAATGTAAAGGAAATTAATTTATCCTCATAGGAGGAAAATAAAATTGGCATGGTTTTCCTTATGAAAATAATTGGTTTTCCAGTCTGTTTTTGTTGTC